>LR738710.1:509600472-509672055 GCA_902687465.1 Secale cereale
CTATGGCATTCTTTTTATTTATAAGCCCTTTATGTGATGTCGCTCAAACGTCCGACTGTGGCATTCATTTTATTTATAAGCCCTTTATGTGATGTCGCTCAGATGTCCGACTGTGGCATTCTTTTTATTTATAAGCCCTTTATGCGATGTCGCTCAGACGTCCGACTGAGGCAGCCTTGTTATTTATTTTGCTATAAGCCCTTTTATGTGGTGTCGCTCAGATGCCCGACTGTGGCCTGCTATCATTTATTATATCCTTATGAGGCGTCCCTCAGACACTCGTTTGGTCCCCTTCTGTTATCTTATGGATTTCGGGAGGATTACCACCCGACTTCTATCTTGCTTACCGCATGTTAATATTTTATTCCGGTCGCATTTTTGCTGGAATACTCATATGCATCATGTTGGCATTTGTTATATCTTAAGTCTGAACTGTCTTGTGAGTACATTCAAAGTACTCACCTGGCTTGTTGATTTGGCCAGATGGGGACGAAGACGACCTCATGGATGAAGAGTTCGATAGCGACAGTTCAGACTTAACGTCCGACGGTGGCATTCTTTTTATTTATAAGCCATTTATGTGATGTCGCTCAGACGTCTGACTGTGGCATTCTTTTTATTTATAAGCCCTTTATGTGATGTCGCTCAGACGTCCGACTGTGGCATTCTTTTTATTTATAAGCCCTTTATGTGATGTCGCTCAGATGTCCGACTATGGCATTCTTTTTATTTATAAGCCCTTTATGTGATGTCGCTCAAACGTCCGACTGTGGCATTCATTTTATTTATAAGCCCTTTATGTGATGTCGCTCAGATGTCCGACTGTGGCATTCTTTTTATTTATAAGCCCTTTATGCGATGTCGCTCAGACGTCCGACTGAGGCAGCCTTGTTATTTATTTTGCCATAAGCCCTTTTATGTGGTGTCGCTCAGATGCCCGACTGTGGCCTACTATCATTTATTATATCCTTATGAGGCGTCCCTCAGACACTCGTTTGGTCCCCTTCTGTTATCTTATGGATTTCGGGAGGATTACCACCCGACTTCTATCTTGCTTACCGCATGTTAATATTTTATTCCGGTCGCATTTTTGCTGGAATACTCATATGCATCATGTTGGCATTTGTTATATCTTAAGTCTGAACTGTCTTGTGAGTACATTCAAAGTACTCACCTGGCTTGTTGATTTGGCCAGATGGGGACGAAGACGACCTCATGGATGAAGAGTTCGATAGCGAGTCAGACGCTTAGTGGAGTCCCAGTCAGTCCCTTGCGATCCTGGAAATGATCACTGTTTTATAACCGCTTCCGCCTACCACCAAATAAATCCGTTGGGTCTCACTCCGATACCCGATGAACTGTAATATATTGGAGTCACATCACCCACTTCACTGTGACATATCCACCACTTTTTATTACGATTTAGTAGTATGCCACCCTACCTTGTGCCATATCTGCCTTTATGTATTATATTGGCGCGCTTGTAATAAAATTGTTGAGCAACCCCCAGCTCAACCTTGTATAATGTTCAGTGTACTGGAATTCTGTATCAAGGATTTGTCTGCCAGCAGGTAATAATATTCCTCGCTAGTGTAATAAAAAGGTCGGTCTTCTGGTAATTATTTTACTGAAGGACCGGTCTTGACACTCGCTCGATCTCTACCTTGCCTTTCTTACAATACAAGTTACACGCCGCATGGCAGTTTACATCTACGGGCCCTAACACCCTTTGGGCCCTGGGCCTTTCAGTCTTCTATAATAAAACGCCGTATCCTATATCTTGATGAGCTTCATAGAAGTGATTTCATCATAGGCATAAACCGGCCCCTCCTGGGCGGTTTATACCTAATAGTTATATCCACGACATTAGGCCCTAGATTGATTTGAACCTGTTCATGTCAATCTTCAAAACTTTGGAGAAATCTTGTCTTTCGTGACTTCAAATGACCTTGTAATCCGCCATGACGACATCTTCCCTGATTATGTTAAACCGCCATGACGTCACCTGTTCATTTAATACTTGTGTCGGTATTAACCTTTATTTATTAATCCTCCGAAGATCGAGGCAACAACGCTGTCTTATATCCATTTTTCGGGCTCCTTGATTCCCACGCCTGCCGTTTATCCTCTCAGCTTATAAATACGGCGAGGGGTCCTTTCTTTTTCTTCCCCTCGCCTCTTCGTCCTTCTTCTTCCTCGCGCCTCCTAAGTGCTTAAGCATCGCCGCCGCCATCGACCTTCATATCTGCTCCAACCCAGGCCACTGCATCAACCTGTTCGGACCAGAATCCCACCAGCGCGCCTCCGCATTCGATAGCTCCGGTAAGTCCTTTCTTCCCTTCTTCTATAGATCTCATTAGGGTTTCCTTCGCGAGTTCATCACAGCTGCTGCGCTGTTCCTCCCTACTTCATCATGGCTTAAGTGTAGATCTGATGCTTTTGTACGCGGCTGTAGTGATATCCCTCCTTTCTTTGTCATCAGCGCACTTGTCTTTTTTGAAGTGACCCCCCATCTAGGTCTGATGAACTGCTACGGTACCTGTTCAGCTTAAGTTTGAATATATCTGAATTTATTGACACGATGTAGATCCGTAATTCTGCTGTTGATCTGTGAAACTTGTTTTTCCATAACTTTGCTACTTTAGATCTGCATCCTTCATATCTTCATCGGCGGTTTAACTGAAGAAAAAACCATAATCCGGTAGGTAGCATTAGGCCCAACTTAAACCACCGTCGAAGCTGTCCCTTTAGCGCTTCCAGTATCTAGCTCTAATTTAGCTTTATGTATATACCTTAATACATGTTGACGTTTTATATCTGTCAATCATGAATCATAAACCAACCCTTTTTGTAGTTTCAGCTTTTTCCCTTTGAATGGCCAAGCAAGCCAGGAAATTTTATTCCTGCAACTGAGCTCCGTCCCGAGTTACCGAAGAAGAACTGAACAATTTAGTTAAAGTGGGTGCTTTAGCCAAAAAGGATGTCATCCATTGGAGAATCCCTGGTTCGGAAAACCCTCCTGAACCCAAAGATGGAGAAGTAATTGTATTCGTTGATCACTTATGTAATGCCCAGTATGCGACTATGTCTCCCACATGTCGAGGCACGACTTAAAGACATAATCGCATACTAGAATGATCTCAAGTATGGTATCTTTGCACAACTCATGTAAAAGCAGGGATGAAAGTGTAAAATGGTAGTTGGCTTACACTCGCCACGTCACACAATTAAATACATTAAACTACATCATCCAAATAACATCAGAGTCCGACTACGGACGAAATCCAAACGAAAGATACCATAAAACGACACAAGGCCCTGATCACCCCTAGTAGAAGCCACTACTGATCGTCGGGATAAGACACACAGTAACGTCCACGCTCTTCGTCGAACTCCCAGTACAGCTCTGTCCCATCTCCTGTATAGATCTTAACGGTACCTGCATCTGGTGTTGTGTTGAATCTGTGAGCCACAGATGACTCAGCAATCCCGTTCCCGGGTAACAAGACTATCAAAGCCTTAGGTGTGGAAAAGGCTTAAAACAAGGTTGCAGCAGCACTAAGCACTAACTTACGAATTCAGAGCGAGAAGAGGACAAGTGCCAACGATCGCCAAGTTGATCAAGAAGTGATCCTAACTACTCACGGGCAAACATAACCCCACCGTGTTCACTTCCCGAACCCCTTCGGAAAGAGACCGTCACGGTTACTCACACATGTAGTGTATTATGAACATAGTGTCAAGTTATCTACAACCAGATATTAACAAATTCCCATCTGCCACATAAACACGGGCACTGCTTTCGAAAGATCAAACCCTGCAGGGGTGTCCCAACTTAGCCCATCACAAGCTCAGGATCTGCGGAGTTGCAACTCCAAGGTGGGAAGACCCAAGTATTCTCGGAATCCCGTGCTCAAGATATTCCGACAAAGGTAAAACTAATCCAGCAAGACCTCCCGGCGTGCCGACACCCTGACAGTAGCCGCGCGTATCTAGTCTCAGGCCACGACCGGATAGGTCATCCTATAGGAAAATACAAGCCCTCGGGTTTCCCCAAGGTGGCCCTGTAGTCCACCCAGTTTGTACCAACACTCATGTCGAACACTGGCCCGGTTTGTTAATTAAGAACTCGAGTTTGCAAAGCCCTATGCAAGTTTTAGTTATTAGGCAAACGTAAAACCAAAGTTGGGCCTTGCTGGAAAAGCTTTAGCACTAAGCGAGTTATTGAGGGGGGGCCATAAACCCCAACCGTGTTAGGGACGCAAAATCAAGGAACATAACACCGTTTTAACGGTTCCTAGGGTGGCATGAGTGGAACAAAACACCAAGCAATAGGCTTAGCCTTCCACCCATTACCAATATATAGATGATTTAGTTTAACAACTTATATATTTTGATATCCCAACAATAACTTCAACACGAAGCAAGAATCTTCAAATCTTCACCTACAACTAACAACGCTATAAGAGGGGTTGAGCGATGCTTACGTAGCCAAACAACGGTTTACTAGGTGGGTGGTTAGAGAGTTTCATGGCAACAATAGGAGGGCTGACAAACATACATAGGCATCGAGGCAATATCTAAAGAGCGAGACATCTAGCATAGGCAAAGATAGTAGTGATATCTGGGAATGGTCATCTTGCCTGTTAAGTCATCGGCGGGATCGTAACCTTGCTCCTCAAACTCAGCCTCGAGAGGAACCTCGAACTCCGAGTCGGCTCCCGGCTCTACTCAACACAAGAACACAACATGGCACAACATCAAACACGATGCAATGCACAATCAACATGATGCAAGTCATAACAAGGGATGCGGGTATGATGTGCGTATGCATGTGGAAGCACTTGAGCCTAAGGAGAAGATGATGGAAAAGGCCTCATCTTGGAAAACCAAGCAAGCCACTAGATAGAGGGTAAGATTTTGGTTGAAATCGATATAAAGATCACAGGAAACGGTCGCACGGTTTGCACATGACAAGCAAAAAAATAATCAAGCAAAACTGCAGTTTACATCAACATGGCATCCTTGGAGCAAAAAATAATCATGCTACAGCACCCAAACATGGAGACAAAGGGCATGGATGTGAAATAGACATGATACTTAACAAGCATGAACTTAGAACACACCCAAAAACCTAATGGAACACAATTAACCAAGCATGGCAAGTTTCAATAAAGTTTCAATTCTCACACTTTGTGAAAATTACAAGGCATGTCAGAATTACAACGGAATGGCATGTTTAGAAGCTTGTACAACTCAACTCAAAGCATAGCATGGCAAGCTAAGCTAACCAATAGCAAGAAGACATATTTGAGAAGCTACTCAAAGCAAGAACATGCTCATAGGGTGCTTAGAACAGTAGCTACACTTGTTGGTAACATGCTGACAGATACATTTTATAGCCTCTTGAGAGCATGAAAACAACAAGTTAGAGCAAGCCATCATGCAAACAAAAGGCATGGCAACAACATGCATAACATGCTCTTCAATAATAACCAAATTGCTACTTCTACCACATACTAGATCATGTCCCAAACACCATGGCAAAAGAGCAAAAGTTTATCCAGACTTAGCAAAATCTTGGCATGGCAGGAATTACAACACGAAGGCATGTTAACGAGCTTGTTGCACTCATATCAAGACATATCATGGCATGGGAATGAACTAACTTGTAGAGAACATACTCAAGAGCAAAACTCATGTTGACACCTAGCTCATATGACACATGGATGAATAAGCACAAGCAAGACAAAACATGATCTCATAACAAGTGCAAAAACTTATCAGCCAAATGCACTTTTTCAACAGAGAAAAACATAGCAATATGACAACTAACATGAATGCTACAACAACCATCATGTAGAGCATTTCACAATGAAGATCTGGAGATATCATTCACTCCATTCGAACCAACATGCACAAAGTTATCACATCTCAATCATGGCAACAAATTTACACAGACAACTAGTTACAGCAACATGCACTCTTGCCACGAAGATTGAGTCAACTAGATGATCTCTAACATGCATGAAACTGGTACTAACATGTAGAGCACGATGAGATGAACATTTCGACATATCATACGTGCAAAACAGAGCTACGAGCACGAAGTTATCACAAGTCAAAGGAGGCAACAAATTTAATAGATCTGGGGACTTAGTGGATTTTATACCTCCCGAAAAGTCAACGGGACGTGGATATCCCGGGGTGAGGAGGTCTGGCTCGGGGGTGTTTGGACGAGATCCCGGTGGATCTGATCCCATCAGATCTGGATCGGGACGGAGCTCTGGCTCGCCGGAGTTTGGCCGGATGCGGCGGAGACGGTGGCCGGCCGGCGGCGGTGAGGCGGACGACACCCGGCGGCGGGGCGCGCCGGCGGGGAGGAGGCGGCGGCCGGCCGGGGCAGTGGACAACGGGGCCGGCCGGGGCGGCGAACGACAGGACCGGCCGGGGCGGCGGAGGTGGCGGTCGTCGGCGGCGAGGAGAGAGGAGCTAGGGTTTTTGCCCGGATTTTCGGGGGGAGAGGGCCTTTTTATAGATTATGGGAGCTAGGAAGGTCCAAATGGGGTGCGGTTTTCGCCCACACGATCGTGATCCGATGACCAAGGGGATGGGAGTGGTTGTGCTGGGTTAGTGGGCTGATGTGGAGGGGGTCTTGGGCCAAAAGAAAAAGGAGGTTTTAGCCCACTAGGTTGACCGTTGGAGTATCAAACGACCTCCAAACGCAATGAAACTTGACAGGCGGCCTACACGTACTAAAACAACAACGCATGACAAGTCACACCTCATACCGAGAATGTTACACGGCCACATACGAAAGAAGGAGTCGGGGTGCCACGGGCACGTGTGTGAGAGTCGGAACTCGAAACGGACAACGGGAAAAGACGAGCAGGACCGGGTGCAAGTGACAACACGAATGCAATGCAATGCACATGATAACATGACATAGATGAAATGCACTCACGCACACAACAAAACGAAGAAACTCGTAATGAAAGAAGAGCCCAGAATGGAATTGATGAAGTCAACGTTTCGTATATTGCCATAAATGGAAGGTATCACATATGGGGTGTTACAAACTCTCCTACACTATGAAAAGATCTCGTCCCGAGATCTAGGACTGAAAGAAGGAAGGATACTCGGAACGAAGGTGATCTTCTCGTTCCCACGTAGCTTCTCGGTCGGCATGGTGTGACGACTTCACTTTCAAGAATTTGATGGACTTGTTGCGGGTCTTGCGCTCAGTTTCCTCAAGAATAGCAACATGGTGCACACGATAAGACAAGTCTTGTTGAAGATCAATCTCCTCGAACGGAATGGTGCATTCAGGTGTCTTGAAGCACTTGCGGAGTTGAGACACGTGAAACACATCATGAACATTGGCAAAGTTCGAGGGAAGCTCGAGTTGATAGGCTAGAACGCCTCTTTTGCCAAGAATCTTGAAAGGGCCCACGTATCTCAGAGCAAGCTTGCCTTTGATACCGAACCTCTGGGTGCCCTTCATAAGAGAAACACGGAGATAGACATGATCTCCAATGTCGAAAGCAAAGTCACAATGATTGCTGTCATAGTAGCTCTTTTGGCGCGATTGCGCGGCTTTGAGATTCTCACGTATGACTTTGCACATTTCTTCGGCTTCTGAGATCAAATCATTACCAAGAAGTTGACGTTCACCAGTCTCGGGCCAGTTGAGAGGGGTACGGCACTTTCCGCCATAGAGGATTTCAAAAGGAGCTTTGCCGGCACTTGCTTGGAAATTGTTGTTGTATGAGAATTCGGCAAAAGGGAGACAATCTTCCCATTTCATACCGAAAGAGATGACACAAGCTCTCAGCATGTCTTTGAGGATCTGGTTCACTATTTCGGCTTGACCATTAGTCTGAGGGTGAAACGCAGTGCTGAAGAGAATTTTTGTGCCCATGGCTGACTGAAAGGAGTCCCAGAACTTGGATGTGAACAAACTTCCACGGTCTGAGGAGATGACTTGAGGAATGCCATGCAAAGAAACAATTCTGGAGGTGTACAGCTCAGCCGCTGAGCTGCATTGATGGATTCTTTGACGGGCAGAAAATGAGCTACTTTAGTTATCTTGTCAATCACTAAAAATAAAGCACCATTTCCCTTCTTGGACTTAGGAAACCCATTGACGAAATCCATTTCAATGTGATCGAATTTCCACTCGGGAATAGGTAGAGGTTGAAGGAGACCGGTTGGACGTTGATGCTCTGCCTTCACTCTTCTACAGACCTCACATTCATTCACGAATTGGGCAATCTTCCTTTTCATGCGAGTCCACCAATACGATTACTTGAGGTCTTGGTACATCTTGGAACTGTCGGGATGAATCGAGAGGAGGGAGTCACGTGCTTCATTCATTATGAGCTTCCTGAGATCACCCTTGGGAACCACAATTCTGTCCTCAAAGAACAAGGTGTCTTTCTCATCAACGCGATAGCACTTGTATTTGGGAGTACCCTCAGCAATACCATGTTTCACTTTCTGCACCATAGCATCACTGAGTTGGGCCTCACGGATCTAATCTTCCAAGGTAGGAGCAACTTGAAGGTTTGCAAGAAAGCCTTGCGGAACAAGTTGGAGGTTGAGCTTCCTGAATGATTCACAAAGTTCAGGCTGGAACGGTTTGAGAAGGAGACTGTTGCAATATGCCTTTCTGCTCAAGGCATCTGCAATGACATTGGCCTTTCCAGGTGTGTAATCAATGCTTGGATCATACTCTTGGATCATCTCAACCCAACGAGTTTGGCGAAGGTTAAGGTTTGGCTGTGTGAAGATGTACTTCAAGCTCTTGTGATCGGTGAAGATGTACACTTTTCTGCCCAACAGAAGGTGTCTCCACGTGATCAAGGCATGTACAACTGCTGCTAGCTCGAGATCATGTGTGGGGTAATTCTTCTCATTTGCTTTCAACTGACGAGAAGTGTATGCCACAACCTTCTTGTCTTGTATGAGAACACCACCAAGACCTTGCAATGAAGCATCACAAAAGACTTCATAAGGCTTGGACACATCCGGAGGAGTAAGAACCGGAGCAGAAATGAGTTTCTCTTTAAGTGTTTTGAATGCCACATCACAATCAGGAGTCCAGGAGTACTTGACATTCTTCTGCAATAGGTTGGAAAGAGGCTTGGCAATCTTGGAGAAGTTCTCAATGAACCTTCTGCAATAGCTAGTGAGACCAAGGAAGCTTCGGAGTTGCTTGACATTCTGCGGGGGTTCCCAGTTGACAATAGCTTCACTTTCTCGGGGTTCACAGAAATGCCCTCGGCAGAGATAATATGGCCAAGATAAAGGACTTTATCGAGCCAGAATTCACATTTGGAGAACTTCGCATAGAACTTGTGCTCACGGAGCCTGTCAAGGACCAAACGGAGGTGCTTGGCATGGTCTTCTTCATTCTTGGAGAATACCAAGATATCATCCAGATAGACGAGAACAAATTCATTGGTGTAGGGGTTGAATATGAAGTGCATCATCCTTGAGAAGGTGGGTGGAGCATTTGCAAGGCTGAAAGACATGACCGTGTATTCATAGGAGCCATAGCTTGTTCTGAATGCGGTCTTGTGAATATCCTCTTCACGGATACGAATCTGATGGTAACCCATCCGGAGATCAAGCTTCGAGAACACCTTTGCTCCTTTGAGCTGCTCGAACAATTCATTGATATTGGGGAGCGAATACTTGTTCTTTATTGTCTTCTTGTTCAATGGCCGGTAATCAACGCAAAGGCGTTTCGTGCCATACTTCTTCTTGAAAAATAGAACAGCACAACCCCAAGGAGAAGTACTAGGCCTGATTAGACCCATACATTCTTGCTCATCGAGTTGTTTCTTCAGCTCCTTCAACTCATCAGGGGAAAGCTTGTACAGATGCCGACAAGCTGGCTCGGTACCGAGCTCAAGTTCAATGACAAATTCAACTTGACGATGGGGAGGCAGTGCTTGGGATTGTGCTTGACAATAGCAGTGCTGACAGGTGGAGGAGGCAGAAGGCGCCTTGGGTTGGGACACTTGTTTGCATAGTGACCCTTCTGAGTACACTTGTTGCAAATAACTTCTGAGAGAGGCCGGTGATAAGGAACACTTGATCTTGAAGCTTGAAACTGAGGCTTGGACAGATTGCTTGGGTTGGGTGGATGGGAGAAACCACGGCCACCTGAGTGCTTGTTGGTGTTTGATGGACGGAGCACTGGAGGAGGCGGTAGTCAGAACTTCTGCTGCTTGGCAACCACTTGGGAAGAAGAGGAGGAGTGAACAGCATCTCTGATCCTCTTTTTGGGAGCTTTAATCTTGAGCTGAGCCGCCTCTTGCTTGAGAGCCATATTGTAGAATTGGTCAAATTCATCCGGCTCAAACAAGGTGAGAGCTAGTTGGAGTACATCCTTCAGACGAGCACGGAACTAATAAATCTTGCCCTTGGCATCTAGGATGTCTTGCTTTGCATAGCGGGCAAGATTATGGAATTTGACATTGTATTGATAGACGGACATGGTACCTTGCTTCAGGTTGCAGAATTGCTCACGCATGCCTTCAATGACACTGGTTGGAATGTGGTGACAGCAGAAATCTTTGCAGAAGTCAGTCCACGAGATCTCACGTCCACCTCTGGAATCTTTGTACCGTTGCCACCAATCAGCAGCTTGATCTTTGAGTTGGAAAGTGGCAAACTTGACATAATCCTTAGGTCTCATGTTACTGCATTCAAAGTGCTTTTTGATGTATGTGATCCAGGCTTCAGCATCTAGCGGATCCACACAGTAATTGGACGACTTCGCTTGGTTTGCCAGGAATTGGTTGAGAGTCGCAAAGTGAGGTTGATTAAACAGATTGCCTTGGCCTTGGTTCCCATGATTGCCTTGATTTGCTTGGTTGGCTTGAAAGTTCTGCATCATTTGCATAAGCATCTGGGTGTTCTGATTGGTCGCTTGCATAATTACTCTCCATGCCTCAGACGGAGGAGGGGAAGGAGGACGTTCAGGAACACGTTCTTCTTCACCCTCTGGGTTAGCATTGGGAACCTTCTTAGGAGCAATCCTGAATGAGATGACAACTATTAGACATTGATGGAAAATATATAAGTTGAATCAACGGCTAGAAATTGCAACATCAGTCTTCACAAGAACATTCGAACAAAATGAATGAATGTATTCCACAGTTTAATGGTACAACAATCTTCTCGAGAAGTCACATGGGAGAACAAAAGGTAATAAAAACAACAAGGAGTTGATAGAACAACTACATGATAGAAGCTTCGTTCCACATGTTCGTGCTGAATGCTCATGGAACGTGTTACAAAAGGGTGTTGCAACCCCCGGATCAGCATAGCCAAGGACCCTTTAAGATGCAACTCCCAATTGGAACAACGCCCATAAAACCTCTTCAATCGATGTTGAACCCCAAACTTCATATCGTGCACTCGTTGGAAGAATGCCTACGAGCTACTAGAAGAACCCACCTATTAATTCCTGAAGGTTTCCGGTTATGCAATTGGGTGTTGGGGATACAGGGGAAGTACCGCGCACTCAACTCTAATCCTACATCCAGCTGTATCCATCCTTCATCACATAACCAGTCATCCTCGGAAATTGCTTACCTCGGACCTTCGAAACGCATCTGCTATACAAGCTGTGGCAACATTCCCGAACTATCCCACCAGTACTGGGGTGACGTCGGGGTTATCTCACCACTAACCGCATAGAAGAGTTTTCGATGTCGGCCGTCTTAAGTATTCTAGAACCGCTGCGATATATTTGTGACGACAACACCTCGGAGCTCAACTCCCCGGGACACTGCCACAACCCCTAAATGACAGGAGGCATCGAGAACAATGTTCTCGTCACAAAGATATCGAAACAATCCAACAATACTCGCGTGATCCTAAAAAGAATTAGTGAATTTTTGAGAGTAGAAGAGATAGAACAGCGTCAGGAGTCCTCACCTGAGCGATGAAGGGATGAGGAGTAAAAGAAATCCTACTCTCCGATATATATATATATATAGAACTCAAAACATTTTTATGTGTGTGCCTAGACTCAACCGTCAACGATTCGATCAATCATGGGGGCTCCTAGGTCGGAGAAGGCTTTGAATACCAACTTGTAATGCCCAGTATGCGACTATGTCTCCCACGTGTCGAGGCACGACTTAAAGACATAATCGCATACTAGAATGATCTCAAGTATGGTATATTTGCACAACTCATGTAAAAGAAGTGATGAAAGTGTAAAATGGTAGTTGGCTTGCACTCGCCACGTCACACAATGAAATACATTAACATACATCATCCAAATAACATCAGAGTCCGACTACGGACAAAATCCAAATGAAAGATACCATAAAACGACACAAGGCCCGGATCACACCTAGTAGAAGCCACTACTGATCGTCGGGATAAGTCACATAGTAACATCCACGCTCTTCGTCGAACTCCCAGTACAGATCTGTCCCATCTCCTGTATAGCTCTCAACGGTACCTGCATCTCGTGTTATGTTGAATCTGTGAGCCACAGAGGAATCAACAATCCCGTTCCCGGGTAACAAGACTATCAAAGCCTTAGGTGTGGAAAAGGCTTAAAACAAGGTTGCAGCAGCACTAAGCACTAACTTACGAATTCAGAGCGAGAACAGGACAAGTGCCAACGATCGCCAAGTTGATTAAGAAGTGCTCCTAACTACTCACAAGCAAACATAACCCCACCGTGTTCACTTCCCAAACCCCTTCGGAAAGAGACCGTCACGGCTTTCGACCACATAACCGCGGGCACGGCTTTCGAAAGATCAAACCCTGCAGGGGTGTCCCAACTTAGCCCATCACAAACTCACGATCTGCGGAGTCGCAACTCCAATGTGGGAAGACCCGAGTATTCTCAGAATCCCGTGCTCAAGATATTCCGACAAAGGTAAAACTAATCTAGCAAGACCTCCCAGTGTGCCGACACCCTGACAGTAGCTACACGTATCTAGTCTCAGGCCACGACCAGATAGGTCAGCCTATAGGAAAATACCAGCCCTCGGGTTTCCCCAAGGTGGCCCTGCAGTCCGCCCAGTTTGGACCAACACTCATGTGGAGCACTGGCCCGGGTTGTTAATTAAGAACTCGGGTTTGCAACGCCCTATGCAAGTTTTAGTTATTAGGAAAATGTAAAACCAAAGTTGGACCTTGCTGAAAAAGCTTTAGCACTAAGCGAGTTATCGAGGGGGGCCCATAAACCCCAACCGTGTTAGGGACGCAAAATCAAGGAACATAACACCTGTTTAACGGTTCCTAGGGTGGCATGAGTGGAACAAAACACCAAGCAATAGGCTTAGCCTTCCACCCATTACCAATATATAGATGATTTAGTTTAACAGATTATATATTGTGATATCCCAACAATAACTTGAACACGAAGCAAGAATCTTCAAATCTTCACCTGCAACTAACAACGCTATAAGAGGGGCTGAGCGATGCTTACGTAGCCAAACAACGGTTTGCTAGGTGGGTTGTTAGAGAGTTCCATGGCAACAATAGGAGGGCTGACAAACAGACATAGGCATCGAGGCAGTATCTAAAGAATGAGACATCTAGCATAGGCATAGATAGTAGTGATATTTGGGAATGGCCATCTTGCATGTTAAGTCGTCGGTGGGATCGTAACCTTGCTCCTCAAACTCAGCCTCGAAAGGAACCTCGAACTCCGAATCGGCTCTTGGATCTACTCAACACAAGAACACAGCACGACACATCATCAAACACGGTCCAATGCACAATCAACATAATGCAAGTCATAAAAAGGGATGCGAGTATGATGTGCATATGCATGTGGAAGCACTTGAGCCTAAGGATAAGATGATGGAAAAGGCCTCATCTTGGAAAACCAAGCAAGCCACTGGATAGAGGGGAAGATTTCGGTTGAAATCGATATAAAGATCACCAGAAACGGTCGTAGGGTTTGCAAATGACAAGCAAAACAATAATCAAGCAAAACGGCAGTTTACAACAACATGGCATCTTTGGAGCAAGAAATAATCATGCTACAGCACCCAAACATGGAGACAAAGGGCATGGATGTGAAATAGACATGATACTTAACAAGAATGAACTTAGAACACACCCAAAAACCTACTGGAACACAATTAACCATGCATGGCAAGTTGCAATAAATTTACAGAATTCTCAGACTTAGTGAAAATTACAAGGCATGGCAGAATTACAACGGAATGGCACGTTTACAAGCTTTTACAACTCAACTCAAAGCATAGCATGGCAAGTTAAGGTAACCAACATCAAGAAGACAATTTGAGCAGCTACTCAAAGCAAGAACATGCTCATAGGGTGCTTAGAACACTAGCTACACTCGTGGCAAAACTGAACTTGTTGATAACATGCTGACATATACATTTTATAGCCTCTTGAGAGCATAAAAACAACAAGTTACAGCAAGCCATCATGCAAACAAAATGCATGGCAACAACATGCATAACATGCTCTTCAATAATAACCAAATTGCTACTTCTACCACATACTACATCATGTCCCAAACACCATGGCAAAAGAGCAAAAGTTTATCCAGACTTAGCAAAATCTGGGCATGGCAGGAATTACAACATGAAGGCATGTTAACGAGCTTGTTGCACTCATATCAAGACATATCATGGCATGGGAATGAATCTAACATGTAGAGCACATACTCAAGAAAAAAACTCATGTTGACACCTAGCTCATATGACACATGGATGAATAAGCACAAGCAAGACAAAACATGATCTCATAACAAGTGCAGAAACTTATCAGCCAAATGCACTTTTGCAACAGAGATAAACATGGCAATATGACAACTAACATGAATGCTAAAACAACCATCATGTAGATAATTTCACAACGAAGATCTGGACATATCATTCTCTCCAATCGGACCAACATGCACAAAGTTATCACATCTCAAACATGGCAACAAATTTACACCGACAACTAGTTACAGCAACATGCACTCTTGCCACGAAGATTGAGTCAACTATATGATCTCTAACATGCATGAAACTGGTTCTAACATGTAGAGCACGACGAGACGAACATTTCGACATATCATACGCGCAAAACGGAGCTACGAGCACGAAGTTATCACAATTCAAAGGAGGCAACATATTTAACGGATCTGGGGACTTAGTGGATTTTATACCTCCCGAAAAGTCAACGGGACAGGGATGTCCCGGGACGAGGAGGTCCAGCTCGTGGGCGTTTGGACGAGATCCCGGTGGATCTGATCCCACCGGATCTGGATCGGGACGGAGCTCTGGCTCGCCGGAGTTTGGCCGGATGCGGCGGAGACGGTGGACGGCCGGCGGCGGCGAGGCGGATGATGCCCGGCGGCGGGGCGCGCCAGCGGGGAGGAGGCGGTGGCCGGCCGGGGCGGCGGACGACGGGGCAGGCCGGGGCGGCGGAAGTGGCGGCCGGCAACGGCGAGGAGGGAGGAGCTAGGGTTTTTGCCTGGATTTTCGGGGGGAGAGGGCCTATTTATAGATTCTGGGAGCTAGGAAGGTCCAAATGGGGTGCGGTTTTCACCCACACGATCATGATCCGACGACCAAGAGGATGGGAGTGGTTGTGCTGGGTTAGTGGGCTATTGTGGAGGGGGTCTTGGGCCAAAAGGAAAAGGAGGTTTTAGCCCACTAGGTTGACCGTTGGAGTATCAAACGACCTCTAAACGCGATGAAACTTGACATGTGGCCTACACATACTAAAACAACAACGCACGACAAGTCTCGCCTCATACTGAGAACGTTACACGGCCACATACGAAAGAATGATTCGGGGTGCCACGGGCACGTGTGTGAGTGTCGGAACTTGAAACGGACAACGGGAAAAGACGAGCGGGACCGGGTGCAAGTGACAACAAGAATGCAATGCAATGCACATGATAACATGACACGGATGGAATGCAATCATGCACACGACAAAACAAGGAAACCCGAAATGAAAGAAGAGCCCAGAATGGAATTGATGAAGTCAACGTTTCGTATATTGCCATAAATGGAAGGTATCACATACGAGGTGTTACAACTTAGCCCGAGGGTTTAGTCCTCCCGGATCAAAATTTTACCGTGACGTACTGACTAGCTTTCAACTCCACCCTCAAGATATTGGACCAAACTTTGTGTCCAATATTTGCAATTTTCAAGTATTCTACGAGCCTTATTTGCAAGAGGAGCCCACAGTGGAGCTGTTTAGAGATTTCTTCCACCTAAACCGCCGTACGGAATTTACGGATGGACCTAACACCGTACTTGGCGGGATGTCCATTCAAAAAAGGAAAGATGTCAGTTTTCCTCATGCCAAGCATCACAGTCATCCTAAAGATTGGAACCCGACTTGGTTTTATTGTCAAGATACATCTCCAGCTGACGAGAATCATCTGTCGGGATATCGTACTCATCGGCTTACCAATAATCATCCATTCCCCCAACGGCTAAGTGCCCAGGAGAGATCCCAATATGCACCACGGCTTTCAAATCTTCGGGCCTTTACTGCAAATGGTTTAACAGGCATCGACTTTGTTCGTTGCTAGATTTCTTGGAGCATTTTACCTCTAAGCAGGCATCCCGATTTGATGTGCGAGTACACAACGGGATCTCAAAGACCATCAACGTCATACTGAGGTTGTGCTGACCGAAAATGAAATCAATGAAGCTGTCAAGAAGATATTGGATGAACCGGTGGATGTCTGCAACAAAACTGGGTTGGCTCCCTTCTGCGAATCCAATAAACCGCCAGCGGTAAATCTCCTTATACTTTTTTCTTTATTTTAATCCGTTTAAGTATCCTTTCTAAAACTCCTCAATTTCTGACTGGGTAATGACCCGTTCCGGAAGAGGAAACCCCAAGATAAAACGGCAAAGGCATCTCGTCGTAAGTCCAAGGCCATCAAGAAGACTGTCAAGAAGAAAACTACTGAAGCATCTGAGTTAAACATTGAGGATGATGAACCGGCCGTAGAGGTAGCACTTGACTCCCTTGGCTCCCTTTTCTTGCATCTTATTGACAATGATTATATTCAGGAAAACGCTGAAGGCAGCCAAGCTGATGTTGTTGAGGTAATTATCCTTTCCTTCGGTTCAGATCCTCTGCCAACACAGAAAATCCGTCAAGCAAACCGAATAGTAAGATTTTCTCACCCTTTAGCTTACTCGGACCCAAACTTTATTTTGAAGAAGCAGCAACATGAAGCTCGCCGCACAACTCGGCACATCGGTCAAATAATCACGTCCACCTGTTTACCACATACTCCGATTCGTAAGCGTCGATCAGAGGTCTTGTATATTCCAGATGTTCTTTATCCCAAAGCGGGCCATTTTCGGCAGCCTCTTAATCCTTTTGATTCAAATTATCAGGACACCACTCATTCATCGCGTGGCGAGTCAACCGCCACACAACTTCCTCCTTTCAAGACCATTCTTGGATGAGTTTTTATTTTTCTGTTAACCTTATTTTTTAGTCCACGGGCTGACTTTTACCTTTATCTTTCTCAGTAAGCCAAAACCTAGTAAGAAGACCAAATTGAGTAAACCGGTTAATGGTGATGTAAATCCTCAACCGGAGAAGACTCCAGAGCCAGTAAAAGAAAATGCTGATGCCTTGCATTATGATCCACCCCCACCGGATCATGATAATTTTGCTGATCAAGAAGTTGCGCCAATAGATCTTGGTGATAATCAAAATAACCCAGTCCGGGCCAGTGACAATCCGGCAAGCCCAGCCAAAGCTGCTACTGCTACGATAGACGATGTCATGATAACCGGTTTTGGCCACACTACTCCTGGTGAGCCCGTCGCTTTGTCAAAGCATAGCACCAAGGAAGAAGTTTCTGGCATGGACAAGGGCAAATGGAATGCCAATTTGTCGAGTTATGCTCATCTCAGCGCCCTGGACCTTCACTCCGGCTATTTAAACCGGCTGTATACGAGCCATGATTATCAAGCCGGTTTGGTGAACCTTATGAAGGAACAATATGAGGTAACTGCTGCTTAATTTCTGCAATATTATTTCTTCCTTAGTCCAATAGCTTGTATCAACTCCACTGTAGCCCCCAAGGGCCGGTTTATCTCTTCAGGATGAACCAGGACTTCAGAACACCAAATTGACAGCTTTTCGCGTGTGTAGTCCCCATGGGCCGGTTTATCTTTTCATGATGAACCAGGACGTTAGTCTGTAACTTTCCTTTGAGCAATTATGCATTAGCCCCCAAGTGCCAAGTGCATAACTTGTTATGTGCTTGGGACTTTGTATAAAATGTCTGATAACTGCAAATATGATTAGCCTCCAAATGCCAAGTGTATAACTTGTTATGCGCTTGGGACTTTCAATATGACTTACCAATTCATGATGTGTATATTTCTTTATAGGCTGATCTGAACCAGAAAGAATCTCAAGCCGCTGACCTTCAAGAAAATCTTAAGTTCTAGCAAACAGCAACCTCCAAAGCCAAGGATGAGTTGACCAACGCTTTGGCAAGCATGGAAAAATTGAAAAGAGACTTCCAGAAGGAGCGGGCGGATTGGGAGACAGAGAAATCCGCTTTGGAAAAAAGAGTTGTTGATGCAGAGGCAGCCCTTAAACCGGTGTCAGAAGAGCTATCTGGCTTAAAGCGTCAAATAAACACTATGACCACTGCCATCTTTGGTAAGCACCCTTATTACAACTCTGAATATATCCTCCCCATAAATTGCCGGCTTAACAATGGTTCCACTGATGGAGGAAAACGCACTGCCCATCTAGACTCTAATATGCAGAAGAGGCTGAAGGCTGCCTATACACTGATAGAGCAACTTTATACCAGCGCGCAATGAATCATTTGTACTGCCGCTCACAACAAACCGCCCCAACTTTGATGAAGGAAACCTTGGAGAAGCTGTTAATGCTACCCGCCCGGTTTGAAGACCTGAAGAGATCGGCTGCAAGGGCAGGTGCTTTAACTGCACTAACCCGGGCGAAGGCTTGGGTACCCAACCTTGATCCGGCTAATGTAGTAAATGTCTATCCAAGCTTGAAAGAGGATGGATCAGAATTTACCAATGACGATCTTCGAACTTTAACAAAGGAAACGCGGCCCTTGGCCAGCAAGTTAGCCGAAGAAGGCAGTTTATGACGCTGACAACAAACGGGTTAATGCGCCGACTCATGATGTGGAGGATCTCATCCTGCCTGTCCGTAAGCACACTTACGCCCCTGATGTTGAACCGTCTGAGCTTATAAGCGATGAAGCTATTTTCCAGGCCCTAACTGGGATCAATTGGGAAACCACTGACTTCCAGCTGCTAGGTGGATACGAGGAGGAGGAGACGGTGCAGGGTGATCCGCAGCCGTCTGGTCGGGCTAGCGAGGAGTCATGAACCGGTGCCGGTTAAATCTTCAACATGTCGCAATACTTGATGAGAAACTGATATTCTTTTGGGCTACAAAATGCCTTGTAATAGGCTAGCTAAAAATACTATGTATGGTATGCCATCGTGCATATTCAATTTGAATAACACTGTTTAATCCGGTATCTTCATAATATTTTTGCTTATTCTTCTGAAGAGCTTTACTCAACCTATTTCTGCATAAAACAAATTTAAAGTGTCCTGGCGGTTCATCGTCGGACGGGTCATAATGCCCAAATACATGATCTAGGTTTATAACCCAGGCTGGATTTTGAAATAAATATGAAAATATATCATACCTATGATATCAAATCACATTGTTGGTTTCACCAACTTTTGTAGTAAGGGTTGTAATCCCGAATTGTGAGTATTAATGATTCTACAATATTTCACCGGTTCATGATAAAACCATACCGGGTTGTGATAAACACCGCATTAACTGCAGATGATACTGGCGATTTGTAATCAAACCAGACCGGGTTAATAAACACCGGTTTACTTGATGGTGGTGACTTGTAGTCAACCACTAGGCCGAATCGATAGATATCGGATGAATACTAAGAATCTCATTAGAGGAGAAAAACTTGGCAAATAAAAGCATATGAAAACTTGTAGTCGAGGCTTTTTACGGGCTGCCAGGCCCCAAATTCGAGGCTTTTCATGGGCTGCCAGCCGCTGAGTTAAACCATTTTACAAAGCCTGTTAAGATGGACCTCTCATTAACCAATAATCGTTTTAACGTTGACAAGTCCAGGGTCTATATAAGATTGACTTGTCAATCGTTCGACGGGTCATACCAGGTTTACCTAGACGGAGTGACTTACTTGATGCAGGCAGGTTGACCCGGGGTTTTAGGTGTATACACCAGGCTTCCAAGCCATGGCTTGATAGCCTATTACAAGGGCCTTAAAAGCTCTTTGTCATTGTGCGATAAGAGCCCCCAAGTAACATTGTGAGCTATGCTCAATGGGTGCCTATGTTTGAGTTGTGCCATGCATCAAACTCTCTTTTGCCCCTTATCATCATGTTGGCTTGATAGCCGGATTACCGAAGTAAGCAGAGCTGTGATCTTATGATAATATTGGCTTGATAGCCGGTTTAAGAGGGCCATGGGAACTCCGTTTTGTACATAGAAGCCCCCATGTGATAAACTCTTCCAGAAAAAACAGCAGAGGCCCCACTTTAACAGGGATGCCGGTTTATTATATTGATCATAATATATACATTGTGAATATATGTACATAAAGGGAGCCTATGGCTCAGGTGTAGTAAGGTCGAAGATGAGCAATGTTCCACGGCTGTTGGGTCTCCTCCTCCGCGGTGCGTGAGTCCTTGTTTTCTCGAACGTCAATGAGGTAGTATGACCCGTTGTGCAGATTCTTGCTGACCACAAAGGGTCCTTCCCAAGGTGGGGATAGCTTGTGCATATCTGTCTGGTCTTGGGTGAGCCAGAGCACTAGATCGCCTTCTTGAAACGTTATGGTTCTAACCCGGCGACTATGGTATCGATGCAAATCGCCGACCGAGCCGTTGCGATGTCGTGTTCCTCATCCAACCGGTCCAGTTCTTCTTGTCGTGCCTTCTCGTTGTCAGCTTCAACATAAGCCGCCACGCAAGGCGAATCATGACAGATGTCGCTAGGGAGAACTACCTCAGCTCCGTACACCATGAAAAAGGCGTGTAACCCGTAGATCTGTTGGGCGTGGTATTGGTGTTCCATAATACGGAAGGTAACTCCTCCACCCAACAACCCGGCGTCCTTTGTAAGGGAACCATAAGCCGGGGCTTGATGCCTCTCAAGATCTCTTAATTGGCTCTCTCAGCTTGACCATTAGATTGAGGGTGACCACTGAAGATACGTCAAGCCAGATGTGCTCTCGTTGACAAAATTCTTTCATTGCCCCCTTGGACAAATTGGTGCCATTATCAGTTATAATACTGTGTGGAAAGCCAAACTGGAAAATCACCTTCTTGATGAACTGAACTGTCGTTGCTGCATCACACTTGCTGAATGGCTCTGCCTTGACCCACTTGGTAAACTTATCAACCGCCACTAGAAGGTGGGTCTTCTCATCTAGATATCTCTTAAAGGGAGTAACCATATCTAGCCCCCAATTAGTGAATGGCCAAGTAATTGGAATCATCCTCAATTCTTGAGCCGGTACATGAGCACGCCTAGAGAATTTCTAACAGGCATCACACTTTTTGACCAAGTCCTCCGCATCAGCATGAGTCGTCAGCCAATAGAAGCCATGACGAAAAGCTTTAGCTACCAAGGATTTTGAACCAGCGTGGTGACCACAATCTCCTTCGTGGATCGCTCGTAGAATCTCACGGCATCCGGAGATACGCAACGCTGAAACGCCAAGATTTCTCCATTGACGATAGTTATTGACTTGGACCGGCGTACTATCTGCCTGGCCAAGATTTCGTCCAATCTAGGATTGTCCAATCTGGGATAGCGTGAAGCACTGCTTTCAACTAAGGCTCCGGATCAGGAACTGCCAAGTCCGCCTCTGAAGGTAATTTAACCAATGGATTACGCAAAACATCCAGAAAAACATTAGGTGGAACCGGTTTACGTTGAGAACCCAAACGGCTTAATGCGTCCGCCGCTTCATTCTTTCTCCGGTCCACATGGTCCACCTTATAACCCTTGAAGTGTCCAGCGACAGTATCCACCTCTCGATGATATGCCGCCATGAGCGAGTCCTTGGAATCCCAAGTACTAGATACTTGTTGGGCCACCAGGTCCGAGTCACCAAAGCATTTAACCCAGCTTAAATTCATCTCCTTAGCCATTCAAAGACCATGGAGGAGAGCCTCATATTCAGCTCCATTGTTAGTGCAAGGGAACATTAAACGGAGAACAAAACAAAATGTATCACCTCATGGGGACGTTAATACGACTCCAGCCCCCGAGCCCTCCATTTGCCTGGATCCATCAAAGTGAATAGTCCAGTATGTGTGATCCGGCTTTTCTTCCGGTGCTTGTAACTCCGTCCAATCATTGATGAAGTCCACCAGCGCCTGGGACTTGATTGCCGTACGAGGCACATATTTTAACCCATGAGGGCCAAGCTCAATGGCCCACTTTGCAATCCAGCCAGTTGCTTCTCTGTTTTGGATTATATCTCCCAGAGGGGCAGAGCTGACCACCGTTACGGGGTGACCCTGAAAATAATGCTTGAGCTTCCGTCTTGCCATGAAAACTCCATACACCAGCTTTTGCCAATGCGGATACCTCTGCTTAGACTCAATGAGCACCTCGCTGATGTAGTAAGCCGACCGTTGAACCCGATATTCCTTCCCAGCCTCCTTGCGCTCCACTACAATGGCGACACTGACAGCCCGGGCATTAGCAGCCACATACAGTAACAGTGGCTCATTATCGACCGGAGCAGCAAGGATAGGTGGTTCTGCCAATTGTTTCCTTAAGTCCTCAAACGCAGCATTAGCAGCATCAATCCAGACAGAATTGTCTGTCTTTTTCATCATCTGGTAGAGCGGAATAGCCTTCTCTCCTAGTCGGCTGATAAACCGGCTCAGCGCTACAATGTGGCCTGCCAGACGTTAAACATCATTGATACACGCCGGTTCAGCCAATGACGTAATAGCTTTGATCTTCTCTGGATTAGCTTCAATTCCCCTGTTTGACACCAGGAACCCCAAGAGCTTGGCTGCCGGTACACCAAAAACGCACTTGGCCGGATTAAGCATCATCTTATAAACTCGGAGATTATCAAAAGTTTCCTTCAAGTCATCTATCAACGTCTCTTCCTTTCTAGATTTTACCACAATATCATCCCCATATGCATGAACATTATGCCCGATCTGTGTATGAAGATAATTCTGCATGCAACATTGATAAGTCGCCTAGGCACTCTTGAGCTCAAAGGGCATAGATACATAGCAGAAGGCTCCAAAGGGAGTTATAAAAGTTGTCTTCTCCTGGTCCTTAACTGCCATTTTGATATGATGATAGCCGGAATATGCATCTAGAAAACTTAAACGCTCACAACCCGCCGTAGCATCAATGATTTGATCAATACGGGGGAGAGCAAAGGGATTAGCTGGGCAAGCCTTGTTCAAATCTATGTAATCCACACACATACGCCAAGTGCCATTCTTCTTGAGTACTAGCACCGGATTAGCCAACCACTCAGGGTGAAACACTTCAACAATAAATCCAGCCGCCAAGAGCCTGGCTACGTCTTCACCAATAGCTTTGCGCCTTTCCTCATTGGAGCGGCGGAGAAACTACTTGATCGGTTTGAACTTGGGATCAATATTAAGAGTGTGCTCAGCGAGTCCTCTAGGTACACCTGGCATGTCAGAAGGTTTCCATGCAAAGATGTCCCGGTTCTCACGGATGAACTCGATGATCGCGCTTTCCTATTTCGGATCTAGGTTAGCGCTAATGCTAAACTGTTTGGACGAATCGCCAGGAACAAAATCAACTAGCTTGGTCTCATCAGCCGATTTAAACTTCAAGGCCATATCATGCTCTATAGTTGGTATCTTCAAAGGAGACATATCCGCAGGATCAACATTGTCCTTATAGAACTTCAACTCCTCTGTTGCACAAACCGACTCAGCATAGGCCGCATCACCTTCTTCACATTCCAAAGCAATCTTACGGATCCCATGTACTGTGATAGTTCCCTTATGACCCGGTATCTTCAGCTGCAAATAAATATAACAGGGCCTCGCCATGAACTTAGCATAAATCGGCCGCTCGAACAAGCCATGATACGGGCTCTTAATTTTACCACTTCAAAGGTCAAAGTCTCTGACTTTGAGTTATGCTCATCTCCAAAGGTAACCTGCACATCTATCTTACCAACCGGATACGCCAATTTACCAGGTACCACGCCATGAAAAACAATATTGGACGGTCTGAGCTTTTTATCTCTTAACCCCATGCGACGGAAGGTTTCATAATACATGATGTTGATGATGCTCCCTCCGTCCATGAGCACCTTAGTGAACTTATACCCCCCAGCCTGAGGTGCCACCACTAGCGCCAGCTGACCCGAATTATCAACCTAGGGTGGATGATCCTCATGACTCCACACAATGGGCTGCTCCGACCAGAGAACGTGGTACTGCCGGTTCAACAGAGTGCATCGCCCTCTTACAAACCTTCTGATCACACTTGCACAAGCTAGTGGTGAAGACATGATACTGCCCACTACTCAACTGCTTCGGATTGCTCTGATAACCTGACTGCTGCTGCTGATGATTCCCCTGATGATTATAACCACCTTGGCTATTTTGACTGTTGTGTCCATTATGATTGCCATGTCCATTCTGATTACATGGAAACCCTGAGCCAGAACCACCACCTTGATAACCCAGCCCATGAAAACTAGGGCCTGAACCGCCGGGCGGTCCATGATTGTATTGGAACCGATCCGAATTTTTGAACTCCCTCATAATAAAGTGGTCCTTCCAGAGGTGTGTGGCTTGTTTTTTGTAGCGACCAGACCTCAAACAGTCTGATCTCTGTGCATCAGTGTCATCCCTGGATCAGTAATGCTGACATGCACAGTACTTGAAGGATTTATAACAGAGTAGCAATCACACACTTATTACATTGATAGTCCAACGATGAACTTATTACAAATAATATGGCTGAAGGCCATCTAACACGATAACAGCGGAAGGCTTGGAAGATAAGTGAGTCCATCAACTCCAGCGGCATCACTGAGTATAGAACCACGACCTAAAAGGCATCTTACTCGTCATCTGAAAAGTCTGCAACATGAAACGTTGCAGCCCGAAAACAGGTCAGCACATGGAATATGCTGGCAAGGTAACACAAGAGAATGCAATGAAAGTAAGCTATACTACATGCAATATGGCTGGTGGAAAGCTCTATGGTTAAGTTTTTTGCGTAAAGCCAATTTTTCCCTACTTCAAAGGAATAGATTTTAATTAACTATCATGGTAGTTGAAACATCGTTGAGAAGATAGACATCCTCTCAACCCCAATTAAAAGTGGTCATTAAACCCAACAAACTTAATTAGAGTAACATGATGAGATTCACATGATAATCCAAGTACTAGATACTCAAGACGTCCATAACCGGGGACACGCCTAATCATCATCACTTTGTACACTCTGCAGAGGTTTGTGCACTTTTCCCCACAAGACTCGATCGCATTCATTTGGTTTCTCGCACTGCATGGTGTTTGAGAAACGGATGACCGAGATACAGTCTTTCCGAAGAGGTCCCCTTAACCAGATAGATAGGCCGGTACACCTACAAAACCCACTACATCTGCTAGCCCATCATGGAAAGGTTTCCCGCAACTTACTCAACTATGCCAGAGCCCATATTGGCATGTGGCTACACACGGAAGTTTCTAGTATGAAAAATCTCATGATCCCTTTGAGCCTGGGTGGCGGTCCAAAAGAAAAATAGGCAATCACTGGAATGCCCAGATGCCACAATCCACCCAGATGTGTATTAATGTTGCCACCTTAAGTTTAACCATTAATTAACAAACTCACATCTGTCATGGATTTCACTCAAACCCAAACCACGTCTACGAGCATAGCATGGCCTAACAGCAAACGTAGAAGTAACTCCCAAAGGTTTGAATGTAATGCAGGTAATAGGTACTACCTCAAACTACTTCCCAATCCCACAAGTTAATTGATCCTACTCATGCAATGTGTGAGGGTTGGACTAATGCAATGAAAACTGGGTAATTGGAAAAGCATGGTCAAAGTGTTACGTGCCTTGCTGATGATCCGCAAAACCTAGAGACTCAAAGTAGCAAGCGGCGCACTCCGGGTACTCTATCGCAATCGAACAAGCACACAATAAGTACTTAACTAATTCACGGGTAAAACTAAAATAAAAGTTCTAACCAGAAAGTTCAACTTAAGTACTCCGGTTTGCAAAAAGAATCAACTCGAAAGAAGCAACGAAACTCAAACTGCGAAAGAAACGAGCTCCGGTTTACTAGTTGGCCTAAAGTCAAATTTTAAAGTAGCCAAAACTTGTTCCAGTTGATTCAACGTAACGAGGGCATCAAGACGAAGATCTGGGATTTTGAATCACCTGATTCCGACTCTCGAGCGAAAAGAAAAACGAAAAACAAGATCAGGGCAGAAATCGTCGGAATAACCGCGGATAAATACCCCAAAAAAAAACCGGACGAACAGGCTAACGAACGAACGTTCACTCTCTGCGGCTAACTAACGAAAACCGTTCGTTAAAACGAACGTACGGACGAACGTTTGCTAAATAACTAAACCAAAAAACCGAACCGATCTAATCTAATAGAAAACGAATCTACGGTTTTTACTAAACCGATCGGTTTCTAAAAAAACCGATATACCTCGACGACGAACTCCGGCGACGGCGGTTCGGCGGCGGGGTGGTCCGGCGGGGCGAGGTGGCGGCGCGGCGGCGGTTGCGGGGCGGCGGCGGCGGGGCGGCGGCGGCGGGGGGCGACGGCGGCGCGGCTTGGGCGGCGGCGGCGCTAGGGTTAGGGCAGGGGCGGGGCGAGGTGGCAGGCTAGGGGCGGTTGGGCCGGGGGCACTAGCTTATAAAGCCCAGAGTCCTCGGCCTTCACGACTCCAAGTCGGTTTCCTATTTTTTTTTAAATAGAGTCCTGGCGCAGAAAAACTAACGAAAGAAATACCAAACGGACTCCAAAATTCCCGAAATAAATTTTCACCGTCCTCTAATAATATTTAGGACAAAGTGAACATTTTTCCTGGACCTAAATGCAGTTTTGAAAAACGCGCATTTTTCCTATGCAAATAAATCCGCAAATAAATCCAGAAAAATACCAAAAGTGATTTTAATATTTTTCCTCCAATATTTCTGTTATTTTGGAGAAGTCATATTATCTCCGCTCATATTTTGTATTTAGAAATATTTTTAGGAGAGAAAAATAATTAGAATCACACTATCCTCGTACCGGTATTCGAGCAAACTCAAATACGAAAACGGTAAAATTCCCAACTCTCTCCGTAGGTCCTTGAGTTGCTTAGAATTTAGAGGAACGCCGCAAACAAAAATGAAAAATCATGAAATGCAATATGATCTATGTATAACATTCCAAATTGAAAATTTGGGATGTTACAAACCTACCCCCCTTAGAATGAATCTCGCCCTCGAGATTCGACTTGGCTAGAGAACATGTGTGGGTGGTTCTTACGTAGATCATCTTCTCGTTCCCAGGTGGCTTCTTCCTCGGTGTGGTGACTCCACTGAACTTTGCAAAACATGATAACCTTACTGCGAGTAACTCTGCTCGAAAATTCGAGAATTTTCACTGGCTTCTCCTCGTAGGTCAGATCACTGTCCAACTGAATTGCTTCCAGGGCTACTGTGTCTCTAAGCGGTATATCGGCCATCTCCGCATGGCACTTCTTGAGCTGCGAAACGTGAAACACGTCGTGCACTCCTGATAATCCTTCAGGCAATTCCAACTTATAGGCAACCTCTCCCATGCGTTCAAAACACGGTAAGGTCCCACAAATCTCGGGGCTAACTTCCCTTTAACTCCAAAACGTTTAACTCCTCGCAAAGGCGATACTCTCAAGTATGCTCTGTCTCCGATCTCATAGGTTATCTCCTTGCGTTTCGAGTCTACATAACTCTTCTGCCTGGAATGAGCTAACTTCAGTCTATCTCGGATCAACTTAACCTTCTCTTCAGACTCTTTGATTAAGTCCGGTCCAAACAACTGTCGATCTCCAACTTCATCCCACGACAACGGTGTTCGGCATCTCCTTCCATACAATGCCTCGAACGGTGCCATCTTCAAACTGGCTTGGTAACTGTTGTTGTATGAGAACTCTGTGTACGGCAAGTTGTCATCCCAACTAGATCCATAATCTAATGCACAGGCTCTCACCATATCCTCCAAAATCTGATTGACTCTTTCAGTCTGTCCATCTGTCTGCGGGTGAAAAGTTGTGCTAAACTCTAGTCTGGTACCCAAGTTTCATGTAACTGATTCCAGAACTTTGAGGTAAACTTGGTTCCTCTATCTGATATGATGCTCCTCAGAACTCCATGCAGACATACAATTCTGGTCATGTATATCTTTGCCAACTTTGCACTGGTATACGTGGTTTTCACAGGAATAAAGTGAGCTACCTTCGTCAATCGGTCTACTACTACCCAAATTGAATCATATCCTGCTTTGGTCCTTGGCAATCCGGTGATAAAATCCATGCCAAGCTTCTCCCACTTCCATTCAGGTATTGGCATAGGTTGTAACAATCCTGCTGGCTTCTGATGTTCTGCCTTCACTCTCTGGCATACATCACAAACTGCTACATACTCCGCGATATCCTTCTTCATACCGGTCCACCAGAAAATATCCATCAAATCCAAATACATCTTAGTATTTCCTGGGTGAATCGAGTATGGCGAATCATGGGCCTCTTGTAGAATCAACTTCCTGATCTCCGGGTCATTAGGCACATAGATTTGATCCTCAAACCATAGTGTGTCGTGTTCATCCTCACGAAAACCTTTAGATTTTCCTTCGCTCATCCTCTCCTTTATAGAGGCAACCTCCTTGTCAGCTTTCTGAGCTTCTATGATTTTATCCATCAGGGTTGACTGGATTTCTAGCATTGCTACATAACCTCTCGGAACTATCTCCATACGTAGTTCTCGTAGGCCCTCGGCTAACTCCTTTGGAAATCCTTCCATCTTTAGGGTATTGACATGGCTCTTACGGCTTAGCGCATCGGCTACTACGTTAGCCTTTTCGGGATGATAATGCAATCTCATGTCATAATCCTAAATGAGTTCCAGCCATCTCCTTTGCCTAAGATTCAGCTCCTTCTGAGTGAATATATACTTCAAGCTCTTGTGATCCGTATATACTTCTCAATGGTTTCCAATAAGAAAATGTCTCCACGTCTTCAATGCATGCACTACGGCTGCTAACTCCAAATCGTGGGTGGCATAGTTCATCTCATGAGGTTTCAGTTGTCGTGAAGCATACGAAACAACTCTTCCTTCCTGCATAAGAACAGCTCCAACTCCTCGACGTGAAGCGTCGCAGTACACCTCATAATCCTTATGTTGAGCTGGCAGAATCAACACAGGGGATGAGACCAACCTTTTCTTCAATTCCTGGAAACTGGCCTCACATTCTTCTGTCCAGCTGAACTTGGTGTCCTTCTTTAACAACTCCGTCATTGGCTTTGCAATCCTCGAGAAATTCTCGATGAATCTTCGGTAGTATCCTGCGAGTCCAAGAAAACTCCGGATCTCTCCAACTGTTGTTGGTGCTTCCCAATGGGTCACAGTGTCCACCTTAGGGGGATCTACTGCTATTCCTTCTCCTGATATAACATGTCCGAGGAATCCGACTTCCTTCAACCAAAACTCACATTTGCTAAACTCGGCATATAACTGATGTTCTCTGAGCTTCTCCAACACCAATCGCAAATGCTCTGCATGCTCCTCTTCATCCTTCGAGAAGATCAGTATATCATCTATGAACACTACGACGAACTTATCCAAATACTCCATAAAAACTTTGTTCATCAGGTTCATAAAGTATGCCGGTGCGTTCGTCAGACTAAACGACATAACGGTATACTCGTACAACCCATACCTAGTGGTAAAGGCCGTCTTAGGTATATCCTGCTCTCGGATCTTCAATTGATGGTACCCTGATCGCAGATCGATCTTAGAAAATATCTTAGCTCCTTGCAATCTATCGAACAGATCATTGATCATTGGTAATGGGTACTTATTCTTGATCGTTACTTCATTCAATCCACGGAAATCAACAACCATTCTTAACGATCCATCCTTCTTCTCCACTAGAAGTACTGGCGAACCCCAAGGTGAAGAACTTGGGCGTATGCATCCTTTATCCAGTAACTCCTTAATCTGTTTCTTTATCTCCTCCAAATCCTTTGCGGGCATCCTATATGGTCTCTTAGAAATTGGCCCGGTGCCTGGCAAAAGTTCAATCAAAAACTCTATATCTCTATCCGGTGGCATGCCAGGTAACTCCTCTAGAAACACATCCGGATAATCCTTCACTACTGGCACTTCCTCCTGAACGAGTCCCGTGAGAGAATGTACTTGAGTCCTTGTAGGCGAATGCCTAGATACATACTTAGTCCTTTTTCCCTCCGGGGTGGTGAGCAAAATTGACTTACTGGCACAATCAATGTTACCTCCATACTCCGATAGCCAATCCATACCTAATATCAGATCCAATCCTTGTGACTCCAGAACTATTAGGTCAGATGGGAAAGTATGGCGTCCTATGATCAATGGCATCTGAAAACATCCTTGGTGTGCCATATAATCTGCTCCAGGTGAACTTACTAACATGGGGGTATTAAGAACTCGGGTGGACATCCTATGTCTATTTACGAATCCCCTTGAAATATAAGAATGCGATGCACCAGTATCGAAAAGAACTATTGCGGTAAATGTCTTAACCAAAAACTTACCGACAACATCATCTGGTTGCTCTTCTACCTCCTCCATGGTCACGTGGTTCACTTTTCCTTTGTTGAAAGGGTTGGGCTTCTTCGCGGTGGTTCCATTTCCGTTCCCATTCTTAGCTTCTGGGCATTCATTGGCGTAATGTCCAATCTTCCCGCACTTGTAACAAGTGACATGGCTAAAATCCCTCTTGGTGGGTGTGGACGGTGCAGGGCGGCTCTGGTTTCCATTAGCTCCATTCCCATTTCCATTGCCATTCTTGGTGCCATTGTGGTTGTGCGAGCTACTTCCTCAATGGGTATGCTGAAACTGTCCTACCGTTTTAGGTGTAAAACGAGGCTTCTGCTGAGCTCCAGAATTATACTTTCCTTGCCCATACTTCCTCTTGCGACTTTCAATCTGTTCATGCTTCCTTTCAATCATTAGGGCGCGGTCAACCAACTCCTGGTAGTTATTGAAAGTTGCCACCAACAACTGTACACTCATCTCATCATTTAGCCCTTCCATGAATCTCTCCTGCATCTTGGCATCTATGGCCACATCATCTGGGGCATAACGAGATAGGGTACAAAACTCATCCATGTACTGGGCCACAGTACGATTTCCTTGGCGCAAATTGCGAAACTCTTGCTTCTTCATACTCATGGCTCCAGTTGAGACATGGGTGGTATGAAAAGCTTGCTGATACTGATCCCAAGTCACATTGGCTACGGGGTAAGTGGCTGTGTAATTCTCCCACCATGCTGCGGCTGGTACAGACAACTGGTGTGCGGCAAATCGCGCCTTCTCAGCATCCGAGCAATTGGCTGTGGTCAAATCCCTTCCAATCTTGTGTAGCCAGTCATCAGCCACTATTGGTTCGATGCTGCTAGCAAACACGGGTGGTTGCAACCTTAAGAAACGTGTCAGGTTGTCCACGGGTGGCGGTGGTGGAGGGTTGTTGTTGTTGTTCTGGTTGTTCTGGGTGTTCTGGACAAGAAGTTACATCAGGGTGTTCTGCTGCTGGATCAACTGAGTGAGCTCAGGGGGAAACTCAAATTCACGTCTTGGAGGCATCTGATAGGTGTAGAGGGAAGAGATTAGAATAGAAAAGGGGTCTAAGGGAAATCACTACCCATATGCACATGAGACAAACACACAATCATATCACACCAATCAATTTCAAACAAGGTCTTACAAATCTAACGATCGTTACAAAGGTGCTCTAAGACTAATATATGGAGGTAAACTACTAGTCACAGGGTGGTCATCTAAAAATATTAATCGGCGGAGGATTCCATAATATCTGCTCCAGCTTCATCGTCATAGTCTTCGTCTTTGCTATCCTCAGCTTCAGAATCTGTGTCATCTATGATGATATAGTCTTCCGGTGGAATCTCCTTGGGTTGTTCTTCCTCGTCTTCTTCTCCCATGAGTATCCCTATCTTCTGGGTCAAATCATCATTCTTCTCCACAAGTATTTTCATCTCATCCTCATATCCGTCGTGTGTAGACTTGAGTTCTTCTTCTAACTCCAAATACCTATTTAGGGCCTTCTTCAAATCTATCATCCCAGCACACATCTGGTGCTCCTGGCGACGAATGTGGTGGTTCAACTCCTGGATGAATGCTGCAATGGACCTATCCTTCCGGGTGCTGATCATATCCCAATTCTCATCTCGGCGTCCACAAATCTGGTAGATGGTGTCCTTTAGCTCCTGCTTGTAGACTTCTCCAATCCTTCCCATAGCAATGTGGGCTGCCATGCTCCTTCCTAGGCTCCATGTAGGCGCATTAAAGGAAAATGCTATGAGTGAGGTGACAGGTGCGAACGTCCTTCCTGGAACTTGGGCTTGAATCAACCAACGCTCCTCCTCAGGCAGAGTGGCATTGTAGGTTCCGGTGAAACTTGGTAGTCCAATGTTTAGATATCTGGGGACTTCCTTCAGGTGTCGTCCAAAGGGTGTTTCTTCATCTGTTTGCATGAACTTGTGCTTTGCTTCCACCATCCTAAAGAGTAGAAAAGATGAGGAGTCTGAAAGAGAAGAGTGAATAGTGCTCTGGGCTTGTCTTAGTGGTCGTGTCCTACAGTCAGCGTGTGCTTTGATACCATCTTGTAGCGACCAGACCTCAAATAGTCTGATCTCCATGCATCAGTGTCATCCCTGGATCAGTAGTGCTGACACGCACAGTACTTGAAGGATTTATAACAGAGTAGCAATCACACACTTATTACATCGATAGTCCAACGACGAACTTATTACAAATAATATGGCTGAAGGCCATCTAACACGATAACAGCGGAAGGCTTGGAAGATAAGTGAGTCCATCAACTCCAGCGGCATCACTGAGTATAGAACCACGACCTAAAAGGCATCTTACTCATCGTCTAAATAGTCTGCAACATGAAACGTTGCAGCCCAAAAACAGGTCTGCACATGGAATAGCAAGGTAACACAAGAGAATGCAATGAAAGTAAGCTATACTACATGCAATATGGCTCTATGGTTAAGTTTTTTGCGTAAAGCCAATTTTTCCTACTTCAAAGGAATAGATTTTAATTAACTATCATGGTAGTTGAAACATCGTTGAGAAGATAGACATCCTCTCAACCCCAATTAAAAGTAGTCATTAAACCCAACAAAATTAATTAGAGTAACATGATGAGATTCACATGATAATCCAAGTACTAGATACTCAAGACGTCCATAACTGGAGACACGGCTAATCATGATCAGTTTGTACACTCTGCAGAGGTTTGTGCACTTTTCCCCACAAGACTCGATTGCCTCCGTTTGGTTTCTCGCACTGCATGGTGTTTGAGAAACGAATGACCGAGACACAGTCTTTCCGAAGAGGTCCCCTTAACCAGATAGATAGGCCGGTACACCTACAAAACCCACTACATCTGCTAGCCCATCATGGAAAGGTTTCCCGCAACTTACTCAACTATGCTAGAGCCCATATTGGCATGTGGCTACACACGGAAGTTTCTAGTATGAAAAATCTCATGATCCCTTTGAGCCTAGGTGGCGGTCCAATAGAAAACAGGCAATCACTGGAATATCCAGATGCCTCAATCCACCCCGATGTGTATTAATGTTGCCACCTTAAGTTGAACCATTAATTAACAAACTCACATCTATCATGGATTTCACTCAAACCCAAACCACGTCTACGAGCATAGCATGGCCTAACAGCAAACGTAGAAGTAACTCCCAAAGGTTTGAATGTAATGCAGGTAATAGGTACTACCTCAAACTACTTCCCAATTCCACAAGTTAATTGATCCTACTCATGCAATGTATGAGGGTTGGACTAATGCAATGAAAACCCAGGAAAAGCATGGTCGAAGTGTTACTTGCCTTGCTGATGATTCGCAAAACCTAGAGACTCAAAGTAGCAAGTGGCGCACTCCGGGTATTCTATCGCAATCAAACAAGCACACAATAAGTACTTAACTAATGCACAGGTAAAACTCAAATAAAAGTTCTAACCAGAAAGTTCAACTTAAGAACTCCGGTTCGCTAAAAGAATCAACTCGAAAGAAGCAACGAAACTCAAACTGCGAAAGAAACGAGCTCCGGTTTACTAGTTGGCCTAAAGTCAAATTTTACAGTAGACAAAACTTGTTCCAGTTGATTAAACGTAAAGAGGGCATCGAGACGAAGATCTGGGATTTTGAATCACCTGATTCCGACTCTCGAGCGAAAAGAAAAACGAAAAACAAGATCAGGGCCGAAATCGCGATCGGAATAACCGCGGATAAATACCCCGAAAAAGGAAATGGACGAACAGGCTAACAAACGAACGTTCGCTGTCTGCGGCTAACTAACGAAAACCGTTCGTTAAAACAAACGTACAGACGAACGTCCGCTAAATAACTAAAACGAAAAACCGAACCGATCTAATCTAATAAAAAAACGAATCTATGGTTTTTACTAAACCGATCGGTTTCTAAAAAACGATATACCACGACGACGAACTCCGGCGACGGCGGTCCGGCGGCGGGGTGGTCCGGCGGGGCGAGGTGGCGGCACGGCGGCGGTTGCGGGGCGGCGGCGGGTGGCGGCGGCGGCTCGGCTTGGGCGGCGGTGGCGCTAGGGTTAGGGCAGGGGCGGAGCGAGGTGGCGGGCTGGGGGCGGTCGGGCCAGGGGCGCTAGCTTATAAAGCCCAGAGTCCTGGGCCTTCACGACTCCAAGTCGGTTTCCTATTTTTTTTAAATAGAGTCCTGGCGCAGAAAAACTAACGAAAGAAATACCAAACGGACTCCAAAATTCCCGAAATAAATTTTCACCGTCCTCTAATAATATTTAGGACAAAGTGAACATTTTTCCCGGACCTAAATGCAGTTTTGAAAAACGCGCATTTTTCCTATGCAAATAAATCCAGAAAAATACCAGAAGTGATTTTAATATTTTTCCTCCAATATTTCTGTTATTTTGGAGAAGTCATATTATCTCCGCTCATATTTTGTATTTAGAAATATTTTTAGGAGATAAAAATAATTAGAATCACACTGTCCTCGTACCGGTATACGAGCGAACTCAAATATGAAAACGGTAAAATTATCAACTTTCTCCGTAGGTCCTTGAGTTGCTTAGAATTTCGAGGAATGCCGCAAACAAAAATGCAAAAGCATGAAATGCAATATGATCTATGTATAACATTCCAATTTGAAAATTTGGGATGTTACATTTTTCCTTCGTGCCGTGACTAGGGCAAGGCAGATTCATCTGGCGCTCCAGATTGATATTTGATCCTCCACTCTATGGAGGCGGCCTACCCATACGACACTGACCATCATTCTGCGTAATAGTGTTAGCCACAAAATCTGAATTACTATCCGCTTTACGCTTACCGTTGTATCCTTGGCTTGCCAATTTAGACTGCGGTGCTTTACCGTTCTTCATCCCCTTTCTCGATTTCTCGTCATCAGACGCTAGATCTTTGGTATTATCAGAATCAGCGTACTTCACCAGAGTTGCCGTAAGTGTTCCCATGTCCTCGCAGTGACGTTTGAGCCGTCCCAACTTCAGGTTCAGAAGCTCAAACCGACAATTGCCTTCTAATGTCAAGACTGCTATGTCCGGGTTGATGCGGTCTGATGAGTGCAGGATCTCGGAAACCCAGCGCACCCAATGACTTATTGATTCGTTTTCTCCTTGGACACAAGCAGCTAAGTCCACAATTGACATGGGCTGCTTGCATGTATATTTGAAATTATTGATAAACTGGCGCCGTAACTCGGCCCATGATCCAATGGAATTAGCTGGTAAACTTTTCAACCAAGTATGAGTCGTTCCTTCCAGGATCATGGTGAAATACTTAGCACACGCCGCATCATCCACGTCCAGCATCTCCATTGCCATCTCATAGCTTTAAACCCACGCTTTAGGGGATAGATCAGCAGTATAATTGGGCACCTTCCGTGGTCCTTTGAAATCTTTAGGAAGCCGCACATTACGTAAAGCGAGGGTGAGACACGACACTCCCAAAGAGCTGGAAGAAACTACTGGCTCCATTGTGGTAGTTCGATGAACCGGGGTAAGCTGACGGGCTATATATTGTGCCGCTAACTCAGCCTCTCGACGTTGTCTGCCCTAGTTTACCACATTCTGAGCATTTGCATCTCCACCTGCCGGGTTATCCCCCCGTGGCGGGTTACGGTTCCGCGCACTACTAGATACGGCCGGTTCATCCATATGCCTGCTGTAACTTCGGCTTGGACGGGGGTGGAATGAATCCTCTCGCGGCTATGAGCATAAGCCTGCTGCTGAGTCAAAGCCGTCTCTAGGAACTCCCTAGATCGTCGCGCCTGCACTTCTATAGGGGATTCTATTTCAACGGGGAGGGCCGCCAATCGTGAAGCGGCTGCAACTATGTTATCCAAGGGGTTGGAGTAATGATCGAGAGGTGTCGGCACACGTTGTGAGGGAATGATCTGACGTGATGGATCCGTTGCGTGCGGCTAAACCGACGCCCCCATTCCAGGCACTTCCGCCTGGTTTACCGCTGGCTGATTGTTGGTTCCTGCTCCTGGCGTATTAAAGAGATTCCTTGACTCATAGACCGGAGGCAGGCGAGACTGGCGCTTTCTCCTCATTACATCATTTGATGCATTTTGATCTAACATGAGCCGATAAGCCTGAGCATCCAACTCAGCTTGTCTCGCGGCCATCCTGGTGTCTTCAGCTGCCAGGTCCACCTTGGCTTGATCTATCTGACCCCTTACTTTAGCAATTTCCGCGTCGTGCTGCTCCTTATCGGCTTGGCTGACTTCCGCGGTCAACATCGCTGTCAAAGTGTCGAATAAACCGGACACGACTTGAGCCGGCGGCTGCACAGGGCCTCCTGCCCCAACTGCTGCTGCTGTTGCCAAACCGGACGTTAATGCTACCGCAGTCGAAGATTGTTGCACAGATTGTGACCTGGCCATGAAGACCGCAACCCGGCTTGGCGGATCAAGGGTGTCCGGAATACTTTCACCATTGGAACAGCCCCCAGACTGACCATCCTGCAGTAAGTATAAAGACTCAGTCTCTTCGGTAGATGACTCGTCGCCGAAATAAACAACGGTCTCACCACCAGATTCCGATCTATCCTCAGCTTCCACTCCGTGGACAACTCCCACGAAGACACGCTTCATGGCGGGTCGAACCCGGGTAGGTCTCACACGCTGAGCCGACTCAACGATGTTGGAGCAGATGTCCGGCTCAGGGCCCGGTTCACCGATTTTGCCAATGAAAATATGGATGCCGCCGAAGGGACCCGGTACCCATACTCGATTGAATCGGCCTCGGGGCACCAACCTGCGTCATCGATGTAGATCTTGCCACGATGACTCTTAGTCATCCGGCCCACTGCATAGCCCTTGAGTCCTTCAAAGCTGCCCTCAAAGAACTCAAAACCATCATGCGATAGCCCCATGGTGGGCGCCAACTGTCGTCGTTTTGTCACGACAGATGTCCTAGCATAATGACTTAGTCGTGGAGCCATCACTACGGGTTAGCTTAAAGGGCTTAAAGCGGACAAAGGACGCAAGGGATTTTATACTAGTTCGGCCCCTTTGATGAAGGTAAAAGCCTACGTCTACTTGTTGTGGTATTGCTAGGGTTTCGATGACCAGGGAGCGAATCAGCTTTGCCTGTGTCTCGAATTATTGTCTGTCCTTCCTGAACCGCCGCCGGGTCATCCCTTTATATACACACGATGACGCCCGGCCGTCTTACAGAACCCCGAGGCCGGCTCATAAACATGCCCGCCTCGGTCTCTACCTTGCCTATCTTACAATACAAGTTACACACCGCTTGGCGGTTTACATCTACGGGCCCAGACAACCTTTGGGCCCTGGGCCTTTCAGTCTTCTATAATAAAATGTCGTATCCTATATCTTGATGGGCTTCATAGAAGTGATTTCATCATAGTCATAAACCGTCCCCTCTTGGGCGGTTTATACCTAATAGTTATATCCCTGACAGAGAATGTAAATAGCATCTGCATATATGAACTAGAACCAAACATATCTAGAGTAGACACTAGAACCGGAAATTAAATCAGAACCTCAAATAGAAAGAGTATGAGAACGTACTGAATAGCAATAGATGCACCGGTCTTAGGGTCGGTGTCCTCACTAGCCATGTCTTCGAAGAGGTTATTGACGTCGGGGAAGAAGTCGTCGTCGGGGAAGTAGTCGTCGGAGTCGGACTATTCCGTGACGAAGAAGTCAGTAGTGGCGCGGAGCGCTCCCCAAAAACCTTATCACCCTTCTCCCGTAAAGGACTCAAAGGGCTGTGGTTTCGGAGGCTTAATATCCCGTCCATGGTGCACGCCGCAAGCTAGGATGGGGAAGATCGTGGTGGTAGCTCAGTGCTCAGGAACTCGGTGGCGAGAGGAAGAGAGTCTTCTGGTCTCTTTCTCTGGAGAGGAGCGACCTCCCTTTTATAGGTACAGGAGAAGGAGGCGAAAGGCTGTGCCAGGAGCTAAAGGGAACGGGGGAGCCGAAAAGAACAGGCAGCAGCTCAAGTGTAATGCCCCGGATGTAATACTTTCCCTTTTGGGCAATATATATCTTTGGCTCCATCTATTCCATTTCGGGTTCTCTGTCTTTTCGGGTTTTCGTCGTTTTGTTGTGTGCGTGTGTGGCATTCATCCATATCATGTTGTCATGTGCATTGCACTGCATTTGTGTTGTCGTTGGCATCCGGTCCCACTCGTTCTTCCCGTTGTCCATTTTGAGTTCCGGAGCTCCCTCACGTGTCCGTGGCATCCCCGAGGCCTACTTTGGTGTTTGGCTGTGTAACGTTTCCGTTTTGGTGTGAGACTTGTCGTGCGATGTTGTTTTGGTGTGTGTAACCCGCCTGTCAAATCTCGTCGCGTTTGGAGTCCGTTTGGTGCTCCAACAGTTATTCTCGTGGGCTGAAAGTACCCCCTATTTGAGGCCCAAGACACCCCTCCAACAGCCCAGCAAACCAACCCAAACCCCTCCCTTCATCTAGGCCATCTAATTGTGATCATGTGGCTGAAAACCTCACCTCATTTGGACAACCCTAGCTCCTTGTGCCTATATAAACGTCCACTTCCCCCAAAATTAGCGTCGAGAAACCCTAATGCTTCCACAGTGCGCCGCCGGTGCTTCCACTGTTGATCCGCGGTGCTTCCACCGTTGAAAATCCGTGCTTCCGACGTCCCAGGAAACCATGCTTCCGAGGTTCGCGGCCGTGCTTCCGTAGTGTTGCGGCCGTGCTTCCGTCCGACGGGTGGGCCCCGTCCACCTCTTCTTCAACCTCCAGCCACCGCCGCCGGTCTTCTTCTCCTGCTCCGGCCGCCACCCCGCCGGAGCTCGCCACCGCGCCGGCCGCTCCTCGCCGACCCGCCGCTCCTCCTCGCCAACCGCCACCGCCGGTCGCCGGACGCCTCGCCGCCCCGCCTCCAAGCAGCGCCCCGCCTCCACGCCGGCGCCGCCGCCCTTCCCGGCGGCCCGCGCCGCGGGGACCGGCAGCCGCCGCCCCTGGCCGGGTCGAGGCGCTCGCGCCGCCGCCGCTCGATCGGCACGAGGGGCCGATCCCCTCGAACGGATCGGGATCCAGCGCCTCTGGGCCAGATCCAGGGCGTCGGCCTTCCTCCGCGGGCCTCCTTCGCGGGCCGAGCCGAGGCCCCAGCCGCCTCCCTCTCCTCCGGGCCTCCTCCTCCCGAGCCGGCCCAGTGAGCCTCCTCTCTGCCTTGGGCTCAGCCCACTCGGTGAGCAACCTCAGATCCCGCCCCGTGCGTCTTTTATTAAATAGCGCTGTGTTTTTTTTTCCCTAGTCAAATCTGCTAAGTCCTGTAGATTTTTAGTTGTCTGATGCTGTTTTGCAACGGTGATAACTTTTTGTGTGATGGTCCGATTTGAGCAAATGATATGTCAAAGTGATCATGGAGACTTGTACTACGTTTTTCTTCCATTGTGCCATGCATGTTTGAGGTCATCTAGGTGCTTAAATATCTGTTGGAAGATTGCTACTTATTATAAACTGCTGTTTGTAGTTGTTTTCATGCCATCTTTGCAATGTGATAACTTGGTGCATGTTTATCCAAATGGAGCAAATGATATGTCCACGTGTTCATCATGAAACGCTCTACATGTTGATTGCTTAAGCTTGCATGATAGATTTCATCTTGCCATGTTTATCTCCTTTGCGAAGTGCTATGTGGCTGTTATGTCGTTAAACTTGTTACGAGATGCCTCGTTGAGGAGCTTGTTGCTATTGATGTGTTTGTCCCCTTGATGCATGCTTAGATGTTTTGGATTCACCATCATGTGTACTTTGCTGTGGTGCAAACCACTTGTCTTGTTTAGTTTTGAGGTGACTTAAACTTGGTCTCAAAGATGCCATGATGTTACTACTGTTTTAACACTTCGTGAAATTTCACTAAGTCTGGAATCTGTAATTTCCAGATGCCATGTTTGCTTGTTGTTCTAGGCCAATCCATGATAGTTTTGGGGTGACTCTTGATGATTCCTTGTTGTATATATTGTTGGCTATCCATTCATGCTCTCACATGCTTATTTGAGTGGCTGTAGCATATTTTAGTCTAGCTCCCAAGTTGCAAAAAATTACTGTTGTCAGGATTTTGTTGTCAAGTTCAATATGTCATATCTTGTTGCTATTGATCCATGGCTCCTTTGGGGATGCTCCAATGGATTTGTTTGCTGTAGGATATGTCTAGTTTATGTCCATGCTCATTGCCATGATGTTTGAGTGCTGTAGTCCATTTATCTCTTGCTCCGAAGTTGCTATGTGGCTGATATTTTCAGCTTGTGCATGTTTATTGTTTCGGGTGTAACTTTTAGCCCGTTGCTCCGTTTTGAGCAAGTCCTGTATGAAACTTGTGTGATTTTGCATGTAGATTCATAATATCCTATTGTTATGATTTTTTGAAGCATTTTGCTTGATGCATATGGTTGTGATGTAACACTGTGCTTCCTAAGTTGACTTTCTGTGCTTCCATAGTGCATCTGTTTTGCTTCCATAGTGCATCAGTCATGCATCAAGTAGTTTTTCTGCGCATTGCATCTTGTTTGATTCGTTGCCTTGTGTTCTTGTGTTTTAGTCGAGCCGGAAGCTGAGACCGAGTACGAGTACGAGCACGATGTTACTACCGAGGTCGAGAACGAGGACCCCTCTTACGATCCCATGGACAACTCTTCAGGCAAGATGACCGAACCCCGATAACATTACTATCTTTGCCTATTGCTAGAAGTCTCGATCTATAGTTTTGCCTCGATGCCCATGTTTTTTCCTGTCAGCCTCCTATTTGTAACCATGAACCTGTTTAACCACCCTACCTATGCAAACCATTGATTGGCTATAAGTACGCTTCGCTCAGCCCCTCTTATAGCATTGTTAGTTGCAGGTGAAGATTGAAGATTCTTGCTTCTTGTTGAAGCTTGTTGGGATATCACACTATATTAATTATTAAAAGAAATCATATGTATATTGGTAATGGGTGGAAGGCTAAGCCTTTTTTCTTGGTGATTTGTTCCACTCATGCCGCCTTAGGAACCGTATAAACCGGTGTTATGTTCCTTGATTATGCGTTCCTCACACGGTTGGGGTTATGGGACCCCCTCGATAAACCACTAGGTGCTAAGTCTTTTCCAGCAAGTCCCAACATTGGTACTATTTGCCTAAACAATTAAAAACTTACCAAGGGAGTAATTAACCCGAGGATTAACTAATGAACCCCCTTGGGCCAGTGCTCGATTTGAGTGTTGGTCCAAACTAGAGCCACTTGCGGTGCCACCCAGTTCGCTGGGATCTTCGATATCTGTACGTAGCGCTCATCCAGTCGTGGCCTGAGACTAGATACGCGCGGCTACTGTCAGGGTGTCGGCACGCCGGGAGGATTTGCTCGATGAGCCTTACCTTAGTCGGAGTATCTTGAGCACGGGATTCCGAGAATACTCGGGCCTTCCCACCTTGGAGTTGCGACTCCGCGGATCGTGGGCTTGTCATGGGCCAAGTTGGAACACCCCTGCAGGGTTATGAACTTTCGAAAGCCGTGCCCGCGGTTATGTGGCAGATGGGAGCATGTTAATATGCGGTTGTAGAAAACTTGACACCATGTTCCAATACACTACCAGCGTGTGTACCGTGACGGCCATTTTCCGAAAGGGATTCGGGAAGTGAACACGGTGGGGTTATGTTTGACTTGTTTTAGTTAGGATCACTTCGTGATCATCTCTCGACCGAGGCACCTTCTCTTCTCGCTCTCTTTTACGTAAGCTAGTGCTAGTGCTGCTGCAACCTCTTGTTCTTTCTTCAGCCTTGTTCCACACCCAAGGCTTGAATAGACGTGTTACCCGGGAACGGGATTGCTGAGTCCTCTGTGGCTCACAGTTACTTCAACACACCAGATGCAGGTACGATGGTGAGCTACACAGGCGATGGCATTGAGCTAGACTGGGAGTACAACGAGGAGCGTAGCCGTTACTATGTGAACTATCCGGTTGATCAGTAGAGCTTCTACAAGGATTCATTTCAGACCTGTGGTTTAATGTTATGTTTGGTATCTTTTCATTTGGATCTTTACCCTTAGATGGGTTGTGATGTTTATTTGAATGATGATTGGATATGTAATGAACTTGTGTGACGTGGCGAGTGTAAGCCAACTATCTTTTCAGCTTTCATCCCTATTTTTACATGAGATGTGCAAAGGTACCAAACTTGCGATCATTCCAGAATGGGCTTATATCTTTAAGTCGTGCCTCGACACGTAGGAGATATAGTCCCATCCTGGGCATTACAAGTTGGTATTCAGAGCCTTCTCCGACCTAGAAGCCCCCACTGATTGATCGAATCGTTGACGGTCGAGTCTAGGCACACACTGAAAATGTTTTTAGTCCTATATTTATATTGGAGAGTAGGAATTCTTTTGCTCCTCATCTCTTTTCATTCTGGTGACAACTACTCTTGCCTCTTCTACTTTCAAAAATTGCACCAAATTTTTATTAGGAATCTCGGGAGTATTTTTGGATTGTTTTGATGTCTTTGTGACGAGAATATTGTTCTCGATGCCTCCTGGCATTAGGGGTTGTGGCAGTGTCCCGAGGAGTTGAGCTTCGGGGTATTGTCATCACAAGAATATCGCGACAATACTAGAATACTTAAGACGGCCGACATCGAAAACTCTCCTATACGGTTAGTGGCAAGATAACCCCGACATCACCCAGTACTAGGGAGGTAGTTCGGGAGTATTGCCATAGCTTTGTATAGTGGATGCTTTTCGAAGGTCCGAGGTAGACGGTTTCCGAGAACAACTGGTTATGTGTTGAAGGATGGATACAACTGGATGTACGATTAGAGTTGGGTGCGCGATGCTTCCCCTGTATTCCCAACACCTGATTGCATAACTGGAAAATTTCGGAGATTAATAGGTGGGTTCATCCAATAGATCGTAGGCATTCTTCCAACGAATGCAGGTTACGGAGTTTGGGGTTCTACATTGAGTGAAGTGGTTTTATGGCCGATGTTCCTATCAGGAGTTGCATCTTAAAGGATCCTTGGCTATGCTGATCCGAGGATTGCAAAACCCTTTCGTAACGCGTTCATAAGCTTTCAGCACAAAGATGTCGAACGAAGCTCCTATCTTGTGTTTGTTCCATCTGTACCTTGTTGTTTTTTTCTTATTTACCTTTTGTCCCCTATGTGGCTTCTCGTGAAGATTGTTGTTATCATTAAACTGAGAATTTCATTCGTTCCTCTTGTTCGAATGATTCTTGTGAAGACTATGTTGCAATTCTATTCGTTGTTTCAGCTTATGTCTTTTTTCAATCAAATTGCTGATTGGTGGTCATCTCTTTCAGGATGGTTCATAAAAGGGTTCCCAACGCTAACCCAGAGGGTGAAGAGGTTCCAGATCGTCCTCCTTCCCCTCCTCCTCCATCTGATACCTGGAGAGCGATTATGCACACTACAAATCAGAACACCCAGATGTTGATGCAGATGATGCAGCAAATGCAAGCAAATCGAGCAAATCAGGGTGCTCCAGGGAACCAAGGCAATTTCTTCAACCAACAGCACCATGCTACGCTCAACCAGTTCTTGGCCAATCAACCAAAGGCTTTCAGTTACTGTGTCGACCCTCTCGATGCTGAAGATTGGATTATCAATATCAAGAAGCATTTTGAGTGCAGCAACATAAGGCCTGAGGACTATGTGAAGTTTGCAGCCTTCCAACTCAAGGACCAAGCAGCTGATTGGTGGCAGCAGTACAAAGACTCCAGAGAAGGGCGTGTGATCTCTTGGGATGATTTTTGCAAGGACTTTTGCTCTCACCACATTCCAACAAGTGTCATCGAGGGTATGCGTGAGCAATTCCGCAACCTGAAGCAAGGCTCAATGACTTTCTACCAGTATAATGTCAAGTTCCAAAATCTTGCCCGCTATGCTAAGCAAGACATCCCAGATGCCAAGAGAGAGATCTATCAGTTCCGTGGAGGTCTCAAGGATGAACTTCAACTTGCTCTCACCTTGTTCGAGCCTGATGAGTTCGGCAAATTCTATAACATGGCGCTCAAGCAAGAGGCAGCCCAGCTCAAGATGGAGGCTTCCAAAAAGAGGATTCGAGATGGCGTTCACTCCTCCTCATCTTCTCAAGTCGTCGCGAAGCAATAGAAATTTTGGCTTCCACCTCCTCCTGTGATCCGAGCTCCCTACAACAACAACAAGAACTCTGGTGGCCGTGGTTTCTCCCACGCACCCAACCCAAGCAACCAGTCGAAGCATCAGTCTCAAGGTTCCAAGTCAAGTGGTTCTCATTACCGTCCTCTCTCAGAAGTGGTGTGCAACAAGTGTGGCCAGAAGGGTCATTATGCTAACAGATGTCCAAACCCAAGGCGCCTTCCGCCTCCTCCACCTGTCAGCACAGCTATTGTCAAGCATAATCCAAAGTACGCAAGGGTGAATCTGATGAATGCAGCGCAAGCGGAGAATTCTTCTGATGTGATATTGGGTAACCTCTCAGTTAACTCTTTTCCTGCAAAAGTTTTGTTTGATTCGGGTGCTTCATTGTCCTTCATTTCAAGACCTTTTGTTGCTAAGCATGAATTGGCTTTGGAGAGCATTCCTAGACCTTTGAAGATTATTTCTCCGGGTTTGCAAATGACTTCCAACTCAGTTGCTCCGAATGTATCTATTCGCATGGGTGATTATCGCTTTCTGGCTAATCCGGTAGTTCTCGGCAATTCCGACATCGACCTTATCCTCGGAATGGATTGGCTTTCTCAGCATGATGCTCAAATTGATTGTGCACAGAAGGAAGTCAAGATTACTCATTCCGATGATGATGTGATTATCTTCGCCTCCAGGGATAACACAATCAGGCTTTTCTCTCTCAATGACAAGGGCGAGATGAATGCCATATCTCGAATTCCGGTGGTTAACGAATACGAAGACGTCTTTCCTCAAGAACTTCCAGGCATGCCTCCACACCGTCAAGTGGAATTCGTCATTGAACTCGAGCCTGGTACTGAGCCAGCATGCCGGCGTCCGTACAAGCTCTCTCCTAAAGAGTTGAAGGAGTTGAAGAGACAGCTTGATGAACAGGAGCCTATGGGTCTGATCAGGCCTAGTACGTCTCCTTGGGGCTGTGGTGTCTTATTTGTCAAGAAGAAGGATGGCACGGAGCGCCTCTGCGTCGATTACCGGCCATTGAACAAAAAGACAATAAAGAACAAGTATCCGCTCCCCAACATCAACGAACTGTTCGAGCAGCTCAAAGGAGCTAAAGTGTTCTCTAAGCTTGATCTCCGAATGGGCTATCACCAGATTCGCATTCGTGAAGAAGATATCCCCTAGACTGCCTTCAGAAAGAGCTACGGCTCATATGAGTATACAGTCATGTCCTTTGGTCTCGCTAATGCTCCACCTATCTTCTCGAGAATGATGCACTAAATTTTCAACCCCTACACCGGCGAGTTTAAGCTTGTGTATCTGGATGATATTTTGGTTTTCTCCAAAAATGAAGAAGATCACGAAAAGCACCTCCGTCTGGTTCTCGACAGACTCCGTGAACATAAGTTCTATGCCAAGTTCTCCAAGTGCGAATTCTGGCTCGATAAGGTTTTGTACCTGGGCCATATCATCTCCGCTGACGGTATTGCAGTAAACCCCGAGAAAGTTGAAGCAATTGTCAACTGGGAACCTCCTCAGAACGTCAAGCAACTCCGAAGCTTTCTTGGTCTTGCCAGCTATTGCAGAAGGTTCGTTGAGAACTTCTCCAAGATTGCCAAGCCTCTCTCCAACTTGCTGCAGAAGAATGTCAAGTACTACTAGTCTCCAGATTGTGAAGTGGCATTCAAAACTCTCAAAGAAAAGCTCGTCTCTGCTCCAGTTCTAACTCCTCCAGATGAGTCCAAGCCCTACGAAGTATTTTGTGATGCTTCTCTTCAAGGACTTGGTGGTGTGCTTATGCAGTTCAAGAGAATTGTGGCATACACTTCTCGTTAGCTGAAGCCAAGTGAGAAGAACTACCCCACACATGATCTTGAACTAGCAGCTGTGGTACATGCTTTGATTACGTGGAGACACCTTCTATTGGGCAGAACAGTCGACATCTTCACCGATCACAAGAGCTTGAAGTACATCTTCACGCAGCCGAATCTGAACCTCCGCCAGACTCGTTGGGTCGAAATGATCCAAGACTATGATCCCAGCATTGAATACACACCTGGCAAGGTGAATGTGATTGCAGATGCTTTGAGCAGAAAGGCTTATTGCAACAGCCTCCTTATCAAGCCATTCCAGCCTGAGCTTTGTGAAGCATTTAGGAAACTCAACCTCCAAGTTGTTCCGCAAGGTTTTCTTGCAAATCTTCAAGTTGCTCCTACCTTGGAAGATCAGATCCGTGAGGCCCAACTCAGTGATGCTATGGTGCAGAAAGTGAAACATGGTATTGCAAAGGGTACTCCTAAATACAAGTGCTATCGCGTTGATGAGAGAGATACCTTGTTCTTCGAGGACAGACTTGTGGTTCCCAAAGGTGATCTCTGGAAGCTCATAATGGACGAAGCACATGATTCCCTCTTTTCCATTCATCCTGGCAGTTCCAAGATGTACCAAGACCTCAAGCAATCTTACTGGAGGACACGCACGAAAAGGGAGATTGCCCAATTCGTGAATGAATGTGATGTCTGCAGAAGAGTGAAGGCAGAACATCAACGTCCAGCCGGTCTTCTCCAACCTCTTCCTATTCCCGAGTGGAAATTCGACCACATTGAAATGGATTTCGTCGCTGGCTTTCCTAAGTCCAAGAGAGGGAATGATTCTATCTTTGTGGTGATTGACAAGCTTACCAAAGTCACTCACTTCCTTCCAGTCAAAGAATCCATCAATGCAGCTCAACTGGGAGAATTGTACACTTCCAGAATTGTGTCCTTACATGGCATTCCTCAAGTTATCTCCTCAGACCGTGGAAGTTTGTTCACTTCCAAGTTCTGGGACTCCTTTCAGTCTGCCATGGGCACTAAGATTCGTTTCAGCACTGCTTTTCACCCTCAGACTAGTGGTCAAGTCGAGAGAGTGAATCAGATTCTAGAAGACATGCTCAGAGCCTGTGTCATATCTTTTGGCATGAAATGGGAAGATTGCCTTCCATTTGCCGAGTTCTCTTACAACAACATCTTCCAAGCAAGTGCCGGCAAAGCTCCGTTTGAAATCCTCTATGGCAGAAAGTGCCGTACCCCTCTCAACTTGTCCGAGACAGGTGAACGTCAACTTCTTGGCAATGACTTGATCTCAGAAGCCGAAGAGATGTGCAAAGTCATACGTGAGAATCTCAAGGCTGCTCAGTTGCATCAGAAGAGCTACTATGACGGCAAGCATCGTGATTTGGCATTCGACATTGGGGATCATGTCTATCTCCGTGTTTCTCCGATGAAAGGAACCCAAAGATTCGGTATCAAAGGAAAGCTTGCTCCTAGATACGTCGGGCCTTTCAAGATCCTTGGCAAAAGAGGCAATCTAGCCTATCAACTTGAGCTCCCTTCCAACTTCGCCAATGTTCATGATGTGTTTCATGTGTCTCAACTCCGTAAGTGCTTCAAGACTCCTGAACGCACGATTCCGTTTGAAGAGATTGATCTTCAACAAGACTTGTCCTACCGAGAGCACCCAGTTGCTATTCTCGAAGAAACCGAGCGCAAGACCCGCAACAAGTCCATCAAATTCTTGAAAGTCAAGTGGTCACACCATACCGACCGAGAAGCTACGTGGGAACGAGAAGATCATCTTCGTTCCGAGTACCCTTCCATTTTCCAGTCCTAGATCTCGGGACGAGATCTTTTTGTAGTGGAGGAGAGTTTGTAATGCCCCGGATGTAATACTTTCCCTTTTGGGCAATATATATCTTTGGCTCCATCTATTCCATTTCGGGTTCTCTGTCTTTTCGGGTTTTCGTCGTTTTGTTGTGTGCGTGTGTGGCATTCATCCATATCATGTTGTCATGTGCATTGCATTGCATTTGTGTTGTCGTTGGAATCCGGTCCCACTCGTTCTTCCCGTTGTCCGTTTCGAGTTCCGGAGCTCCCTCACGTGTCTGTGGCATCCCCGAGGCCTACTTTGGTGTTTGGCCGTGTAACGTTTCCATTTTGGTGTGATACTTGTCGTGCGATGTTGTTTTGGTGTGTGTAACCCTCCTGTCAATTCTCGTCGCGTTTGGAGTCCGTTTGGTGCTCCAATAGTTATTCTCGTGGGCTAAAAGTACCCCCTCTTTGAGGCCCAAGACACCCCTCCAACAGCCCACCAAACCAACCCAAACCCCTCCCTTCATCTAGGCCATCTAATTGGGATCATGTGGCTGAAAACCTCACCTCATTTGGACAACCCTAGCTCCTTGTGCCTATATAAACGTCCACTTCCCCCAAAATTTGCGTCCAGAAACCCTAATGCTTCCACAGTGCGCCGCCGGTGCTTCCACCGTTGATCCGCGGTGCTTCCACCATTGAAAATCCGTGCTTCTGACGTCCCAGGAAACCATGCTTCCGAGGTTCGCGACCGTGCTTCCGTAGTGTCGCGGCCGTGCTTCCGTCCGACGGGTGGGCCCCGCCCACCTCTTCTTCAACCTCCAGCCACCGCCGCCGGTCTTCTTCTCCTGCTCCAGCCGCCGCCCCGCCGGAGCTCGCCACCGCGCCGGCCGCTCCTCGCCGCCCCGCCGCTCCTCCTCGCCAACCGCCGCTGCCGGTCGCCGGACACCTCGCCACCCTGCCTCCAAGCCGCACCCCGCCTCCACGCCGGCGCCGCCGCCCTTCCCGCCGGCCAGCGCCGCGGGGGCCGGCAGCCGCCGCCCCTGGCCGCGTCGAGGCGCTCGCGCCGCCGCCGCTCGATCGGCATGAGGGGCCGATCCCCTCGAACGGATCGGGATCCAGCGCCTCTGGGCCAGATCCAGCGCGTCGGCCTTCCTCCGCGCGCCTCCTTCGCAGGCCGAGCGGAGGCCCCAGCCGCCTCCCTCTCCTCTAGGCCTCCTCCTCCCGAGACGGCCCAGTGAGCCTCCTCTCTGCCTTGGGCTCGGCCCACTCGGTGAGCAACCTCAGATCCCGCCCCGTGCGTCTTTTATTAAATAGCGCCGTGTTTTTTTTCCTAGTCAAATCTGCTAAGTCCTGTAGATTTTTAGTTTTCTGATGTTGTTTTGCAACGGTGATAACTTGTTGTGTGATGGTCCGACTTGAGCAAATGATATGTCAAAACGATCGTGGAGACTTGTACTACGTTTTGTTCCATTGTGCCATGCATGTTTGAGGTCATCTAGGTGCTTAAATATCTGTTGGAAGAGTGCTACTTGTTATAAACTGCTGTTTGTAGTTGTTTTCATGCCATCTTTTCAATGTGATAACTTGGTGCATGTTTATCGAAATGGAGCAAATGATATGTCCACGTGTTCATCATGAAACGCTCTACATGTTGATTGCTTGATCTTGCATGATATATTTCATCTTGCCATGTTTATCTCCTTTGCGAAGTGCTATGTGGTTTTAATGTCGTTAAACTTGTTACGAGATGCCTCGTTGAGGAGCTCGTTGCTATTGATGTGTTTGTCCCCTTGATGCATGCTTAGATGTTTTGGATTCACCATCATGTGTACTTTGCTGTGGTGCAAACCACTTGTCTTGTTTAGTTTTGAGGTGACTTAAACTTGCTCTGAAAGATGCCATGATGTTACTACTGTTTTAACACTTAGTGAAATTTCACTAAGTTTGGAATCTGTAATTTCCAGATGCCATGTTTGCTTGTTGTTCTAGGCCAATCCATGATAGTTTTGGGGTGACTCTTGATGATTCCTTGTTGTATATATTGTTGGCTATCCATTCATGCTCTCACATGCTTATTTGAGTGGCTGTAGCATATTTAACTCTTGCTCCCAAGTTGCAACAAATTACTGCTGTCAGGATTTTGTTGTCAAGTTCAATATGTCATAGCTTGTTTCTATTGATCCATGGCTCCTTTGGGGATGCTCCAATGGATTTGTTTGCTGTAGGATATGTCTAGTTTATGTCCATGCTCATTGCCATGATGTTTGAGTGCTGTAGGCCATTTATCACTTGCTCCGAAGTTGCTATGTGGCTGATATTTTCAGCTTGTGCATGTTTATTGTTTCGGGTGTAACTTTTAGCCCGTTGCTCCGTTTTGAGCAAGTCCTATATCAAACTTGTGTGATTTTGCATGTAGATTCGTAATATCCTATTGTTATCATGTTTTGAAGCATTTTGCTTGATGCATATGGTTGTGCTGTAACACTGTGCTTCCTAGGTAGACTTTCTGTGCTTCCATAATGCATCTGTTTTGCTTCCATAGTGCATCAGTCATGCATCCAGTAATTTTTCTGCGCATTGCATCTTGTTTGATTCGTTGCCTTGTGTTCTTGTGTTTGAGTAGAGCCGGGAGCTGAGACCGAGTACGAGTACGAGCACGAGGTTACTACCGAGGTCGAGAACGAGGACCCCTCTTACGATCCCATCGACAACTCTTCAGGCAAGATGACCGAACCCCGATAACATTACTATCTTTGCCTATTGCTAGAAGTCTCGATCTATAGTTTTGCCTCGATGCCCATGTTTTTTCCTGTCAGCCTCCTATTTGTAACCATGAACCTGTTTAACCACCCTACCTATGCAAACCATTGATTGGCTATAAGTACGCTTCGCTCAGCCCCTCTTATAGCATTGTTAGTTGTAGGTGAAGATTGAAGATTCTTGCTTTTTGTTGAAGCTTGTTGGTATATCACACTATATTAATTATTAAATGAAATCATCTATATATTGGTAATGGGTGGAAGGCTAAGCCTTTTTTCTTGGTGATTTGTTCCACTCATGCCGCCTTAGGAACCGTATAAACCGGTGTTATGTTCATTGATTATGCGTTCCTCACACGGTTGGGGTTATGGGACCCCCTCGATAAACCGCTAGGTGCTAAGTCTTTTCCAGCAAGTCCCAACATTGGTACTATTTGCCTAAACAACTAAAAACTTACCGAGGGAGTAATTAACCCGAGGATTAATTAATCAAACCCCCTGGGCCAGTGCTCGATTTGAGTGTTGGTCCAAACTAGAGCCACTTGCGGTGCCACCCAGTTCGCTGGGATCTTCGGTATATGTACGTAGCGCTCATCCGGTCGTCGCCTGAGACTAGATACGCGCGGCTACTGTCAGGGTGTCGGCACGCCGGGAGGATTTGCTGGATTAGCCTTACCTTAGTCGGAGTATCTTGAGCACGGGATTCTGAGAATACTCGGGCCTTCCCACCTTGGAGTTGCGACTCCGCGGATCGTGGGCTTGTCATGGGCCATGTTGGAACACCCCTGCAGGGTTATGAACTTTCGAAAGCCGTGCCCGCGGTTATGTGGCAGATGGGAGCTTGTTAATATCAGGTTGTAGAAAACTTGACACCATGTTCCAATACACTACCAGTGTGTGTACCGTGACGGTCATTTTCCGAAAAGGATTCGGGAAGTGAACACGGTGGGGTTATGTTTGACTTGTTTTAGTTAGGATCACTTCGTGATCATCTCTCGACCGAGGCACCTTCTCTTCTCGCTCTCTTTTACGTAAGCTAGTGCTAGTGCTGCTGCAACCTCTTGTTCTTTCTTCAGCCTTGTTCCACACCCAAGGCTTGAATAGTCGTGTTACACGGGAACGGAATCGCTGAGTCCTCTGTGGCTCAAAGTTACTTCAACACACCAGATGCAGGTACGATGGTGAGCTACACAGGCGATGGCACTGAGCTAGACTGGGAGTGCGACGAGGAGCGTAGCCGTTACTATGTGAACTATCCGGTTGATCAGTAGAGCTTCTACTAGGATTCGTTTCAGACCTGTGGTTTAATGTTATGTTTGGTTTCTTGTCATTTGGATCTTTACCCTTAGATGGGCTGTGATGTTTATTTGAATGATGATTGGATATGTAATGAACTTGTGTGATGTGGCGAGTGTAAGCCAACTATCTTTTCAGCTTTCATCCCTATTTTTACATGAGATGTGCAAAGGTACCAAACTTGCGATCATTCCAGAATGGGCTTATATCTTTAAGTCGTGCCTCGACACGTAGGAGATATAGTCCCATCCTGGGCATTACATCAAGGGTGCAGCTTTCGTATTCAATGTCCACTACAGCAAAAACTTTCAGCTTCCGAGTGACCTTTCGTATACCAATCGTGCGTGGCAAAAATTTTGACTTTGGCTCGGCTCATTCCCGCAACCCGCGACACGTCGTGACGAGGCGTGGCATGGCGTGGCAAGGCGGGCGGTAGAGGAGGAGCATGTGTGGATGTCCCTCTTGTTCTCATGATCATACAAGTGGGGAGAGAACCTCCCTTATAAGGAGGTCCAACTCCCACTAAACTAATGTGGGACTGAACTTTAGTAGTATCCCTTGCCTTGCACGAATGTGATAAGTGGGCCTCTAGGATTTATTAGGAATTTCTGAAATAGTTATTGGGCTGTCCCAGAATTGACTAAATTCCAGCAACCCCCACCAGATCCCAGAGGCACACAAGAATTTCTTTTGGTTCCAAAACACTATTTTATATACCGGTACTGCAGTGGACACTGTTAAGTTGAACTTCTATCTAGAACTCTATGCTACACTAGTAAGAAAATTGAATAGTGGAATAGGCCTTGAACTGCAAGTTTTTTGTGAACCTAGCTTCACTCAAAGCCTTGACCGATACTAGGCTACAGTGGGTCTTCCCCGCGTGTGGAGCTTATGCATCATACTACGAGACCTTTCATGAGTTTACTTGATAGAACCCTACTTTGATAGATTGCGACGTTTAACAATCAGACTCATATAGGTGTGTTTTTCAAAAGATGTTCTGCAGGACAACATCTCAGCTTAAATGAGCCACTTAGAAAACTTTAAGGTATACATCAACCTGCCATGCAGATTAGGAGAGTATTGAATCTTCATGGAGTTGTATTGTTAATAGTAAGGATACTCTCCTCTTAGTTGACCAACAGCTTGTCTTCCACATCTAATTCACAGAATCTCCGATCACAAAGACTAGGTTACCACTGTGAACAACTCATATTGTGGGTCTCATACTCATCTCCCTCGATGCATTATCTATCACATTACGTGATAGAACCTTAGTAACAGGATTTGCCAGATTTTTAGACGTTGGATATAATCCAATGCAATAACTCCGGAGTTTCTCATTTTCCTGACAGACTTTAACCTTCTCTGAACATGTCTTGATGACTTCATGTTATCCTTTGAGCTACTCACTTTCATGATCACAGTTTGACTATCGCAGCTCATAAGGATACCCGGTACATATTTTTCAACAACCGGTAAGTCATTCAAGAGCCAACGAAGCCAATCTGCTTCGACCGTAGCTGTATCTAGTGCTGTGAGTTATGCTTCCATTGTTGACCTCGTTAAGATGGTCTGCTTGCAAGACTTCTAAGAAACAGCGCCACCTCCATGAGTGAATACATATCTGCTCATGGCCTTTATCTCATCAGCATTTGAGATCCAGTTAGAGTCAATGTACCCTTCAAGCACCTTTGGGTGCCCAGTGTAGTGAATTCCATAATCCGCAGTGCCTTTCAAATAATGCAAAACTCTCTCTAGAGCTTTCCAATGCACACCTCCTGGCTTTGAGACAAACTGACTCAGTTTTCTAACAACAAAAGAGATGTCAGGTCTTGTAGCACAGGCTAAGTACATAAGCGAGCCAATAATCTTAGAATATTTCAATTGATCTCTAGCAATTCTTCGATTCTTTCGAAGTAGCACACTGACATCATATGGTGTTGGAGAGGGCTTGCAGTCACTATAGCCAAAGCGACTCAAGATCTTTTCCACATAGTGAGATTGAAGCAATGTAATCCCACCATCATCGTCTCTCAACAACTTGATGTTCAGAATGACACCAGCCACTCCTAAATCCTTCATCTCAAAGCAACAACAAAGGAAATCCCTGACCTCCTGTAGGATCGAAGTATGTCTAGAGGGGGGGTGATTAGACTACTTGACAATATAAAAATTCTGCCTTTAGATCATGAACAGTTTTTGGCAGTTTCACAATTATGATCAATTCAAGTATCACCCTACACATGCAATTCTAGAGTATAAGCAGCGGAAAGTAAATTGCACATGTAGTAAAGAGAGGTGGAGAAGATCAAACGCAATTTGGAGACACGGAGATTTTTGTCGTGGTTCCGATAGGTGGTGCTATCGTACATCCACGTTGATGGAGACTTCAACCCACGGAGGGTAACGGCTGCGCGAGTCCACGGAGGGCTCCACCCACGAAGGGTCCACGAAGAAGCAACCTTGTCTATTCCATCATGGCCTACGCCCACGGAGGACTAGCCTTACTCGGGGTAGATCTTCACGAAGTAGGCGATCTCCTTGCCCTTACAAACTTCTTGGTTCAACTCCACATCTCGAAGACGGAGGCTCCCAAGCGACACCTAACCAATCTAGGAGGCACCACCCTCCAAAAGTTAATAGATGTGGTTGATGATGATGAACTCCTTGCTCTTGTGCTTCAAGTGATAATCTCCCCAACACTCAACTCTCCTCACTAATATGGCTGTGGTGGAAGAAAGGATTGAGTGGAAAGCAACTTGGGAAGGCTAGAAATCAAGTTTCATATGGTAGGAATGGAACAGCTTGATCTCAACACAAGGGTAGGTAGTTCTCTTCTCAGAAAGTGTAAGGTAGGAGTGGTAGTACTTTCTGATGGTTCTATCCACGAATGAAGAGGGGGTGGAGGGGTATATATAGCCTCCACACAAAATCCAACCGTTACACACATAATTGAACAATCTCGGTGAGACCGAAAGTGAAAACTCGGTCATACCGAAAGTTCAAATATAGTGAACGTTGGGGTTTTTGGTGGGACCGAAAATACCATCTCGGTGTGTCCGATATGAGTCAAAGATAGGAGCTTGCCATTCTCGGTGGGACCGAAATTAACAACTCGGATATTCCGATATGATGTCAAATGGTTACAGAAGGTTGGCAGTCTAGTTTCGGTGAGACCGAACTCAAAATCGGATAGACCGAAATTTCTAGGGTTTGGAAAATAGCTGAGGTGGTTCATCTCGGTGGGACTGAGTTGGAAGAATCGGTTTGTCCGAGATTACTTATGAGTGTGTTTAGAAGTGAAAGTTGCTGATAGTTAAAGGAGCTAAATCACTAAGCACTTGAGCAACCAGATCATCAACACAACCTCATCCCCTTTTAATAGTATTGGCTTTTCCTATGGACTCAATGTGATCTTTGATCACTAAACCAAAAATGGAGTCTTGAGCTTTTGCCAATGCTTGTCTTAGCATTTTGAGGGGTCCACTTCTTCAGACATATCCATACCCATATCATCGAACTTCTCTGAAATGATTCTCAAGTAACTATTAGTTCAATGATATATATGTTGTTATTAATTACCAAAACCACCTGGGGATTAGTTGCACTTTCAATCTCCCCCTTTTTGGTAATTGATGACAACATATAGATCAAAGCTTCGACAAAAGATATAATCAATGAATAATATCGTCGCTTTGAGAAGTATGTGATAAACAAGAGCTCCCCCCTAAATTTGTGCATTATTTAAAATTTGCGTTTGAATGCAAATGCACAATCGATTAGGATTATGGGTCACTCTTCCATGTCACATACATCTTGGTGGAGCGCACAAAATGATAAGAATGAATAACATGCACTCAATCACCAAGACATGAGTAAATGATCATACAAGAAGGAATAGCATATGATAAGCATTAAGCACACATTAAAGCATAGTACGACCAAGCACTCATTAAGGTAGCATCAAACGTAGTAGCAAGCACACTGAAAGTTTCAAGAACCAAAAGAACCAAGTGTATCTCAAAGAAAACCGACAAAAGAACGAAAGAGCACTCTCTCTCTCTCGAAGCCCTATGATCTATACAATTTCTCCCCCTTTGGCAACAAGTTACCAAAAAGTTCGAAAAAGCATAGAACTAAGCGTCAATGTGGGCTCTGCTGGCGGCTCCCGTCTCGGTAGATGTCGGAGTAGAAATGACGGCATCGGCGAAGACTTCGGCTGATGTCTGCGCTGGAGGAGTGGATGCTGGAGCTGTGGCTGGAGTAACTGCTGGAGCTGTAGGAGGTGCTGAAGTGGTAGCCCTGGAGTCAGTCACTGGGATAGCTGCTGATCGGGATTCTCTGGGAACCGGAACAGTCTGGCGATGAGAGTCCTGGACTAGATCATCCTGCATGAGCTCTGCTCTCTCCTGCCTTGCTTCCTCCATATCTGCCTCAAGCTTGTTGACGGTCACCTGAATCTAAGTCAGCTTCACGTCCAGAGCGTGGATCTTGTCGTCAACAATTCTCTCTAGGCTCTCCTGAGATTTTTCAATGCTGGCCAGGCGTTGTTCAATCCTCTGGGTAGCTTCAAGAATCTGCTCTCCGAAGCTCTTTGGCTTAGCTGCTGCTGCTGCCTCTTTATCAGCTTTGGCTTTCTTTGCAGCTTCAATTTTGGCTTGACCTTCAACTGAGGTTGGATCCTCTTCATCCATCACAACTACGTTATCTTCATGCTCTGGCTGCAGTGGCAAGTGCTTCCTATCCAACATGAATTTGCCCGTGCCAAACTTGGCATTGATGAGCATCTGAATCTGTGGGGCAAATCCACACGACCTCTTCTGGTCAGCTGTAGTTCTCTTAATGGTCTCTACCATTAAGTCCATCACCTTGAAAGGTGCCTTCTCATCAAGAATGTGCAGCATGTTGATTGAATAGCCTCGAATCATGCGGTGGTCTCCAGACTTGGGCATCAATGTGTGCCTCAGAATAGTGTTTGTGGTGGTCAGACCTGCCTGGAGATAGTACACTGAGCCAAGCTTCCACCCTTCCAAATCAGCGGCGGGGATCTCCTTGTACGTGTTCTTCATGGAATCATGGTTCTTCTTAGGAATCCCATAGACATCAATGTCGTCCTCTCTCTGCACTGGAGCATTCAGAAGTTCTGCCCATTCTTCAACAGACGAAGAAAACCTTTGACCTTCAGTCATCCAGGTGATCTTCCCATCAGGATAAAAGTGGGCTGTGGCGTAGAACTGCATGATCATCTCATCGTTCCAATCTGTCAGCTTCTGACCCACGAACTCATCAACTCCACATGCAGTGAAGCTCTCATGCACATGGGGAAAGAAGTCTCGGTGCTCTTCACTGTCAATGTACTCCCAGTCAACATACCTGGTGTCAGCAACAATAGGCTTCTTATCCATCAGCACGGTCTCATAGAAGTCCTGCTGCTCTCTGGTGTGGAATCTGGGGTCCACAGCAGTCCTTCTCCTCACGGCATATGGATCAGACTGTCTCCATAGCCTGAGACCTCTGTCCTTCCTTGCCTTCATATCCTCGGCTTGAGGATGAGCATCGTTGTGGAGTGGCAACTTTGGACGGAGCTTCAGCAACACATGTTCTTCATCAGACTCAGACGGTGGCAAATTACCTTTGTTCTTCTCGGAGGCTGGGATGTTCCTGGTTGTCCTCTTGGGCTTGGCTGGAGCTGCCTTTGCTTGAGCAGGCTTCTTGGGCTTAGAAGTGGCTTGAGCCCTAATAGCATCACCTATGAACTTAGCCTTTTGAGGAGGAGGCTGGGGTGCATCTTCTTCTTCTTCATCCACTGCTGCATCAACATGAGGTTCAGCATACACAACTCTCTTCCTCTTGGAAGTTTTCTTCACCTTACTTGGAGCTGGCTCTTCCAAGTTTAGCTTCTTGGCAACAGCTGATTGCTTCACCTTGCTGGTGCCTTTCTTCGACTGCTGCCTTTCGTGCTCTTTGGCAACAACTTTTCTCTTGGGCTTGGAGGTTACTTCCTCAGCAACGAAGTCAGAGTCCTCATCATCAGAATTTCTTTGCTTTCTGGTCCTGGTGGCTGCAGGAGGCAAACCACTAGGGGTGCTCCTCTCACCATCATCACTAGGACTACTAGCCTCAGGACTAGTATCTGCCTCTTGAATCTCTGCAAACGGTGACTCGGACCTGTTCTGGCTGTCACTGGCATTTGACATGGCTGACAACCTGTGAAAAGATAAGGTATAGGCAGAGTAGAAAAGTTATCACAACTGCAGAGGTTTTTGCCAAAAAAAATGAGTTCAAAACTTAGTTTTGAGTTTTCACAGAATGCATTTCGGTCAAACCGATATTCAGTTTCGGTGAATCCGAAGTGTATACAGAGGCTTATCACACCACTTTCGGTCAGACCGAAGTGGGTTTCGGTCCTACCGAAACACTAGGGTTTCACTGAGACTCTACATCGGTCACACCGATTTGCACGACTCGGTTAGACCGAAAGGTGCAGTGCAATGGCCAGAGGCCAAATCAGTCATTCCGAGTTTTCAAACTCGGTTTCACCGAGATGTATTCCGTGGAAACCTAAACCTAAGAATTTCGCTCAAAACTAAAACGATCTGATCTGATGTTAAGGAGGATTTCAAACGTGGCTAGATGCAGGGCAAACCAATCGTGCAAGAATCAGATGGGGAGCACGAGAGGGGTCGAGACTCACCCTAACTTGGTGAAGTCCCTCTACGGCGGCAACGGCGCGGAGAAGAATACCGTTGACGGCGGCGGAGACCTGCGGCGAGGGCGCACAGGCGACGACGGCGACGATCCGAAGACCAGGGCGACGGCAGCAGGGGACTTGGGGGCGAAACGGTTTGAAGAAGTAATCGCGCGCAGCCCTCAGTATATATATCCCCTTGCTGTCGGTGGGACCGAGTTGAAAAACTCGGTGACACCGAAATGTATAACTGCTGTGCAGTTACGCATATCGGTCACGCCGAGATTTTGAACTCGGTTTCACCGAGATGAAACCTAGATCAGTCTAAGCGTTTCGGTTGGACCGAATGGGAAAAGTTGGTCAGACCGAAAATGACTTAGAAGGTTTTGGAAGTCAGCCTTAGACGGATCGGTGGCTCCGAGTGCTCCTCACTCGGAGGGTCCGAAAATGACTTGTTCAAAGTTGTGATATGAGCATGAATAGAATTTGAGACAAGAAAGCATAGATAGCTAGGGAAGGTGCTTAGGCATTCTTGTCCATCCATTTGGCCAGAAAAATCAAAGCAATCAAAACAACAAATGGATGTCCTTGAATGGATAAAATCATGCATTCAACATGCTCACACAATAAGATAGCAAATGAAATATGTGTCAAACATGCACAACCAAAACTCTAGCTACTAGCACACAATTTGTCGATGACTAGGTCATCTATATATGAGTATATTGACTTAGGAGTCAAATGAGAACATTTGATCATAGGTCATACTCATCGTTTAAGCACAAGTGGGGTTACCACTTTTACATAAAGCATTGATGTGTTCACATCATTTGGAGATGCTTTAGCTCAATTTTTAGAGCAAAGCTCCCCCTAGATGTGAGAACCCCTTTTAAAGGGTCAAACTAACCTTGGGTTGTCGTAGAAGACTTCATGTAGATGTTGAAGATGTGGATGCTCAATGTTGATGTAGATCATCAACAGTTGGGAGCTATCCTTTGGATTAGGGCACTTTCAATACCTACATGGGTTAGTCCCACAAGGAACAAACAAGAATATCCATGGACATAGATTGAAGTTCACAATAGATGATGTCCATGAAAGCAATGATTACCTTGTCCCTTGACTTACCAACAAGAGGGTTTGTGACTCCATGAACTAGTGCATGATGTGGAAGTTGATTGCACAAGTTCTTGCCAAAATGAATATGAGTGAAGTATGTTGGCGGAGTCACCCTCAAGAACCTTCTAGTTCTTCTTCTTTGGGATCCACATCATCTTGATGGGAATCCTTGAAGTTGTAGTTGAGCTTGACGAAGTAGAACTTGATGTGTCCTTGGGAACCCACTTGACCATGGCTTGAGGTGCTTCTATGAATGCATCAATCTCCTCTTGAAGCTTGTCCTTGGCCTTTAGCTTGTGGTCTTGTGGTGGAAGGTCATCTTGAGCTTGTTCCACATTGGAAGAAGTAGGATCATACTTCTCCTTTTGTGAGACAAACTGTGGAGTAGGGTATTGACCTTCTTCCCACTCAACACCTTCGGCGTTGAACTTTCGCTCAAAACCAATCCCTTGATTCTTCCGGTGCCTTCCTTGTTTGCGAACAATTTCCTCAAAGTTCTTGCTTCCGGCAAGACTTTTGTAGACACCTTTCTCTATGATTTCCTTCAATAAGCTATTTTCTTGCTCAAGTGTAACTTGGCTTGAAACATTGTTAGTGGAATCAAGAGAACTACTAGAAGCAACAACATTAGATTTGACATTGTTATTGTTACTACTAGAGGAAGAATTTTTCTTATGCTTGTCATGCTTAGTCTTAATAGGTGGCAAGAAATTAGACAAGAGAAGTCGTTTGGCAAGATATGAAGAACTCTTCTTTCGAAGATCGTCATTGATCGCTTTTAGAAACTCATGTTCTTGCTCTAGAGTGAGCTTCTCGAAGCGTAGCTTCTCATGAGATCTTAGGAGCTCTCTATGATCTTCTTGAGTTGTTTCATGAGCTAACTTAAGAGTGTTTAGTTCTTTAGTTAGACGCTCAATCTCCTTCATAGCATTGTCATTCGACTCTTCTCGACTATAAAGACTACTAGCATTTTCATCATTACTAAGCTCACTAGATTTATCATGCAAGAGCTCATCTTCACCAAGCAAGTCATCCTCATCACTATCAAAGTCAATGAATTCAGGGTGTGTTACCTTGGGGCCTTTAGCCATGAAGCATCTTCCAATTCCCTCATTTGGTGAATCAAATAAGTCGTAGGAGTTGAAGTTGGAGGATACGAGTGCAAGTCCGGCAACACCTTCATCTTGACTGTAGTCGGAGTCGGAGTGATAGCTTCCATCGGATTGATTGTCGGAGTCGGAGCCCAAGACCCATTCACCTACATGAGCTTGATGTCTTCTTCTTGTGTAGCTCCTTGATGACTTGTCTTTCCTCTCCGAATCCTTGCTTCTCCGAGAGGGTCTTCGTTCATAACGATCATCTCTACTCCTTCTCTCTCTCCGAGGTGACTCATCTCTTGCTCTTCTTCTTGGAGATTCTTCTCTTCTCTTGTGGGGAGCCGTACACTCATTTGAGAAGTGTCCGGGTCTTCCACAATTGTAGCAGTTTCGATCACGACTAGAAGATCTCTTTTCATCATATGATCTAGACTTTGAGCTTATTTCTTTGCCACTATTCTTGTAGAACTTGTTGAAGTTCTTAACCATTAGGCTTATCTCTCTATTGGAAATTAACTTGTCACTTGAGGTTGTGGGAGCATCACTTGTAGCTTTGTAAGCACCACTTGACTTGTTGTGAAGCTCTTCCTTATCCTTAAGTGTCATCTCATGAGCAACAATTCTTCCAATGACTTCAGTTGGCTTGAGAGTCTTGTAGTTTGGCATCATTTGGATCAAAGTGCACACGGTGTCATATTTTCCATCCAAAGCTCTTAGAATCTTCTTGATGATGAATCGGTCGGTCATTTCTTCGCTTCCTTAGCCGGCAATCTCATTTGTGATGAGAGCAAGCCTAGAGTACATTTCAGCGACTCCTTCACCATCCTTCATCTTGAACTTGTCAAGTTGACCTTGAAGAATATCTAGCTTTGATTCCTTCACAGATTCAGTACCTTCGTGCATTTCAACCAAAGTATCCCAAATCTCTTTAGCATTCTCAAGACGGCTGATTTTGTTGAACTCCTCGGGACATAAGGCATTGAAAAGAATGTCACAAGCTTGAGCATTGTTTTGCAACATCCGCAACTCTTCCGGTGTAGCTTCGCGATCCGGAACTTTTCCTTCCTCGAAGAATTCACCTTGCATACCAACACAAATAATGCCCCATGCGGCTGGGTTATGACCAAGAATATGCATTTCATTTTATGCTTCCAACTAGCAAAATTTGTACCATCAAAGTAAGGACCTCTACGATAATTACCATCACTAGACGCCATACTCTCCTAGGTTGTGAAACCAAGCTTATAGAGTCCAATGCAATGGAAACCAAAACAATGGAGACCAAACTCTGATACCACTTGTAGGATCGAAAGTATGTCTAGAGGGGGGGTGATTAGACTACTTGACAATATAAAAATTCTGCCTTTAGATCATGAACAGTTTTTGGCAGTTTCACAATTATGATCAATTCAAGTATCACCCTACACATGCAATTCTAGAGTATAAGCAGCGGAAAGTAAATTGCACATGTAGTAAAGAGAGGTGGAGAAGATCAAACGCAATTTGGAGACACGGAGATTTTTGTCGTGGTTCCGATAGGTGGTGCTATCGTACATCCACGTTGATGGAGACTTCAACCCACGGAGGGTAACGGTTGCGCGAGTCCACGGAGGGCTCCACCCACGAAGGGTCCACGAAGAAGCAACCTTGTCTATTCCATCATGGCCTACGCCCACGGAGGACTAGCCTTACTCGGGGTAGATCTTCACGAAGTAGGCGATCTCCTTGCCCTTACAAACTTCTTGGTTCAACTCCACATCTCGAAGACGGAGGCTCCCAAGCGACACCTAACCAATCTAGGAGGCTCCACCCTCCAAAAGTTAATAGATGTGGTTGATGATGATGAACTCCTTGCTCTTGTGCTTCAAGTGATAATCTCCCCAACACTCAACTCTCCTCACTGATATGGCTGTGGTGGAAGAAAGGATTGATTGGAAAGCAACTTGGGAAGGCTAGAAATCAAGTTTCATATGGTAGGAATGGAACAACTTGATCTCAACACAAGGGTAGGTAGTTCTCTTCTCAGAAAGTGTAAGGTAGGAGTGGTAGTACTTTCTGATGGCTCTATCCACGAATGAAGAGGGGGTGGAGGGGTATATATAGCCTCCACACAAAATCCAACCGTTACACACATAATTGAACAATCTCGGTGAGACCGAAAGTGAAAACTCGGTCATACCGAAAGTTCAAATATAGTGAACGTTGGGGTTTTTGGTGGGACCAAAAATACCATCTCGGTGTGTCCGATATGAGTCAAAGATAGGAGCTTGCCATTCTCGGTGGGACCGAAATTAACAACTCGGATATTCCGATATGATGTCAAATGGTTACAGAAGGTTGGCAGTCCAGTTTCGGTGAGACCGAACTCAAAATCGGATAGACCGAAATTTCTAGGGTTTGGAAAATAGCTGAGGTGGTTCATCTCGGTGGGACTGAGTTGGAAGAATCGGTTTGTCCGAGATTACTTATGAGTGTGTTTAGAAGTGAAAGTTGCTGATAGTTAAAGGAGCTAAATCACTAAGCACTTGAGCAACCAGATCATCAACACAACCTCATCCCCTTTTAATAGTATTGGCTTTTCCTATGGACTCAATGTGATCTTTGATCACTAAACCAAAAATGGAGTCTTGAGCTTTTGCCAATGCTTGTCTTAGCATTTTGAGGGGTCCACTTCTTCAGACATATCCATACCCATATCATCGAACTTCTCTGAAATGATTCTCAAGTAACTATTAGTTCAATGATATATATGTTGTTATTAATTACCAAAACCACCCGGGGATTAGTTGCACTTTCACCTCCTTAATAACATTTAAATTTGTTCCAGAAATCAGTATATCATCAACATACAAGCAAAGGATAACTCCCTCGCCCCCACCATGGCGATAGTACACACATTTGTCCTCTTCGTTCAGAACAAAGCCTGCAGCTGTTACAGTTCTTTCAAACTTCTCATGCCATGGTTTGGGTGCTTGCTTGAGTCCATACAAATACTTCAGCAACTTGCACACTTTTCCTTCCTGACCATCTACTACAAACCCATATGGTTGTTCCATATAAGTTTCCTCATCCAACTCTCCATTTAGGAAAGCAGTCTTAACATCCATTTGATGAACGAGAAGACCATGTGAGGTAGCTAGTGAAAGTAGTAGTCAAATAGTGGTCAGTCGCGCCACAAGTGAGTAAGTATCAAAGAAGTCTTCACCTTCCTTTTGGGTATAACCCTTAGCCACGAGTCGTGCATTGTAATTTTCGATAGTACCATCTGGCCTAAGCTTCTTCTTGAATACCCATTTGCACCCTATAGGTTTGCACACATAAGGACTATTAGTTATCTCGCAAGTTTCATTTGCCAAGATGGAATCCATCTCACTACAGACCGCTTCCTTCAAGTAGTCAGCAGCTACAGATGCATAGGCCTCTGAAATTAAAATGGCAGCCCTCTATCTCTTGCTCCTAGTAGGAACTTCATTGTTCTCCTCCAGAGAATTTTCAAACTGTTCCATCGAAATGGTAGGTTCAGTAATTGTAACTGATTCCTGATTCGATGAACTAGGCATCTCCTGATTAAATGAGGTAGCCATATCCTTCATGGGAAAGATATCTTCGAAGAAAGTCGCATCATTCGACTCCATGATTGTACCGACATGCATGTCAGACACCTCAGATTTTACAACCAAGAATCTATAACAGATGCTATGAAAAGCATATCCCTAGAAAGCACAATCAACAGTCTTTGGTCCAAGCTTTTGCTTCTTTGGGATTGGCACATTGACTTTTGCCAAACAACCCCAGGTTCGTAGATAAGAGAGTTTTAACATTTTCTTGTCCCATTCCTCGAATGGAGTTATCTCTTTCTTCTTTGTGGGAACTTGGTTTAGGACATGACATGTAGTCAATATCGCCTCCCCCCATGATGCCCTGGAGAGACCCGATGTGTCTAACATGGCATTAACCAAATCAGTTAGAGTATGGTTCTTTCTTTCGGCTACCCCATTTGACTGAGGTGAATAGGGAGGCATCATCTCATGGATTATACCATGTTCCGCACAAAAAACATCAAATTCATTGGAAAAATAGTCTCCACCACGGTCAGACATAAGCCTCTTGATTTTACGATCAAGTTGGTTTTCCACTTCAGCTAGATCTTGAAAAAGTTGAAAGCCGCATCCTTAGATTTCAGAAGATACACATGGCAGTATCTAGTGGAGTCATCAATTAACGCCATGAAATATTTCTTTCCACCTTTTCTCAAAACACCATTCATTTCACATCGATCTGAATGTATGAGGTCTAGTGGTGCAAGATTTATTGTTTCGGCAGTCGTGTCAGACTTACGAGGTTGCTTAGCTTGCACACAAACTTGACACTTAGATCCCTTGATAGTGGTGAAACTAGGGATTAAGTTCAATTTGGCTAGTCGTGACATGCAACCAAAGTTAACATGACAGAGATGTGAAAGCCACACATGTGACTCACTATTGTTGCAAACACGATTAACAACTTTATTGCAAATATCTGACAAGGATAAACGAAATAGGCCTCCTAACTCATAGCCTTTGCCAATAAACGTTCCATACTTTGATATTACAAATTTATTCAACTAAAAAACAAGCTTGCAATCATCTACACATAAGAGATCCGCTAACAAGATTTTTATTGATAGAGGGGACATAAGGCACGTTCTTCTGCCACATGATCTTCCCCGGAGTAAACTTCAGATCGACCGTGCCAACACCACGAACAGAAGCACTTGAACAGTTGCCCATTAGCATGGTGGAGGTCCATGCGATCTGATAAGACGAAGATATGGAAATATCACCGATACATGCACATTAGCACCCGTGTCAATTAACCAATCAGGAGAATGGCATACTGAAAAAATAATGGGAATATACCATACCCAACATCCTTCATGTCAGTGTCTCCAATGACAACATTAGTGGTCTTGCTGCCTTTCCCACGATGACGCTTGTCATAGCGATTAGGGAAACTAGGAGCCCAATGATCAGGATCTCCACACACATGAGAATCACCTTTCTTCTTGCCATTCTTCTTCTTGAAGGTCGTGTGCTGTACATCCTTGTTCTTCCCGTCAATCTTTGCTTTACCATCAAACTTGCCCTTGTTCTTGAACTTGTGGGACTGGAAGTTTTTTTCGTACCAGATTGGCACTAGATCCTCCCTTAATACCTCGAGCATGTGTGTCCTTTGCTCTCGCCTTTTCTTCCACATCAATACTACCAATGAGATCCAGAACTGAAAATTCCTGCCTCTTATGCTTCAGTAAGGTAGCAAAGTTCCTCCACAAAGGATGAAGCTAAGTGATAAAACCTTGGGCAACAAACTTGTCTGGTAGCATACAAATGAAGTTCTCAAGTTCTCTAGCAAATGACTATATCTCCTGAGCTTGCTCAACCACGGAGCGCTCTTCAGGCATCCTGTAATCATAGAATCGCTCCATGATGTATAGCTCAGTGCCGGCATCCGAGACCTCAAACTTGGCCTCGAGTGCGCCCCACATATCTTTTCCATTATCAATTGACCCAAAAGCATCAACTATGTTCTCACCAAGAACACTCAAGAGAGCAGCCTTAAACATGGTATCCATTTTCTGAAAAGCTTATTCCTGTTGAGCATCATAATCTCCTTCGGGTTTGCCAGGAGTGGCGTCATAGCAACTCATGGTTTGAAACCATAAGAATGCTCTCACGCGCCACCTCTTATAGTGGATACCTTCAGACACATGAGGTCTCATGGAAGCAGCAAAACCACTTGGGGTAAATTGCCTATAATAAGGTTTTTGGATTGTTGGAAATATGAGCAATTTACCAAGTGGTTTTATTAACAGATATACTAGATACAACATGACTATTATACGAGAGATAAAACAAGTCATGCAATCTGACACAGAGAAGATAAATAGCATCTGCATATAGGAACTAGAGCGAAACAAGTCTAAAGCAGACACTAGAGCCAGAAACTGAAGCAGAACCTCAAACAGAAAGAGTATGAGAATGTACTGAACAGCAGCAGATGCACCGGTCTTGAGGTCGGTATCCTCGCCAGCCATGTCGTCAAAGAGGTTGACAACATCGGGGAAGAAGTCATCATCGGGGAAGTAGTCGTCGGAGTCCGGGGCATCTGTGATGAAGAAGTCAGTAGTCGCGCGGAGCGCTCCCCAAAAACCTTATCACCCTTCTCCCGTACAAGACTCAAAGAGGTGTGGTTTGGGAGGCCTACTATCGTGACCCACGGTGCAGGCCACAAGACGAGATGGGGAACATCGTGGCAGTAGCTCAGTGCTCAGGAACTCGGTGGCGAGAGGAAGAGAGTCTTATGGTCTCCCTCTTCGGAGAGGAGCGACTTCCCTTTTATAGGCACGGGAGAAGGAGGCGAGAGGCTGCGCCGGGAGCTGAAGGGAATGAGGGAGATGAAATGAACAGGCAGCAATCGAAGGGTGCAGCGTTCATATTCAATGTCCACTACAGCAAAAACTTTCAGCTTCTGAGTGACATTTCGTATACCAATTGTGTGTGGCAAAAATTTAGACATCGGCTCGGCTCATTCCTGTAATCCGCAGCGCGTTGTTACGAGGTGTGGCATGGCAAGGTGGGGTAGCGGAGGAGGAGCGCGTGTGGATGTCCCTCTTGTTTTCATGCTCATACAAGTGGGGAAAGACCCTCCCTTATAAGGAGGTCCAACTCCTACTAAACTAGCAATATGGGACCAAACTTTAGTAGTATCCCTTACCTTGCACGAATGGGCTAAGTGGGCCTCTAGGATTTATTAGGAATTTCTGAAATAGTTATTGGGTTGTCCCAAAATAGACTAAATTCTAGCAGCTTGATCCCCTCATCACTAAGGAACTCATTCAAGGTGTAGTTCTTGAACTCGGTGCCATTGTCACTTGTCATCGCAAGATCTTTGCTTCATGTAGACGTTGAGCTTCATTTGCAAAGTCTATCACGGTTTGTTGGGTCTCACTCTTCCTCTTGAAGAAATATACCAATGTGTATCTTGAATAATCATCCACAATCACCAAGCAATACTTTCTTCCCCCAAGACTATCAAGGGATGGAGGCCCAAAGAGATCCATATGAACTAGCTCCAAAGGCTTTTTCGAGTAGACGATAGTTGTGGGTCGGTGAGTCGTCTCATGTAACTTTCCTTCAATAAAAGCGTTGCGAGCACGATCTTTGGCAAAACTCACATTTGTTAGTCCACGAGCATGGTTTCCTTTGAGAAGACTTTGCAAAGATCTCATATTGACATGGGCTAGACGGTTATGCCATAACCAACCCACATCAACTTTAGCCATTAAGCAAGTCAAGATCTTAGTGGGTCACTCCAAGAAGTTAACCACATAGAGACCGTTCTTGACATGCCCAAAGGAGGCTACTGTAAGAGTCTTGCTCCACAAAGGGTCCACGGTATCATGATCAAAGAATGTAGCAAAGCCCAAGAGTGCAAGTTCACGAACTGAAAGTAAATTTACGCAAGGGTCTCAACAAGCATGACTTTCTCGATGGTTAAATCATGAGAAATAACTACCTTGCCAATACCCAATACCTTAGAAGTTGCGGCATAACCAGATTGGACATGTGTGGACATAGATGAACTTTGTTGCACATCCACCAACAAGTCCTTGCTTCCTGTCATATGATTTGTCGCTCCACTATCAAGGAACCATGACACCCCATCGGAAGCAAAATCCTACAAGAGATCAATGCTTGGCTTTAGGTACCCATTTAGTAATGGGTCCTTCGATGTTAGCAACAAGGGTCTTAGGAACCAAAATAGACCATTCAATGTACTCATATGGAGAACAAACATATTTGGCATAAACATGCCCATCACTAGCATGGCATAATACATAAGAAGGGTTAAAGTCACCAGAGATGTTGGAAGGAGTGGTCTTTCCCTTCTTGGCATTGCCACCCTCCACTTAGTTCTTCTTCTCCACATGGGAACCTTCTCCCTCTGGGATACATACCTCTTTGAGAGGGAGAGGTTTCTTGGTCTTGTTCTTCTTCTTCTTCTTGGTCTTGCGTACAAGCCCAATTCCCTCCTTTGCCACAAATTCCTTTTGAATTCTCAAAAGGTCATTGAGGTTCTTCTGGCCTTGTATACAAGTCACAAGGCTCTTCTCGAGTTTCTCCTTCAACCTAGCGTTCTCCTCCACGAGATTCTCATGCTCACAACAAGGGTTAGTAGCATTTACATTATCAATTAAAACAAACGGAAGGTAAGTGGTTATCTCTTTGGTTAGCTTCACTTGGAGATGGTCATGATACTTTTTGAGTGAGACATGAGCACTCTTCAAGGCCATGTGATCCTTACCAAGTAATTCAAACTCCTCCTTAAGTCTATCATGCCCAATCCCAAGTTCGACTTTCTCGGATTTGATCACACGAGCAAGAACAATAACAAGATCGTAATCTTTTTTTAATTTAGCATGGTCAATGTTTTCTCACTCCTCAAGAGCCAAATGGAGACCTCGCTCTTCCTCGAGAGCTACGGAAAGAACTACTATATCATCGACATAGTCTCGACTATGCCCTTCCATCTTAGTGATGGATTCCCCATGAGACTCAATGACATCATTGGACTCACCTAATTGTTCCAAGAGAGCAACAAAGGGCTTCTTGTTCTCACCTTTGAGCTTACTCAATAATTTGTTAAACTCATTTTCATCCCCTTTAACCTCCTCATTTTCATGAACACAATCCAACAATGAAGGATTAGTAGAAAAGGGAGTTTTGAGATTAGGAGTTTCCGTGTTGATGCCTTTTGCCATAAGGCACTTGGGGATGAGGTTCTCATTTGGAGCATCGAATTGAGACACCGAGGATGGGGAAAAGGTGGCAATAGCAATGTTGACGGTTGCCACTCCTTCACAAGTTGCATCATCATCATCAAAGGGATACTCTTCATGTGCCACTGATACGTCTCCAACGTATTTATAATTTTTTATTGTTCCATGCTATTCTATACCTAATAATAAAGGACAGAGGCTTCCATATTTCCCCATACGTCATCTCTTTATATCCGTTGATTTTATAACCTTAGAAGGACACATGTCACGGTTTCAAAAGAGAAATATAAGAGGCAAACGAGTCGCTTGGTCTGTATATACAAAAATTAAAAATTAAAGCCTAGTGCCACCACTACCGTTTCGTGTTAGGTCGATGACAGCCCAGCGTCAGGCCATTGACCTCCCCCGCCTCAATAGTCGCTGGAAACTCCGCAACCAGAGTGTGGAGTCTCAACCAGTGGTGACGTCTGATTGGATCCACACCCGTAGGACACATAATCCTGGCCAGCCATGGCCCTAGCCTGCTAGATGATGTGCACGACGACCTCCCTGCTGTTGGGGACGTCTGATTGGAGCAGCACGAGCCACAAGGACACTTCATATTTCACCACCGGGACTTGCTCCGCGTCGGCAGCAGCTGAGTGTCATGCCCACCGCGGCTTCGCCATCGATATGCCCTAACTGTGCCTCCTTGTGGAGCCGCTCCTGCTCCTCCACCGGGACGTCTCGCGGGATCTACAAGAGCTGCACCAGCGTGTCGTCTTCCGCCGCCTGGACTAGCGCCATGTACGCATCAAGGGGCACAAGGAGTGAGATCAATATTCAGACTTCAGACGCCAACGAATAGTTTGTGGACGGTGGAGATGATGGATTCGACGATGCCCAGGACGGCGGCATGGGATTCCTCGAAGACGACACGCTGCAGACGCATCAAGGGGCGCAGGGAGGGAGATGTAAGTTCATACTTTAGAAGCCAACAAATAGTTTGTAGACCGTGGTGTCGATGGACTCGACAAGGCCGTGGACGCCCGTGTGGGACTCCTCGATGTCAGGGCGGCACCACCAGGAGCGCACCAACCCCCAGGCAAACTAGCATTACCGGGCACCTCTCCCTGCATGAGAGTTCATCTGTGATTACCTGCCCCCCCCCCCCCCCCCCCCC
>LR738710.1:509672191-509694085 GCA_902687465.1 Secale cereale
CCCCCCCCGCACTGGCCGACTGGAACACAAATCTCACTTAGTAGCAGAAAGTAACGAGTACTACCAGCTTAGCTCTAATTAGGAGGATCAGAGGCATCATGTTGACATACGAACACGTCACGTGTACCCTCGACGCCGGGGGGTGATGCACCGCAGCTCACGTCGAAGGAGACCGACCGACAGCGCGATACGCAAGACAGTAGACGGGCGCTTTTGCGGACCCGAAACCCCGCACGTCCGGGAGGGACCCCGTCAGGGCGGGCGGTGGCTATGGGATCCCTTAGGTCGATTCGCTCGCCCCTAGAGCCTCGTGGATCGCAGCCCTCCAACGCGAAGAACGAACGAAGAACGAGAAAGAAAGATACAAGGCTAGGGGATAAAGATAGATGAACACAAAAGTGTAATAGATTGATTGGTTCGATTGGTGTTGTTTCAATCGGCCATCACCCCTAACATATATAAGAGGCGGCTGGAATTCCCGTACAAGTGAAGGATTCATCTAGGTTTTCCTTACATGGAAATTAAATCAATTCATGTTCTACAGTTTTAGTCTCAGTCCAACTCGGATTCAGTCTGAATCTGTTCCTTACTTCTGTCATGCTTCTTGCGTGGGCCGCAAATTTGCATATGACCTCCGATTAAGAAGATTAAAATACCAAATTTATGTGCCTCGACGAGACGAACAATTCTCATGTTGATCATTTCTCCAAATAAGGTCATCTTCAATACTTTACGAGGTCATCTTTAACTTCCAGTCCGATTTGGTCATGCAGTTTTCTTGGTCGTCCGAGTCTTGCAGCAATTCCGCAGGCTGTATACTCTCTCGGATGATGATGACTCCAAAAGAAGAGTTGAGCGTTTCGACGATACGCATAACTTTCGTGTAGAACAATTTTCCATCCGAGGTCATCTGAATAACCTTTCGAGCTTAGCTCCAACTTCTGGTCGGATTGACACCAACAACCTCCACCCCATCAAGCTTTCACACCGGCAAGGTTTCATCCCGGCAAGATTTCCACCCCGGCAATGTTTCTACCCGGCAAGCTCTCCACCCGGCAATATTTTTACTGGCAAGGTTTCCACCCGACAAGCTTTCACACCGGCAAGGTTTCCATCCCGGCAAGCTTCCACACCAGCAAGGTTTCACCCCGGCAGGATTTTCACCCCTGTAAGGTTTCCACCCTAGCAAGCTCACACCAGCAAGGTCTCACCCTGGCAAGCTTCCACGCCGGCAAGGTCCTCATCCCGGCAAGATTCCATACCACCAAGGCTTCACCCCGGCAAGCTTCATTCACCCGGCAAAGGCCGAATAACTCACGCGACCCATCAGACACCACCTAGATGGGTGTCAGGTCCCTCGCGTCACTTTTTTCCTCAGGACCGGTCCCCGAAGTGTTGCCTCTAACTTTTTCATACGATCTCGGATGGATACATTTTTTATATCAAAATTGATCGTTTCGTCGAGACAAAGACAATTCATGTAGAATGTGTTTCCATCTGAGGCCGTCTTGGGGGCGTAATCAGCCGAATAGTGTCTTGAATACGAAATCTCGGTACTTCGAACACAACTTCGGCCTTAGAGATGAGATTGGATGGTTATGGCCCAAATATCAAAGTTTCTCTTTTTGAAGATTCAGAACTTTATCACTTTCAGCATTTTCATTTGTGGCCATCTTAATTATGTTCTTGACCATGCCAAAATCTGGTGTCAACACATGCCCCCCTGTTTTTCGGCAAAGCTCGTGTGCCAAAAAATACGTTGCCTAGGGTAATGTTTAAGCATGATGTCAACACTCCATCGGCTGTGCATGTTTAGTACGATAATTTTTATCGTCCATATGCTCAGGCTTGTAGCTGCTTGGGTAGAGCCTCTTGGATTATAGTCGTCTGGTGACAACCATTGGATGTCACAAAGGCCTCCACGTAAGTTTCTTTTGTTAATCGTGACCTTGCTTTGTCCAGGCACTACCTGGAAATATTAGAACCGTTTGGCGGTAAGCCGGTTGCCGAACGATTATGACCATGCACCAAAAAGGAATATCGTCAACTATTCGGCAACTCAACTCAATATTGATAAAAGCACACCATCAAGCCTCCATCGAACAATGTATGTCTCTTGACTAGGATCCTGCAAATAACTAACACCAGGAGTCGGAGCTTTTTTATGCACTAGACCCTTGATTAGTGGCCGACTCAATAATTAAGTCGGCCTTGCCAGTATTGGCAAACACTGAGCATCGGCTATAGGAGTAGGAGATCAACCATGGTGAACACTGTTAGCCAGATGTCGGTTTTTTCAACACAATGAATTCTGAGGGCGATATGCAAATATCGGCCATACGTTCTCATCACAAAGGTGCTCGGGAGTCCGTCCACCAAAGTGTGAATAGCCGAAATAAATCAGATGTTTAGGCTGAGGATAAATTCCATAGCGTTGATTTTGATGGTACGATTGAAGAATGTGGATGAGACGCCTCCTGGAGCCTCCTATAGTGAGATGAAAATCGCCGTCCTCGCCTACAGGCTTTACACTTGTACTCCCTTATTTCATCTGGCTTTGCAATAGGGGATGTGATGACGCTCTTGACTCGAGGATTTCCCTTAGGAACTCAGGCCATGTTCCTCTTCTCCAGCTCCTTGGCCCTAAGCCGTTTCAGCTTCTCCTGTTGCGAATATGGTAAGCCAAGTGGGCGTCCCGGCTGGGACTTTGGTTTATGCACTGGCAAATTCTTCCTGGCTTTGGGCATCTCCGGCTTGGCCTGTCCAAACTCGGCGATTGGATCCTTGAAATTTACTTGCTTCACTTTCTTGTCCTTAGTAGCCAACATAGACTCGGCTGGCTTATTTTCATTTGGAGTCGGACCTGAAATAGCACACTTGCGACCATCCTTTTTCACTCGGTACACTTGCTTGACCATGTCCATCTTCTTTGCTAAGGTCCATATCGATTCTTTTTGGTGGAGCTGGTCTTTAACATGTGTTTTTTGAACAAACGATGATCCTCTCGGAGCTTCATAATTTTGGTGAGGTGGTTTAGATTATGATGGACGGTGTGCCCTTGATTTATGCTTGCCCGATGATTGATGTGAATAATAGTCGGCAGGGGGAGGAATCCATGACAATGGTATTGGTGGCCCAGAAGTAGGATATGAAGTCTGCTTGCTCAATGTCTTCCTTTGCCAATCCCAGTCTTCAGATTTATGCCTTGGGGGGGACTTCGGTGCTTTTGTTTCACTCGGCCGATAAGAACTTTTTGCCTCACTTATCTTTTGGTACTTTTCTAATAACTGCGCGAAAGTGACTTTCCGCTTTTCACCTTTGTGCTTACCATGGCCTTTGCTTTCTTTGGTTGTGCGTGCATTGGTCTTTGAATTCTCTTGTTGCCCCCCAGTGCTAGATGTTACCATTGTAGCTTTGATGGAATTCCCGTCTTCAAGATTGTTCTTGATGCACTTTTTAACAATATCCTTGCTCGAAGACTTGACCCCATCATTATTGGCGCGTACATGTGCACTTTTAGATACATCGGCCAGAGACAGTCGAGTCAACATTTGATTGCCGTCAAAACAAATCTGATCCGACTGTCCAAATGATCGTGCCTCAACAAACGCCAATCGTCCTATCTTGTCCGATTGCTTGACTTGATGGATCATGTTGCAATCTTTGACATTTTGCTTGAACGAACATTGTGTTGGCTCTTGTCTTGACGGCTCGACATCGTGATCAATTATAATAATAGGATTAGTCAGCGATGTACCGATGATGCGATCAACTATGCATGCACTGGACGTACACTCCTGGTCCATTAACAGATATTGTGATACCGGCTTCGATACAAAACAATCAAGCGGTGTTAGTTTAACATCATCCGACTCGGCTATGCCTTGATTTTCATCCTCCTTTCCCGATGCTCTTGAATCGGTTATCATGGAGAACTTTGAACCTGGCTTTATATTCCTGCAACCAAAATAATTACAGAATATATGTCTTGTTTGAGACCAAATATTAGCCAGGCATGAAACAAACAAAGTTGTCCGTATGAATATAAAGTTCAGTCGGCATGACGGGAACAACTTTTGTTGAGATAAGTTGTCACTATTAGCCTCTATGAATGATGCCATGTTTTGATCAGTGTGATTAGTGACAAGATAATTCAAAACAAACATATTACTCATCTCGATTGCTCTTTCAAAATTAATTAAAATATTACTAAGGGGTGCATCAACAATATGATTTTGACCAAATCAAAAATTGAGTAAACTGTCGGCTAGGTGTACCTTTGTGAAGTCATTGGAAGGAGAAGATTGTTGCACCACTGGAACAATACCTTGCTCCACTTTTGAATAATCCTCCAACACATCTTCCTCTTTTTCTGGATCTCGTGCCTCGTCACATGGATTTTCTGAGTAGATTTCACTTGGATTTCCCGAGTAGATTCCACTCGGCCGCTCTTTGTCAGCTAAACTTCGTCCAACTGTACGCTCTAGTTCTTGATCTTCATCACTAGCCAAACTTTGTTTGTCCATATAACTTTTCTCTTGATGCTCATCAATTTCTTTGGCACAGAACTCATAGGGCAGCACGTAAGCTCCCTGAAATCCAGAAAAATCCAGCACGACTAAGTTGTTGTGTTTGCCATTCCTTTGCTTGGTGAAGCTTGCATCTTCTGTTTTGGTACATGCGGCAATAATTGGCTTGACGCACTCGGCTTTAGCCGGCGATGCACTCCTCTGGAATGATGCACTCGGTTGGCATGATGTACTCGGCTGGCACGATGCACTCGGCTGGCTTGATGCAGCGCACTCGGCCTTAGACGTCTCGATGCTCAACCCGGTTTCAATTTAATCCGCCATTGTCTTGTCTGTAAAGGAACCGTTCAACTCGGCTATAGACGACTTAGTCATATTTGACTCGGTTTCAATCGAATCAACCGTATTAGCCGAGCGAACCCTTTCTTGCTGATTTTCTTGCAAAGCTTCTTTTTTGGCTTGCTTCAACATCACAAAGGATCCATCATGACTACTGAATGGAAGAAGGGACTTGGCATATTCTTGCAAATATTCCTCTCCACGCCTCTTGTTGATTGCTTCATAAGCTTGTCGATATTCTGCTGGTAATTCCTCAAGAGTTGGCGTAGTAAATTCGTTGACGCTATTCCCTATGAGCTTTGTCTTGATCTTGTTCAATTGGCCCACATATTTTCATTTAAACTCAGCCCTGCTTGGATCGACCTTCCCCCCAATACTTTTACGATCTTTCGACAATGAATTGATGTTGCCGAAATTTTGTGATTGTATAGGGGGTGTATAACATGCTGCAATGATAGCTGAAGACATGTGCTCTATTGTTGAGTATTTTTTTGTGCCAATTTGATCAATCGGCAACACTTCGTCTTCTTTCAAAACCCTGGTTCTTATTGCCTCATAATAAGGAACCAATCCCTTTTCATGTCGCTCAAGGAAAATAGCACTAATCTTCTTATTTTGGGCTAAACTTTTTAATGCAGCCAAAGCCACCTCATCTCCTGCAATATTAGGCACATATGCTCCTATAGAATCTCCATTTACTCGGCTATAACCGCGAAGGCGAGCCAAGTCATGAATATTGTTAGTTTCATATGCCACTGAATCATTAATCTCGTGAGGTGTAGTATATGATGATTGAGGATAACCAGTCGAATAGCTAATGTAAGCATGGCCGATTCTCCCATCCGTCGGCATGTTTCGGGATGAACCCGCATATTGCGAGTTAGTTGTCGATGGATAAAACTATGAGATTCCCTCCTACACATGAGGTGTCATATATTTATCACTCGAACAAATCGTGTTATTCACCGGCATATTGAAAGGTGTCGCCAATGCACGAAAGTTCAGATTCATAAGTTGCATGTCGCGATTCTGTGAATTCCAAGTTGTTCCAATGGAACAATTAGTCAGCCTTTGCTCATTAGGGATAGCCGACATGATATGTCCATGGGAAGATCTAGAGACACCAACATAATGGCTATTTGCATCTACGTAAGGAGATTGATGATACATGTTACCTATGTAGATTGCAGCCGCTTGATGATGCTCTCCTGCTAGCAAGAACAGGCTGGAGACTTTCAAAGCTTCATCCCCAGCGGAGTCGCCAAAAAAGTGTGCTGACACACGAACACGTCACGTGTACCCTCGACGCCGGGGGTGATGCACTGCAGCTCACGTCGAAGGAGACCCAACCGACAGCGTGATAGGCAAGAAAGTCGACGGGCGCTTTTGCGGACCCGAAACCCAGCACGCCCGGGAGGGACCCCGTCAGGGCGCGCAGCGGCTATGGGCTGCCCTAGATCGATTCGCTCTCCCCTAGAGCCTCGTGGATCGCTGCCCTCCAACGCGAAGAACGAACGAAGAACGAGAAAGAAAGATACGAGGGTAGGGGATAAAGATAGATGAACACAAAAGTGGAATAGATTGATTGGTTCGATTGGTGTTGTTTGAATCGGCCATCACCCCTAACATCTATAAGAGGTGGCTGCACTTCCCGTACAAGTAAAGGATTCATCTAGGTTTTCCTTACACCAAAATTACATCAATTCACGTTCTACAGTTCTAGTCTCAATCAAACTCGGATTCAGTCCGAATCTGTTCCTTACTTCTGCCATGCTTCTTGTGCGGGCCGCAAATTTGCATATGACCTCCGATTAGGAAGATTAAAATACCAAATTTATGTGCCTCGAGGAGACAAACAATTCTTCTGTTGATCATTTCTCCATTTAAGGTCATCTTCGATACTTTACGAGGTCATCTTTAACTTCCAGTCGGATTTGGTCATGCAGTTTTCTTGGTCGTCCGAGTCTTGCAGCAATTCCGCAGGCTGTATACTATCTTAGATGACGATGACTCCAAAAGCAAAGTTGACCGTTTAGACAATACGCACAACTTCTATGTAGAACACTTTTCCATCCGAGGTCATCTGAATAATCTTTCTAGCTTATCTCCAACTTCTGGTCAGATTGACTCCAACATCCTCGACCCCGTCAAGCTTTCACACCGGCAAGGTCTCACCCCGGCAATATTTCCACCCAGGCAAGGTTTCTACCTTGGCAAGCTCTCCACCCGTCAAGCTTTTCACCGGCAAGGTTTCCACCCGGCAAGCTTTCACACCGGCAAGGTTTCAATCCTAGCAAGCTTCCACACCGGCAAGGTTTCACCCCGGCAGGATTTCCACCCCTGCAAGGTTTCCACCCCAGCAAGCTCACACCGGCAAGCTTCCACACCGCCAAGGTCTTACCCCGGCAAGCTTTCCACGCTGGCAAGGTCCTCATCCCAGCAAGCTTCCATACCACCAAGGCTTCACCCCGGCAAGCTTCATTCAGCCGGCAAAGGAGGAATAACTCACGCGACCCATCAGACACCACCTAGATGGGTGTCTGGTCCCTCGCGTCACTTTTTTACTCTGGACCGGTCCGTGAAGTGTTGCCTCTAACTTTTACATACGATCTCGGATGGATACGATTTTTATATCAAAACCAATCGTTTCGACGAGGCGAAGACAATTCATGTAGAATGTGTTTCCATCTGAGGCCGTCTTGGGGGCGTAATCAACCGAATAGTGTTCTGAATACGAAATCTCAGTACTTCGAACACACCTTCGGCCTTAGAGATGAGATTGGATGGTTATTGCCCAAATATCAAAGTTTCTCTTTTTGAAGATACATAACTTTATCACTTTGAGCATTTTCATTTGTGGTCATCTTAATTATGTTCTTGACCATGCGAAAATCTGGTGTCAACACATCCATCCATGAATCGATGCATGCATTGACAAAATATGCTTAACCCTTTCCCTTCTGATGTTGTTTTTCATAGCTTGGATGGGAGGGAGACAAGCGATCCATGTGGTAGCTGGAAAGGTGTTGGTGTCATGGCAGGAGCTGCAGAAATCGAGACGACATTGGCCCAAGAAGAGACGAGAAAAACTAGGTTGTTGTGTTTTGTGCTGTAACATCCCAAAATTCTAAATTTTGGAATGTTATAATAAATAGATAGAATTGATTGCTGTTCGATGTGTAGTGTGAAATTGCCAGTACATTCAATGTACTGACCCTTTGTGGCTGCAACGTCTCATGTTGTAGGATTATCTTACGACGAGTAAGTGAAACGTTAGGGTTACGAGTCCTACACTCAACTTTGCCGTTGGTGTTGATGGGAATCCACAACCTTTGTTGCTTCCGCTATTTTGGATTGAGGTAACAGTATTTACGTTACTTTATACATGTGATTTACCTCTGTTATAAATCCTCGAGTACTGTGTGTGTCAGCATACCGATCCAGGGATGACACTTAAGCACAGAGACTTGATCCATTCGGGTCGGGTCGCTACATGTGCGATGAGTGGTGTTTGGTTGCCGTGTGTTGTGTCTAGGTGTTGCTAGGAGTGAGAGAGGGTGGGAGATTAATGGTGATTTATGTAGGTGCTAATTTTTTGTCAATTGTACTCAATTTTTTAGAACATAATAAACTATTCCCTCCGTCCGAAAATAAGTGACTCAAAAATGACTCAACTTTGTAGTACAAAGTTGAGTCATTTTTGAGTCACTTATTTTGGGACAGAGGGAGTATTAATATAAGATAAATTTGTAAGCGAGATTATGTGTAGGACTCACATAGTCATTTTGTATGGCCAAGGTGAGTTCCATCTCTGGCTTTTGCTTGCCGCATGTCTTGCCACCATGTGCGCCGTGGTGCTCGCCGCAACCAAGGTTCTTTAACAGTGCTAGCAAGTGCCAAGCAGGCCATGACGTGCTCTTGCCATAATGGTTGCAAATAGTCGTAGGATTGTCGATGCCATCATTTGATCATTGGGTGTCTGATCCAATATCAAGCACCCCGCTGTCGTAGAATGGTGACAAAGAGGTGCTTAAGATTTCTTGGCTCAGCCTGTCCGGCTTGTCGCCACGCTTGCGAATCACAAAATCATGGGCGGGTGATGCGCCAAGGTGTTTGTCAAACCCCATGCAATTGGAGAAAATTCCACCTTGCTTAACATGTTGGTACGCGCCACCGACGCATGAGGAGGAGGTTTTGGAGTCTAGCATTTGCTTCCTAGTGAAGTATGACGACTGACGCCAGCCTGAACACTTTATTCATACCTTAGAATTTAGTTACAAGAGATTGTAATTGTTTGGTGTACCATCTGTCAGGAAAGTGTGCATTACTTAAGACTTCCATAAGATGCAATATACATAAAATATGTGGGATATTGGATGCAAGACGTATAATGATTCTAGAATAATGATATTTCAAATTATTTCTACGAGTCGGGAATTAGATACTATATGAAGTGTCAAATTCAAATTTTCAAGATAGGCATCCTATATTTGTTATAAATTGCTACTATGTTCCATCAATGTGTGGTACTGACCTGTGTTGCACGCGCACACCTAATATCATGTGGATTCCAAATTGAATTATTGTTACGAACCATTGGAATACTTAATATAACATGCCACTACCAATCAAGAATTGCGTCACTTCGGCGCATGAGGCAATCTAGCTTGTGAATCTTTGGTTTGAGAATTCTCCAAAGTATTTTTATCTCTAGCACATCTGCATATACTGATTCTATATTTGTTTTCTTGAAATCTTTTCTATATTTGATAATGTCTCTATGGGAAGAAATCAATAATGGTCAATCTCTAATCATTTGATAACTATGAGGACGAGTAAATCATGCCAGTCTCTATCAAGCTACAACAATTTGGTAAGAAAAGGCAACGTTTTATCGAAAGAATCAACCACTTCACTAATCTTCTCTATCTCTTTTGTTAGGAACTAATCACCATAACGTTTTGCCTTCACATCTCACTTTTTTTCGTTCCTGACTCCCCATTTCCGTGTTGTTTTTTTTCTCTCGCCCTTTCTCTTTGTTCTCTAACAACGGTAGGATACTCCATTTCTCTGTGAGCCCCCATTCCAACACGTGTGCCTTAAGATGGTGGAGAGTTCATGGTCACCTTATTACTATGTACTCCAGATCGACGAGGAGGAACCCACAATTTCTAGGTTGGTCGCCAAAGCATGTGTTGGTGAGCAGAAATCCGCCTTGCTTGACCTGTTGACACTTGTCATGGATGCACGAGGAAGATGGCATGTAGTCCAGTGTTTGCTCTGTAGCAACGCACAAAAGTTGTGCTAGAGTATGATGACAAGTATGTCACCCTGGGATTGGTGACATCCGTTGTGAATAGGTGGGCCATGTGATGATCACCGGTGATGGTAGCGAAGAGGACTAATGGCAACAAGAATGGGAGTTTGCTAGAGGCGTGCGGGATTTGTTTCTCCCGTTGCAACGCACGAGAATTTGTTCTAGTATATTATCAACTTTGGATGTTTTATATGCATTACTATTTTATTTTATATTATTTTTGGGACTAACTTATTTACTAAGTGCCCAGTGCCAATTTCTGTTTTTCCTTGTTTTTGGCTTTCGTAGAAAAGGAATATCAAGCGGAGTCCAAATGGAATAAAACTTTACGATGATTTTTCTTGGACCAGAAGACACCTACGAGACTTGGAGTGGGGGCCAAGGGGGGCACGAGGAAGCGACAAGCCGTAGGGGCGCGCCCTAGGGGGGCACGCCCCTTGGCTTGTGGCTCCCTTGGGAGTCCCCTACATCGACTCTTTGGCCTATAAATTCTCAAATATTCCAGAAACCCTAGTGGAGTCACCAAATATACTTTTCCACCGCTGCAGGTCTCTGTTCCCGTGAGATCCCATCTTGGGGCCTTTTTCGGTACTCCGCCGGAGGTGGATTCAATCATGGAGGGCATCTACATCAACCTTGCTGCCCCTCCGATGATGTGTGAGTAGTTTACCATAGACCTACGGGTCCATAGCTAGTATCTAGATTGCTTCTTCTGTCTCTTTGATCTTCAATACAATGTTCCCATCGATGTTCTAGGAGATCTATTCGAGGCAATCTTCTTTTGCGATGTGTTTGTTGAGATCTAATGAATTGTGGATTTATGACCAATTCTTCTATGAATATTATTTGAGTATTCTCTGAACTCTTTTATGCATCATTAAGATAGCTTTGTATTACTCTTCGATCTATCGATTTGGTTTGGGCAACTACATTGGTTTTTCTTGCAATGGGAGAGGTGCTTTGTGATGGGTTCAGTCTTGCGGTGTACTCACCCAATGATAGAAGGGATAGTGAGGCACGTATTGTATTGTTGCCATTAAGGATAAAAAGATGGGGTTTATCCCTCTACATCATGTCATCGTACTTAAGGTGTTACTCTGTTTTCATAACTTAATACTCTAGATGCATGCTCGATAGCAGTCGATGAGTGGAGTAATAGTAGTAGATGCAGGCAGGCATGAGTCAGTCTACTTGTTACGGATGTCATGCCTATATTCATGATCATTTCCTTGGATGTTGTCATAACTTTGTGCTTTTCTGTCAATTGCTCAACTGTAATTTCTTTACCCATCGTATGCTTTCTTCGAGAGAGAAGCCTATAGCGAAACCTATAGCCCCGAGGTCTATTTTCCATCATATATTTTCAGATCTATAAAACAAAAAACCCAAAAATACCTTGCTGCAATTATTTTGTGTTTACTTTACTTTGCCTTTTAATTTTATTTTAAATCTACTCTATGAGATATCACTCTTGCAAGTGATCGTGAAGGGATTAAAAACCCCATTTCCTCGTTGTGTGCAAGTGTGTGTTAGTTTGTGAAGGTGCATAGATTGGAGACATGCTTATGCCTCCTACTGGATTGATACCTTGGTTCTCAACTAAGGGAAATACTTATCTCTACTTTGCTGCATCACCCTTTGCTCTTCTAGTGAAAAATCAACGCAAGCTCGAGTAGTAGCAGCCACCATTGCCCTTCATGGCACCTTCTTGTTAAAGTTATTCTTGTTGGGAGAAGGATTTGCCTTGTCTTTGCGAATGAGCTTGCTCCACTCTCTTCTCGATTCTCATAAGAGAAATCCGCAACAAAGTGACTCACATTCCCACAATTGTAGCACGTTCTCATCCGTTGCTTTCCCTTCGAACCACTTGAGTTGTTCTTGGAGAAATCGGGCCTTGTGTTTTTCTTGTTGCCTCGAAAATTTCCTATAAGCAAGAGGCATGTGTTCATCATAGGCATGGTTGGTATCTTCGGGACAACACTCCTCTCCTCCATCTTCCTCAACATCCTCAGAAATTGCCTTGGCTTTCAAAGCAAGGTTGGGCTTCTTTGACCGTTGAGCACACGCAAGGGCATTGTTGGTGTTCTTTTTCAAGATGTTCAGAGCAATAAACTCATTCAACACATCACTCGGGGACAAGGAATGAAAGTCCGACCTTTGACGAATCATGGTGGGCATAGCTTTGTTGTGAGGCATGATAGCTTTGAGAAACTTGCGCTTGACCCAAGTGTCATCCTGTCGTTTCTCCTATGGTCTCAGAGTGAGACCGCAAGAGTGGTCAATCTCTGGTAAAGCTCATGAGGATCTTCATCTTCATTCATCACAAACTCATCGGCCTCATCAAGGATCACTTCAAAGTTAGAGCGTTTAATGCTTGAGCTTCCCTTATACAAAGAGACAATGTGTTCCCGAGAATCTTTGGCGACCGTGAACGGCCACAAGTGAGAGTGCTCTTCTTGAGGAACGGCGGCTTGAACAATCCACAGAACAGAGAGATTGTATTAGTTGTCCACTCCTTCTCTCGGATTAAGGGTGTGAGGATCATCAGGATAAAATCCCTTCTCAATAATTCTCCAAAGATGTGTTGAGCTATGATTCAAGTGAGACTTAATCTTAAACACCCAAGAAGGAAACTCGTTGATAACAAGCTTAGGTGGAGCCCCAAATTCTTTACATGATAGGGCGCGACCGGTCCTCTATAGACCGGTGGAGGGGTAACCGCGGCATGTATGTCCGACCCATTTCTTCCTTCAGGGGCGGAACTATTAGTACAGTTAGCCCCCTCCTTGCCGGAGTTGGCCTCAAAGTCCGATGTGGTGGGGTTAACCACTTGCACTATGCCGGAAGTTTTTAGCCCCTCAAAGAGCTCTTTAAACAAGGACTTGACTTGGTTGCCATGGAGGTCTTAAGTGAAGCAATTGCTTCATTTAAGTACTCCCGGGAGAGTGTGGCCACTTCCTCGGCCGCGGGAAGATCACCAACCACATCCTCTATGTCATCCAAACTCTTCGGCCAGGGAATCCCTTAATAAAGAGATGAGGTTCTCATACGAATTGAAAGGATTGATATGATTGACTAGAGGGGGGTGAATAAGCAACTACCAATTTTTAGCTTTTCTTAACATATTAGGTTTAGCAACAAATAGGTTGTCTAGATATGCAACTAGGTGAGCAACCTATATGATGCTAACAACAAAGGTAAAAACAAGCATGCAAGGAATACAACACAAAGAAACTTGCAGAAAGTAAAGGTAGGAAGTGACCACAAGTGGATTCGGTGATGACGAGGGTGTGTTACTGAAGTTCCTTCCCATTGAGAGAATGTATGTCTCCGTTGGAGCAGTGTGGAGGCACGATGCTCCCCAAGAAGCCACTAGGGCCACTGTATTCTCCTCACGCCCTCACACAATGCAAGATGCCCTGATTCCACTAGTGGTGCCCTTGAAGGCGGTGACCGAACCTTTACAAACAAAGTTGGGGTAATCTCCACAACAAACTTGGAGGCTCCCAACACCACCACGAAGCTTCACCACAATGGAATGTGGCTCCGAGGTGGCCAAGAGTAATAAGATCCGCAAGGAATAAGTGCAGGGAAACAGTTTTCTCTTGGTGGAAGTGTAGATCGGGGCCTTATCAACGAATCCCTAGAAAATTAACAAGTTTGATTAGATAGGGAGAGAGATCGGGCAAAAATGAGCTATTGGAGCAACAATGGAGTTAGGGTAGGAAGAGGTGGTCTTCTTGGGGAAGAATACCCCCTTTATATAGTGGGGGAAAAGATCCAACTGTTATCCTGTGTTCATCCCGCACCGCGCGGTACTACCGCTTGGTCCTGCGGCACTGCCGCTTGCCCCAGCGATACTACCGCTGGGGTCAAAGCACGGAGACCTACGAGAACACATGAGAGAGCCAGGAGAAAATGCCACGAGCGGTAGTGGGAGCGGTGGTATGCCCAGTACTACCGCTTATAATTGGTACTACCGCTGCTACTATTGCTGCCACTACCAATGCGCAATTGGGAGCAGTTGGGGTCAGAGGTAGTATGCCAATGGGACCACCGTTGTACTACCGCTGAACCCGACACGAGACACTCGAGTCCCAAATAGAGGTGGTAGTACGAGCGGTACTGGGAGCGGCACTACCGCCTATAGGCAGTACTACCGCTGCCAGCTGCGGTACTACCACTAGCTCCATCTTGAGCCACTTCCAACACAACGGAGGACACTCTAGAGAAGCAGGAAGGAATGAAGGGTGTAAAAGGAGATGTGTACATGTTGATTCCACCCAAGCCTTTCCAATGCGGACCCCCTCTTGATAGTACGGTATTCCCTACGACTCATGTCCACTGAAAAATGAAACGAAGGAAAATACACCGTCTTCCATTTAGAACTCCGAGGGGAAGAAATCGTCATGTGCCATATGAAGGATTATATGAAATTCTCAATGCACACGATTAGTCCGCAAAAGCATTGTCATCAATCATCAAAATCATTGAGATACAAATATACCCTAACATGAAGGAAAATGTCCCATATAATCAAAGCCCCGAACATCAATAACAAGTGAATAATTCATAGGCACTTGTTGACGTCTGCCAATATTACCAATTCTTTGACGTTCATCAGGGGAAAGGACAAAATTAGGAGCATATCTGAAAAGAGTAGGTAAATAAAATCCAGACTATAATATCTTGTGTGTAGTTCTATCTCCCGCATGGTGTACTCCGTAAGCCTCGGAGTGACACTTTCGTAGGATTTGTTCCTAGTCATTTTCAGGTATAGAACGTCTAATAATGCCATCTACCTCTTCTTTATAAAGATGTGGGTCATCCCAAAAGTAGAGTATTAAATCAAAGAATAATTTTTTTCTTATGTTGGTAGGTGAATCTAGGTGGTATAAATTTAGCAACAATGTAATTAGCATAGTCAACATACCAAGGAGTATTGTGAGAAGCATTAATAACAGCTAGTTGTTCATTAGGGAATCTATCATTAATAGGTAGTGGGCCATCAAGAATATTTTCTAACCTTGACAAGTTATTAGCTACGAGGTTCTCAGCTCCTTTTCAATCAGTGATATGAAAGTCAAATTCTTGCAGTAAAAGAACCCACCTAATAAGTCTAGGTTTAGCATCTTTCTTCTCCATAAGGTATTTAGTAGTAGCATGATCGGTGTGAACAATTACTTTGGAATCAACAATGTAAGATCTGAATTTATCACAAGCAAACACAATTGCTAAAAATTCTTTTTCGATAGTAGCATAATTTCTCTGGGCACTATCCAGAGTTTTACTAGCATAATGGATAACATTTAGTTTCTTATCCACTATTTGTCCTAGAACAACACCAACAACATAGTCACTAGCAACACACAAAACTTCGAAAGGCAAGTTCCAATCAGGTGGTTGAACAATATGTGCGGTGGTTAAGGCTTTCTTAAGTGTTTCAAAGGCTTCTACACAATCATCATAAAAAAAAGGAACATCCTTCTGCTTTTAAATTGGTAAGAGTCCTAGAAATTTTAGAGAAGTCTTTAATAACCTCCCATAGAAACCAGCATAACCAAGGAAACTATGAATACCTTTAATATCTTTAGGACATGTCATTTTCTCAATTGCATCAACTTTAGCTTTATCCACCTCAATACCTTGTTCAGAAATTTTATGCCCCAAGACAATACCTTCATTTAACATAAAGTGGCACTTCTCCCAACTCAAGACAAGATTAGTTTGCTCACATCTCTAGAAAACTCGATCAAGGTTGCTTAAGCAATCATCAAAAGAAGTTCCATAAATGGAAAAATCATCCATGAAAACCTGAATAATCTGTTCACAAAAGTCAGAAAATATAGCAGTCGTACATCTTTCAAAGGTAGCAGGTCCATTGCGTAAACCAAAAGGCATACATCTATAAGCATATGTTCCAAAAGGGCAAGTAAAGGTGGTTTTCTATTGATCAGGTTGTGAAATATGTCTTTGATAGAAACCAGAATATCGATAGAGAAAGCAAAAGTGTGTGTGCTTTGACAATCTTTCTAGCATTTGGTCAACGAAAGGCAAAGTATAATGATCTTTCCTAGTTGCTTTATTTAATTTTCTAAAATCGATTACCATCCTATAGCTAGTCACAATTCTTTGTGGGACAAGTTCATTGTTTTTATTAGGAACAACAGTAATACCTCCTTTCTTAGGAACACAATGAAGAACGGGACTTACCCATTTACTATCAGCTATAGGATAAATTATACCTCCTTCCATAAGCTTTAATATTTCATTTCTTACCACTTCTTTCATTTTGGGATTTAATCATCGCTGCTGATCAACAACACGTGCTGGCTCAATATTAATCTTGTACTCACAAAGAGTGGGACTAATTCCCTTAAAGTCATCAAGATAATATCCAATAGCAGCATGATGCTTCCTCAGAGTTTTTAACAATCTCTTTTCTTCATGCTCTGTAAGGTTAGCACTAATAAAAACAGGGTATATCTTCTCTTCATCAAGATAAGCATATTTCAAAGTGTCACATAATTGCTTTAATTAAAAAACAGGATCACCCTTAGGTGGAGGAGGACCTCCTAAGGTTTCAACAGGCAAGTTGTGCTTGAGAATAGGTTGTTGTTCAAAGAACATCCTATCTATTTCATTTCCTTCATGCATATGCCTATCATATTCATGGTCTAGCAAGTATTGTTCTAATGGATCAGTAGGTGGAATGGCAATAGAAGCAAGACCAATTATTTCATCTTTACTAGGCAAATCTTTGTTATGAGGTTGCATATGATACTTAGAGAAATTAAAATCATGAGAAACATCACCAAAACTAACACTGGTGGTCTCTTTCTTGCAATCTATTTTAGCACTGACAGTGTTCAAGAAAGGTCTACCAAATATTATGGGACAAAAGTCATCTTGTGGGGAACAAAGAACTAGGAAATCAGTAGGGTGTTTTATCTTCCAACACAAGACTTCTACATCTCTAAGTATCCCAAGTGGTGTGATGGTGTCTCTGTTTGCAAATTTAATATTAACATCAATATCTTCTATTTCAGCGATTGCGATCTCATGCATAATTTCTTGATATAAGGTAAAAGGAATAATAGCACTCACACTAGCACCCATATCACATATACCATGATAGCAGTGATCTCCTATTTTGACTGAGATGACGGGCATGCCAACTACAGGTCTATTCTTATCTTTAGTATCTGGTTTGACAATTCTAGCAGCTTCATCACAAAACTAAATAACATGCCCATCAATATTATCAACCAAGAGATCTTTAACCATGGCAATACTAGGTTCTAATTTAATTTGTTCAGAGGGTGTGACGCCCGAAGACTGATGCTCCAGAAGACTTCCATATGTTCCGGGTTTCGCCATGTGTTTCTTTTTGCTTGCTTCTTTTTATTTTGCATTGCATCATGTCATCATGCCATCAAGTCTTTTAATTTTTTTTTGCAACTCAACTAAATAAATTGCATAGATCTTTTGATCTATTTAAATCGAGGGAAGAGTGACTTCTCTTTATAACATATCCTCCTAATATTTATGGAGCTATTATAAATAAATATTCCATTTGTTTGGAATTAACCCAAACACACTTGCGAATATTCCCCATGCCTATTTTCACTTCAAGTTTGACTTCAATTCAACTTGTGGCGCTTTAAAATATGTCAAAATAGCTCCATGCTAGTTTTCCACCTCAACTTGTATTTATTTGGCCGTATTTTGCCTTGCCAAATAAATATATCTACTTCCCTTTTTTTGTGTAAAAGGAAAGAAATCTGTTTTTCTTTCTTTTCTTTTAGAGCTAGCCAGGCCGGCCCAACTCTCCTTTCTCTCCTCCTCTCTCTTTTCACTACCTGCAGCCCACAACCACCTAGGCCCAGCCACATCAAACCCTAGCCGCTCGATCGGCCTCTGCCTCGACCCCTCCCTGTCGTTCTCTCCCTCCCAGTGCCGCACACCTCCTCTGCCCGATCCCCATCTCTCTCAGTGCCGCTCCTCTCTTCTCCATCTTGATCCCCCACCTCGCTCGTCCTGTCTACCCTTCTCCTCGCGCCCCTCAACTCTCCTCCACCTTGCGCCCGTGTCTCCTCCTCCCTCCTACCGTCGAGCGCAGCCGCCGCTGCCTCCCCGCCGCCAGCGACGGCCACCGCCCGCGCCTCCGCGCCGCAGTACACGGCCTACTCCCCGAGCCGTCCCGCGCCTCCTCGATGACACCGGCGAGCCTGCGCCTCCCCTCCAACGCCACCCCCACGCCATGCCAGCGCCGCTGCCCAGGAGCTTCGCCTCCTCCGCAGCTCCCCACCAACGAGCAATGCCGCCGCTGCACTCTGCCCCGCACCGAACCGGGGTCGCCACCATTGGTGTCCTTCGCCGCTGCACTTCGCCCGACCTCCAACGCAGCCGCCTCACCATGAAGCCGCAACGCTTGGCCTCCTCCTACGCGCCATGGCCGTGTGCCTCGTCGCAGCTACCATCAGGTCCGGTCGGGAGAGGGATGGATCTACTCGTCTCCACCGCCAGCCGTCCCGTGCCCGCCGGAGTTGCTCCGCCTGGTTCCTCTTGTGCAAACTTCCACGAGATACAAAGTACCGCGACGGCCCCGAAGATTGGATGCGTCAAGTTCTCGTACGAGACGTGTACGACTACACCACCATCGGCGCCTAAGGATTCGCCAAGTCCGACGACGCTCTTGTACAACTACGATGCCGAGCCCGAGACCGGCAAGACCACTACACCAGAACGACTACAAAAGTTGACCCCAAGTTCATCTTCGGAAGTGTACAACTACCCTCGAAGACCCGTGGATGCGTCGAGTACCTCTAAACGCGAACCGAACGTCTACGAACTGTGTACGACTACCGTCACCATGTACCACTACCCCCACTTCCGTTGCCGAGGACTGATAGTACAACTACTTCCACCACGACCTCCTCGAGAACGTCTACTTCCTCTACACCGCTCCGAACTCGAACCCCTTCAGAAACGCACGCTTCAAAGGTATACCGCCGAGATGACGCCCGTGAATGGATGCATGTTGTGTTGTATGAGATGTTCACTTGTTGCACCACGGCCGAAGTGCCCTTGTTGCCTTGCCACCGCACGTGGGAACCTGGTTACCGGGAGCACCCCACCAACTTGCATGACACGCTCACGCCGCCTTCATCTTTTGCACCGATCTCTCAACGAGTTACCGGAACCGAGATGTTGCCGTTGCACCATTTTCGGATCGTTGTCGTGGCACCCTTTTCTTTCCACCACGGTGACGAGATGCTCCATATCATCTTCATGTTAACTTTTAACAAAAATTGCATAAAACTTGAATATGTCATCCGCATCATGATAACAACCCTTAAATGCTTAAAATTGTTCTTTGCTTTAATAAATGCTAAATATGCACATGGGGAGTTTCCGGAATTGTTGCTATTATTTTCGGCCTCATTTAAAATGACTAGATAGTGTAGTTTGTTTAAGCTTCACCTCTTGCGATGTTAACAAACTTTTAACCTTGTCTTGTAAATAAACGAGAGTCAACTAAATAAATAAAATGTGGTGTTTCAACAATATGAAACTCGTTGCATATTGAGCTCCTCTTAACTTGTAGTACTTTTTTGTGCACTTTGTCATGCCATGCATATTTAAACCGGACATGCATCATACTTGTTTATGCATCATATGCCATGCTTATGATATGTGTGTTTACCGTGTTGTTTGCTTCTTTCCGGTTGCTTCTCTCGTTAGCTTCGGTTGCGTTCCGGAGTTGTGAGGATTTGTTCGACTACTTCATGTTGGACTCGTTCTTCTTCCTTGCGGGATCCCAGGCAAGATTACCATTCCCCAATATCACCTCTACCTTTGCCTATGCTTGTTGTCTCGCTCTTTAGATATGCCTCTATGCCTATTCCTGTTTGTCAGCCTCCTATTGTTGCCATGAAACCTCTAACCTTTGACACCTTCCCAGCAAACCGTTGTTTGGCTATGTTGCCCTCTTGCTCAGCCCCTCTTATAGCATTGCTGGTTGCAGGTGAAGATGAAGATTGCTCCATGTTTTTGGAATATCACAATATCTCTTAAATATATTAACACACCAATATACTTGGCAATGGGTGGAAGGCTAGGCCTTTTGCTCAGTGTTTTGTTCCACTCATGCCACCTTAGGAACCGATAAACCGGTGTTATGTTCCTTGATTTTGCGTTCCTAACACGGTTAGGGTTTATGGGCCCCTTGATAACTCGCTCAGTGCTAAAGCTTTTCCAGCAAGGCCCAACATTGGTTTTACGTTTGCCTAACAACTAAACCTTGCCGAGGGAGTAATTAACCCGAGGATTTATTAATCAAACCCCCCTAGGCTAGTGCTCGTCTTGAGAGTTCGTCCAAACTGGTCAGCCTGCGAGGCCACCTCGGGGAAACTCAAGGGCTGGTATACACCTGTAGGATGTCCCATCCGGTCGTGGCCTGAGACGAGATACGCGCGGCTACTATCAGGGTGTCGGCACGCTGGGAGGTCTTGCTGGATTAGTTTTACCTTTGTCGAAATATCTTGAGCACGGGATTCCGAGAATACTCGGGTCTTCTCACTTTGGAGTTGCGACTCCGCAGATCGTGAGCTTGTGGTGGGCTATGTTGCGACACCCCCGTAGGGTTTTGAACTTTCGAAAGCCGTGCCTGCGGTTATGTGGCAGATGGGAATTTGTTAATATCCGGTTGTAGATAAATTGACACCATATTCATAAGAATACACTACCTACGTGAGTAACCGTGACGGTCTCTTTCCGAAGGGATTCGGGAAGTGAGCACGGCGGGGTTATGTTTGAACGTGAGTAGCTAGGATCACTTCTAGATGCTTAGTGCTTGCTGGAGACACTTTTATAGCCTATCCTCACCTATAAGGCTTTGTTAGTTTTGATACCGGGAACGGGATTGCTGAGTCCTTTGTGGCTCACAGATTCAACACACACCAGATGCAGGTACAACCGAGTACAATGTAGGAGATGGATCAGAACTTTAGTGGGAGTTCGATGAAGAGTGTGGTCATTACTATGTTTCGTTTCCCGACGATCAGTAGTGGTTCCTACTAGGGGCGATCCGGGCTTGTGTTCTTTATGGTATCTTTCTCATTTGTATTTCGTTCGTAGACGGACCATGTGTTATTTGGATGATGTATTGTTATTGTATTCGGTGTGTGACGTGGCGACTGTAAGCCAACTATCTTTTCCATTTCATCCCTGAATTTTACATGAGATGTGCAAAGATACCATACTTGAGATCATTCTAATATGCGCTTATGTCTTTAAGTCGTGCCTGGACACGTGGGAGACATAGTCGCATACTGGGCATTACAAGTTGGTATTCAGAGCCTTCTTCGACCTAGGAGCCCCCTTGATTGATCGAATCGTTGACGGTTGAGTCTAGGCACACACACAAAATGTTATATATATATATATATATATATATATATATATATATATATATATATATATATATATATATATATATATATATATATATATATATATATATATATCAGAGTAGGATTTCTTTTTACTCCTCATCCCCTTCATCGCTTTGGTGAGGACTCCTGACGTTGTTCTATCTCCTCTAATCTAAAAAATTCACGAAATATTTTTTTTAGGATCACGCGAGTATTGTTTGGATTGTTTCGATATCTTTGTGACGAGAACATTGTTCTCGATGCCTCATGT
>LR738710.1:509695753-509743623 GCA_902687465.1 Secale cereale
TATATATATCAGAGTAGGATTTCTTTTTACTCCTCATCCCCTTCATCGCTTTGGTGAGGACTCCTGACGTTGTTCTATCTCCTCTAATCTAAAAAATTCACGAAATATTTTTTTTAGGATCACGCGAGTATTGTTTGGATTGTTTCGATATCTTTGTGACGAGAACATTGTTCTCGATGCCTCATGTCATTTAGGGGTTGTGGCAGTGTCCCGGGGAGTTGAGCTCCGAGGTGTTGTCGTCAGAAATGTATCGCAGCGGTTCTAGAATACTTAAGAGGGCCGACATCGAAAACTCTTCTATGCGGTTAGTGGTGAGATAACCCCGACGTCACCCACTACTGGCGGGATAGTTCGGGAGTATTTCCACAGCTAGTATAGCGGATGCATTTTGAAGGTCCGAGGTAAACAGTTTCCGAGGATGGGTGGTTATGTGTTGACGGATGGATACATCTGGATGTAGGTTTAGAGTTGAGTGCGCGGTGCTTCCCTTGTATCCCCAACACCAGATGTCATAACCGGAAAGCTTCGGGAATTAATAGGTGGGTTTCAAGTAGCTCGTAGGCATTCTTCCAACGAGTGCATGGTATGAGGTTTGGGCTTCAACATCTAGTGAAGAGGTTTCATGGGCGCTGCTCCAATTGGGAGTTGCATCTTAAAGGATCCTTGGCTATGCTGATCCGGGGATTGCAAGACCCTTTGTAACACGTACCATGGGGCATTCAGCATAAACATGTGGACAAAACCTCTATTATGTATTTGTTCAATCTGTACCTTGTTGTTTTATTCTATCATTTTGTTCTCCAAGTGGCTTCTCGACAAGTTGATGTACCATCAAGCTATAGAATTCACTCGTTTAATTCTCCGTTCGAATGATATTCTGAAGATTAAGGTTGCAACATGTCTATCCGTTGTTTTTGTTTTGATTCTGGTATTTGAGTTGCTTCGACGTCAAGTGTTGATTCCATACCATTCCTAATCGGTGTTCTCATATTTCTATGGGAGTGCTAGCGCTTCTTGATCATCGAGATTACTATGTCAAATTCTTTTCAACCGGCGTGCTTCTCTCCAAGTTAATGCGATCCTTTCAATATGTGCAAGGCCAATTCTGGGTTTTCTCAATGGTATCCATTTTATTCATGTGATGTGTCTTCATTCTTTTCTTTCAATGTCCTTATCCGGTGATTTCTGAGGAAGATGCTCAGGAAATTCAAGTTTATCATTCTTCGTTCTCGTTTCTTCTCCGGTGGACTAAATTCAAGCTTCAGACAAGATCATATCTCTTCCTTTTTGTTTCACATGTTTTCACATGTTGAAATTTCTTATCCGAAGTCTCCCTTGTTTATTCAACTCTCTCTAATTCTTATCCGAAGAGTACAAGGTATCTCAGAAGATTTGTGTTTCAATTCTCAATCCGTTCAAACTATTTTGAGGTTGTTATCTCATCCAAGCCATGTAATTCAACCGTTGCAATATCTCTTAAGCAATCTTTTTCAACGGTGATTTCTTTAGTGGGCCCTAACCCACAGGTCTTTTTCCAGGATCTTACCTCGCTCTTCTAATTTCATTTTTGGGAGTTATACTCAAATTCTTTTCAAAGTGTGACGTAAGAATAATTTCCATCAGTCACATGCCTTCTCCAAGTTTGTTTTCAATTATTTTCATCTTTAGCTCCACCTTCCTCTTGTCATTCGTCCGGAGTATCTCGAAATTCTTCATGGCATTTCTCGTCTTCATTCTCAACATTTGGAGACCAGAGAAGTGTTTCTCTTAAATCTTGGCCCGTTCTCTTGAAGATTCGTGGTTCTAGCTTCATGCCATCCTCATTATTGTTCTGATTGTGAGGAATTCTTTTTTTACCCATCGGAAGCATTTCAAGAATTCTTGCCATTGTGATCCTCCGAAGGCCATCATTTTAGAAGATTACTTCGTTCTCAGTTTTCAACTTTGCCCTCCAACTATTCTTTATTGATGCCTCTTCGTTCGTCTCCATAATTCTTCCTGTGTATTGTCCAAGTATTCTTTAACCAGTTCGCGATCTCTTTGTTCTGCTGGATCTAAATTACCTCAAGTGATTTATTCTTCCCGGCGATTCATTCTCTTATATTCAATTCCTTACAGTGGATTACTCTCTTTCATCACCCAGTTTCAATTCTTACGGTGGTTCGTTCAAGATTTCTCTTCCTTGTTATCGTACTAATTCATTTGTTCTTTTCATAATCCTATCGGTGGTTGTTGAAGATTTCTCAAGTTTGTGCGAGATCACTCTTTAATTCTTTGCAACAAGAATAAGTAGTATGAAAATCCATTGCTTCTAATCAATGTAATTGATGAAGGATAAGCATAACATAATTCTCAATCTTTTTATCCTTCACTTCTCATCCTTTTGTTACCGGAGTTCTTCTTGGTGGTTCATCATGATTTAGTTCATCCTCGAAGTCTTCATCAAGATTCTTGACCAATGGGCTCAAGTATTCTTCTTCTTGCATTCTGAAGTGCAATTCTTTCTGCCTTATCGTTTGAGATGGTAATATGTCATTTTTGACAATTTCCCTTCATGTTTCATGATTCACAAGTTGTCAGGAATGAGATATTTAAAACCATCATTTGCCTTTGTTTGGGAGATCTTTCCAACCCCTCATTTTCTTCGTTGGAGTATCTTGGTATAGATTTCACCTAAAGCCTTCCATTGGGAATGTTGCTATTGTGGTGCTTATCAATGATCCAAGTTATCTCTTTATCATCTTGGTGGAAGATTTTTTTTTCATCTCTTTGGTGCTCTCAATCAAATCAATTGTTTCTGTTAGTGGCAGAATTTCACCTCAAGTTTTGAGATGTTTTCCATAAGCCCACAACTAGCTTATTCTTTTTGTTGTTGATTTTTTCCAACAACTCCGTTAAACCCTTCTTCGTAAGGATGATTTCATATTCATTCGTGGGAGAAGTTGTCATTTTCTTATTCGTTCTTTTCTTTCCAATGATCTAGCATCTATTCTTTCATTCCGGAGGCATTGTGATATTGCTCTCTTCGTCCCATAATCTCGCTTTGTCAAGATCATGTTCTTTTCCTTGTTTATTTATTTATCCGGAGTGTTGTATTCTCCATTCAACTTCTCTCATCTTATCAAGTTTTCCTCTCTTTTCAACCTGAGTGATGTCTGTAATCTTTCTTACCCCTCGTGACATTCTTTCAATTGTTACGGAGGCAGTGTGTTGTTGATTTCATCAACTATCATTCCATCTTGTCAAGTTCATGTTAAATTCCTTCCATTTTCAGTCAGAGTGCTGTCCAAATTATTTCGTTCTTATTCCTCCTCCATCTTGTTTTAACCGGTGTGGTTTTGAAATTCTTTCGCCATCCTTGAACTCTTCGTTTATGTCCTTGCAACCTTCAAATTCTCGTGGTGTCCCTTGTTCCTCCTTTTACCGGAGTGCTCTTAACTTCGTTCATCTCCGTTGTATTCTTTCTTTCAAGTTTGTTCAACCTCTCAAGTTCATGGTTTCAATCATTTGTCAAAGAAGCAACTTTGTTTTACCTATTCCTTTATCCTCTTCTATCCGGTGACATCTCCAGGATCTCGGGTCGAGATCCTCTGTTAGTGTGGGACAGTTGTGACGCCCGAAGATCGACGCTCCAGAAGACTTCCATATGTTCCGGGTTTCGCCGTGTGTTTCTTTTTGCTTGCTTCTTTTAATTTGCATTGCATCATGTCATCATGCCATCAAGTCTTTTTTTTGCAACTCAACTAAATAAATTGCATAGATCTTTTGATCTATTTAAATTGAGGGAAGAGTGACTTCTCTTTATAACATATCCTCCTAATATTTATGGAGCTACTATAAATAAATATTCCATTTGTTTGGAATTAACCCAGACACACTTGCAAATATTTCCCATGCCTATTTTCACTTCAAGTTTGACTTCAATTCGAGTTGTGGCGCTTTGAAATATGTCAAAGAAGCTCCATGCTAGTTTTCCACCTCAACTTGTATTTATTTGGCCTTATTTTGCCTTCCCAAATAAATATATCTACTTCCTTTTTTTGTAAAAGGAAAGAAATATGTTTTTCTTTCTTTTCTTTTAGAGCTAGCCAGGCCGGCCCAACTCTCCTTTCTCTCCTCCTCTCTATTTTCACTACCTGCAGCCCACAACCACCTAGGCCCAGCCACACCTAACCCTAGCCGCTCGATCGGCCTCTGCCTCGACCCCTCCACGTCGCTCTCTCCCTCCCAGCTCCGCACACCTCCTCTGCCCGATCCCCATCTCTCTCAGCGCCGCTCCTCTCTTGTCCCTCTCGATCCCCCACCTCGCTCGTCCCGTCTCCCCTTCTCCTCACGCCCATCACCTCTCCTCCACCTCGCGCCCGCGTCTCCTCCTCCCTCCTACCGTCGAGCGCAGCCGCTGCTGTCTCCCTGCCGCCAGCGACGACCACCGCCCGCGCCTCCACGCTGCAGTGCATGGCTTCCTCCCCGAGCAGTCCTGCGCCTCCTCGAGGACGCCGGCGAGCCTGCGCCTCCCCTCCAACGCCACCCCCACTCCGTGCCAGCGCTGCTGCTCAGGAGCTTCGCCTCCTCCGCAGCTCCCCACCAACGAGCAACGCCGACGCTGCCGGCCGGGTCTCCTCCGCCCCGCACCGAACCGAGGTTGCCACCATCGGTGTCCTTCGCCGCTGCACTCCGCCTGACCTCCAACGCAGCCGCCTCGCCATGGAGCCGCAATGCTCGGCCTCCTCCTACGCGCCATGGCCGTGTTCCTCGTCGCAACTACCGTCAGGTCCGGTCGGGAGAGGGATGGATCTGCTCGTCCCAACCGCCGGCCGTCCCGTGCCTGCCGGAGTTGCTCCGCCCGGTTCCTCTCGCGCCAAGTTCCACGAGATACCAAGTACCACGACGGCCCCGAAGACTGGATGCGTCAAGTTCCCGTACGAGACGTGTACGACTACACCACCATCGGCGCCTATGGATTCGCCATGTCCGAAGACATTCTTGTACAACTACGATGCCGAGACCGAGACCGGCTAAACCACTACACCCAAACGACTACAAACGTTGACCCCAAGTTCCTCTTCGGAAGTGTACGACTACCCTCGAAGACCCGTGGATGTGCCAAGTACCTCTACACGTGAACCAAACGTCTACGGACCGTGTACGACTACTATCGCCGTGTACCACTACCCCCACTTCCGTCGCCGAGGACTGATAGTACAACTACTTCCACCAAGACCGCCTCGAGAACGTCTACTTCCTCTACACCGCTCCGAACTCGAACCCCTCCGGAATGCATGCTTCAAAGGTATACCACCAAGACGACTCCCGTGAACGGATGCATGTTGTGTTGTATGAGATGTTCACTTATTTCACCGCGTCCGAAGTGCCCTTGTTTCCTTGCCACCGCACGTGGGAACCCGGTTACCTGGAGCACCCCACCATCTTGCATGACACGCTCACGCTGCCTTCATCTTTTGCACCGGTCTCTCAACGATTTACCGGAACCGAGATGTTGTCGTTGCATCATTTTCGGATCGTTGCCGTGGCACCCTTTTCTTTCCACCATGGTGACGAGATGCTCCATATCATCTTCATGTCAACTTTTAACAAAAATTGCAGAAAACTTGAATATGTCATCCGCATCATGATAACAACCCTTAAATGCTTAAAATTGTTCTTTGCTTTAATAAATGATAAATATGCACATGGGGAGTTTCCGGAATTGTTGTTGTTGTTTCCGGTCTCATTTAAAATGACTAGATAGTGTAGTTTGTTTAAGCTTCACCTCTTGCCATGTTAACAAACATTTAACCGTGTCTTGTAAACGAGAGTCAACTAAATAAATAAAATGCGGTGTTTCGTCAATATGCAACTCGTTGCATATTGAGCTCCTCTTAACTTGTAGTACTTGTTTGTGCACTTTATCATACCATGCATATTTAAACCCGGACATGCATCATACTTGTTTGTGCATCATATGCCATGCTTATGATATGTGTGTTTACCGTGTTGTTTGCTTCTTTCCGGTTGCTTCTCTTGTTAGCTTCGGTTCCATTCCGCAGTTGTGAGGATTTGTTCAACTACTTCATGTTGGACTCGTTCTTCTTCCTTGCGGGATCCCAGGCAAGATGACCATTCCCTGATATCACCTTTCTCTTTTTCTATGATTGTTGTCTCGCTCTTTAGATATGCCTCGATGCCTATTCATGTTTGTCAGCCTCCTATTGTTGCCATGAAACCTCTAACCTTTGACACCTTCCCAGCAAACCGTTGTTTGGCTATGTTACCCGCTTGCTTAGCCCCTCTTATAGCGTTGTTAGTTGCAGGTGAAGATGAAGATTGCTCCATGTTGGAACTTGTTGTTGGAATATCAAAATATCTCTTAAATATATTAACACACTTATATACTTGGCAATGGGTGGAAGGCTTGGCCTTTTGCTCGGTGTTTTGTTCCAGTCATGCCACCTTAGGAACCGATAAACCAGTGTTATGTTCCTTGATTTTGTGTTCCTAACACGGTTGGGGTTTACGGGCCCCCCTTGATAACTCGCTCAGTGCTAAAGCTTTTCCAGCTAGGCCCAACATTGGTTTTACATTTGCCTAACAACTAAAACTTGCCGAGGGAGTAATTAACCCGAGAATTTATTAATCAACCCCCTCGAGCCAGTGCTGGTCTTGAGTGTTGGTCCAAACTGGGCAGCCTGCGGGGCCACCTTGGGGAAACTCAAGGGCTGGTATACACCTGTAGGATGTCCCATCCGGTCATGGCCTGAGACGAGATACGCGCGGCTACTATCAGGGTGTCGGCACGCCGGGAGGTCTTGCTGGATTAGTTTTACCTTTGTCGAAATATCTTGAGCACGGGATTCCGAGAATACTCGGGTCTTCCCACTTTGGAGTTGCAACTCCGCAGATCATGAGCTCGTGATGGGCTAAGTTGGGACACCCCTGCAGGGTTTTGAACTTTCGATAGTGTCGGGGGAAACTGTCCGCCACGAACACCTATGGGACCGGAGCCCCTTGTCTGTGCGGTACGAGGGCGGAGCGAGCACGAAGAGCAGATCGTGGCGAGCACGCGGGCAGTTTTACCCAGGTTCGGGCCGTGGTAGACGCGTAAAACCCTACTCCTGCTTGGTTGTGTATTAAGTTTGGAGAGTTCGGGAGTTTGAAGAAGCAGCTACACCGAGCGTATGAGTGATCTAGGTTCCGAACCCCCTCCACGTTGTGCATGGGCCTCCTTTTATAGTGTAAGGGGTCACCGACAGGTGTCAACGTAGGAGAAAGGGGTAAAAATGTAAAAGAGGTGGTAGTTGTAATAGTGCGGGAACAGTGGAGCTACAGTGCAGAACAGTGGTCTTCACCTAACTTGACAGTGGGGGACAAGGGCATTTAATGCCCGTCGCCGTCGACCCCAAAAGCTCCCGCCCTTGCGTCTCCGTCTGCCACGGCGATGGATCCACCACCGTGGAGTGCCACCGTGTCCCCCAGGCTGCACAGCCATCCGCCACGCGTCCCTGGATAGGCCCCTGGGCGACGCGTGGGCCGATGAGCTGGAGCGCGGGCGCACAGCGCGGCCTTCCCGGCAAGTACCTTGCCGGGGCCTTGATCTTGCCGGGCCCGGGAGCTTGCCGGGCTCTGAAGCTTGTCGCTCCTCGGGCCCTCGTCGGGTCTTCTATGATGAAATCTTCTAGTCTCCCTGGCAAGCTCCTCTTGCCAGGGCCTTGTGTGAATGATGTAATCTTGAGCCTGGTACGGCCTTCCCGGCAAGCTCCTCTTGCCGGGGTCTCGGTCCTCTTTCTTGTATACTTTGTTTTTGAATGGTTTAATAAGGAGCAGAAAGGTTTCCGGCGAGCGCGCGATAAACCCTGCCGCGGGAGGCTGCAACTGCCCGTGCACAAGTTGGGGTACTGAGGTACCCCTACCTTAGTACACCGACAGGAGCCCCCGGGCCTGGGCCACACACGGTGCCGAGCGCTGTTGGGCCAGGCCCAAAACAGTGCACGGGCACACGCGGCCCGCGGCACGCCGAATCCACTTCCGTATCCGCCGCATCCCCCCGTAACGGCACGCGTCGATTGCGGCGTCGTGGGATGGGACGTGCCCACGTTCCATCAATGAAAAGGGCGAAACGCCCCCACTCCCCCATAAAAGCAGAGGAAGCAGGTGCGGTTCCCCTCCTTGCGCTTTCATTGCTTCTCCTTCTTCCTCCAGAGATCTCTCTTGCGTTCCGCTTCCACACCTCCGCCGCCGCCGTCTGCATCTCCGGCGTCGCTGAGTTCTTCGTCCCTCTTCTTCCGCCGCGTCCGCCATGGCCCCGAAGACCGACAAGGCGAAGGCGGAGAAGACCAAGAGGGAGAAGTCGGAGCAAGCGGCGAAGCTCGCCGCGTATCGGAAGCAGCATCTCGTCTTCCCGCCGAGGCTCGGCGCGCGGGAGCTCTGGAACAAGTACTACTTGTTCTGGGCCAAGGAAACCAAGGCGCACCCCCGCACGCGAGCATACCCGGCCGCCGCCAAGGACAACTACCCCGGCGGGTACTACTTTTTCGCAGCTTTCTTTCACTGCGGTCTTTGCCCTCCTTTCTCAAACTTCTTCTGCGATGTCATGCACACCTACGGCCTCCACCTCCTTGACTTCACCCCCAACGCCATCCTCACCATGGCGGTTTTCGCACACATGTGCGAAAACTTCATAGGGATACAGCCCAACGTAGCGTTGTTTAGGCACTTTTTCACTCCTAGAGCAGAGGCCGACGCCCCCCTCTCCGGAGGAAATTCTTGGGTTTTCCGTTTGAACAAGAAGGGGTCCTACTTGCCGGGGGAGCTCCGCGGCAAGTGGGAGGAATGGCGCGCGGAGTGGTGCTGGGTCGTCGAAGACCAGCCGCAAGCTTTCACCGCGCCGCGCACAACGCCCATCGTGCGCGGCAGGGACTGGAGCGAGCTAGACTCGGATGACATCAAGCTCGACATCGCCCTCGTCCGGATTCTTCGTCTTCGGGTGGCACAGCTGTCCGTTGCAGAGGTAGGCACAGACTTCCTCCGCCGCCGCATCGCCCCTCTCCAAGACAGGAAAAGGCCGGCCTGGGAGTACGGCGGCCCGGCGGATATAATGAGGCTGCGCCCCGGGCTAAACTTCAACTTCACGACGCTGGAGCTGAAGGGGATGGTCCGGGAACTCTTCAAGTACGACCCGGCACACCCTGAGTGGTTCCGAGCTCCCCGGGGAGTGGTGCCGCTCTGCATCAGCACAGTCCGGGATCGTCTCCTCGCCATGATGCCCGCATGCGATTCGCACGGCGTGGACCGCACGTGGATTGCGCCCAAGCCCATCGACGTCCTCAACTTCTACGACAACCTCGTGGAGGTGGCGAAGAACAAGAATGACATCAAGGAGCACACGCGGGACACCACCAACCAGGAGATTGCCTATATGGCTTCTCGGGCTGAAGAGGCCGCTGCGGCTGCAGCGGCAGGAGATTTTGGATACACGCCTGCTGAGGCGGAGGCTGCGGATGCGTCCAGCCAGGCAGAGGAGGCGGAGATCCGCAGACTGCTGCAGCTCCCTCCCGACGCGCTCGCCGGGGTCCCCTCTCTGAGGCACTCCGGGATCCACGGAATCGTGGCCGAGGCCGCGGCAATGGAGGGTGCCGCCGGAGGGAACAGAGGCGCTGCGAGGAGCGGAGGCGCCGGAGGGAGCGGAGGCGCCAAGGGAAAAGAGACCGCAGCGCAGGGCGCTGGGCCCAGTGAGCCGGCCGGGGAAGAGGAGGAGGAGGAGGCCGAGGACTCCGGCGGATCTACGGAGCTCTACGCCGACGACCTCTCCTCGTCGGAGAGCTCCCCGCCCCCGGCAAGCCCAAGGCAGTCTCCACCGAAGCGTCTCCGCAAGACGGCGACGGGAGAGAGGGCGCAAGCGCCCCGGCAACAACCAGCTCGCCGGGCAGCTCCCCGGGGGAGCCAAGCCGCGCCAAGGGCGACCGGCGCACCAGCCACAGCAGAGGCGGCCCGCGCGCGGACCACGACGGAGGCGCCTCGCAGGCCGGCGCCGAGCCGACAGGGGTCTTCTCGGAGCGGAGCAACGGCTCCGCCCGCTCCTCGGGCGCCGGCTACCACAGGGGCTGGGTCTTCGCAGCCCCCAGCCCCAGGGACCACCAAGCGCGCGAGGGAATCTTCGTCTTCCGCTCCTCGTGCAGACGCGCCCCAGGTGGAGTACGACTTCTCCGCCTTGAGCGAGGACGACGAGGAGGATCAGGAGTAAGAAACCGAGATCTTACACCTTCTCGAGTTTTGTCTTGATTATTGTTGATGCTGACGTTGTTTGTTGCTTTGATTTCAGGACCTTGGTTCAGCGCGCGGCGAAGAAAGCCAAGGCGCCCGTGGTCGAGGTCGCGGAAGGCTCGGCCACCGCGGCAACAGGTGACGTGCCGGAGCCAACCCTGCCGGACCCAAGCGCTGCTCCGAGGAGCAGCCCCCAGCGCAGCCCCCAGCGTAAGTCTGGGGTCCATCCTTCCGCTTGTCGGGATGCGCTTAGGGATTTTGTCTTCTTTTAACATCTTGATGTTTCTTGTCCTGACTTGTGCAGAGGTGGAGCCACAGCGACAGGAGCGCCCGGAGACCGTCCTTGAGGAGCCGCAGGCCCCGCCGTCCCCGCCAAGGCCGAACTCTCCGGCAAGGGAGAGTGCTCCGCCAAGGGCGGGTACTCCGCCAAGGCAGAGTACCCCGCCAAGGGCGAGCAGCCCGGCGAGGGTGGCCACCCCGCCAAGGCAGAGCTCCCCGGCGAGGGCGGCCACTCCGCCAAGGCAGAGCTCCCCGGCGAGGGAGCCCGCCGCCGAGGACGTCCGCCAAGGTATGTCTTGTAATTTGTCTTCTTGGCTTCGTCTCTTTTTGGATCTTTGCTTGAACTTCTTTTTCTTCTTCTTCTTTTTAGATCCTCCTCCTCCCGAGCCGATGGAGACGGAAGTCATCAACATCGAGGACGAGGAGGGCGCGCAGGGCGGCGGCGGCGACGTTCCCGTTGTCGAGGACGCGGCGAGAGCCGCCGAGCCGGCCGCGCAGGAGACCGCTCCGGCTGCGGACGCAGCGGCCGGGGAGGGGGACGGCGACCGCACCGCCGACCCGGAGGCGGCGGGAGCATCAAGTGTTGCGCCGGCCGCCGACCCCTCCGCCGACAAGGAGCAGGGCTACTACCTTGAGGCCCCCAACGGCGTCTTCATCCAGATGCCTTGGGGGTCTTCATCGCGAGCTCCCGCGGAGGGCGAGGCGTTTGACGGAGAAGTCCTCGCCTCCGCGGGCCTGAAGATTGTCGAGGCGCCCGGCGGGAGCGAAGGGCCCGAGGAGGAAAAGCTGCTCCACCAGCTCCTGGCCCTTTACCGGGCCAGGCAGGCGAAGCTCGCTTCCCGAGAAGCCCTTGCCGCCAAGGCCGCCGCGGAGATGGACAAGCGCGCGGCGGAGCTCAGCGCCGCCAACCAGGCGGCCCTCCGCGAGGTGGCGGAGGAGCGTGAGCGGCTCGCCGGCGAATACCAAGAATGGGTGCTGGAGAAGGCCGAAGCTGAGGAACAGCAGCGGCTCGCCGGGGTGGAGCTGTCCCGGCGAGAAGGAGAACTCGCGCAGCGGAAGGTCCAGCTCGACTCCCATGAGGAGGACCTTGCCGCTCGCGAGGCGGCCCTTGGCGGGGAATTGAAGGAGGCGAAAGCCGCCGCGGTTGCCGCGGAAAACGCCAAGAAGGAGCTCGCCGCCAAGGTTGTGCAGCTGGAGAAGGCGCTGAAGGTGAGTGCGGAGAAGGTTGCCGCGCTCATCACGGAGCGCGAGAAGGACGCCCACACCAATTCAGAACTCCAGGTGTGTCTTTCTAAGAGGGGCGACGAGTTGAAGGCCGCCAAGGACTCCATCGAGGACTTGGAGTTGAAGGTCACGACACTGAAGGATTCACTCGACGCTGCCCGGGCTCGGGAGACCAAGCTGAAGGAGGAGCTCCGCAAGGAGCGGACCTTGGTGGACAGCGTCAACAAAGCGTCCGAGCTCTTCCGCCATACCATCGAGGTATGGACCGAAGACTTGGTATCTTCTGCGTCCAACATCGACCAGGAGCTGCTGGCGCTGAAAGTTGAACATCTCATCTACTCCCCAGATCCGGATCTCCCGCACAGCGCCAAGCTCAGCCTCTTCTTCAGAGGGATCGCGCCGGCCCTGGCAGGTCTCCGGAACCAAATCCCCGCGCAGCTGGCCGAGGAGTCGCGCCTGCTCTGCGCGGGAACTCTGGAGCGCGTGCTGACGAAGATCGTGTTCCGCAATCCGGGCATCAATCTCACCAACGTTCTTCGCAGCTTGCCGGCCGATGCGAACACGGAGGCCCTGAAGGAGCAGGTCGCCCACATCATTGCCAAGGTGGCCAAGATCTCCAGGAAGGAGGGCGACCGCGTAGATTAGGCCTCTATTATCTTTATTTCTTCTTGCTGCTGCACATTATGTTATGAACTCATTAGTCCATTGCGACAAGTTATCCTTTGTAAGATATTTATCTCATTTTGATCAATCAGTGCAATGTTATCTTCCTTGTTCCAACCCTTGACTTTGTATGTTTTTCACCCTACGCTTCCGGGGAGCCTGCCGGCAAGGGGCCCTTGCCGCGAGCGCTGAGTGCTGGACTCTGAGCAGCCTGCTGGCCAAGGTCTCACCGGCAAGCAACCTTGCCGCAGCTAGTCGCAACGCACTTAGCTTGCTGAGCGTACTCGGAAACGAAGCAAGGGCGCGACACTTGTCGCAGCTCACTTAAATCGTTGAGCGAACTCGGAAACAAGATAAGGGTGCGGCAAGCTACGGGTAGGTTCCTCCGCGCACAGGTTTTCCATACAACGTGCGATTGTTCAAGGAAGACAACTAAAAACTTAAAATTTGAACTGGCCAAATTCTAATAACTTAGCTTTCATATATTGCTTGCTTCCCGGTAAGGTTTCTCTTTCTTGAACAGCACTTGGTTCCTCCTCCATCTTCTTCCCCCCCGGCAAACTTGTGCGCGAGGAACGTTCCTTCTGCTTAAGAGGCAAAGGAAAAGAAGAGGAAAACAAGATATGGCCTTTCGGCGTTGTAATGCTTACCGGATGTGTGTATCGCACAAGTTGCCAAATAACACATGCAAATAGCAAAGAAAAGCATGCAAAAGGCAAATAGCGCAAAACACGGAAACTTTACTGATGCACGGGGTCTGCGCCCGGCTTTGTACAAAGGGTTACATGCATCAGCGGCAAAGCTTGTACAAAAGGTGGTTGCCGGAGCGGATCACGGCAACCGCGCCTTATGGGTGAAACTTGCGAAGATGCTCTATGTTCCAGGAGTTGCTCACCGGTAAGCCTTCTTCGGTCTCGAGGCGGACAGCGCCGGGCCTCGTGACTTGTCTCACCCGATAAGGGCCTTCCCACTTCGGCGTCAACTTGTTGGAATTCTTGGCGGACTGAACACGCCGAAGAACAAGGTCGCCTTCCTCGAGACTCCTGGCCTTGACTTTGCGGCTATGGTAGCGGCGCAAAGCTTGCTGGTATCGAGCAACTCGTACAGCAGCCTGGAGACGTCCCTCCTCGAGGAGCAATGCGTCATCTTGTCGTAGTTGCTCTTGCTCGAGCTCATCATAAGCGAGCACTCGAGGAGATCCGTATACGAGTTCCGCGGGGAGAACTGCCTCTGCTCCATAGACTAGAGCAAAGGGTGTCTGTCCGGTGGCTCGACTTGGTGTCGTTCTGATTGACCAAAGAGCCGCCGGTAGCTCCTCTATCCAATTTCTTCCGCACTTGCGCAGCCTGTCAAAGGTCCTTGTCTTGAGCCCGCGCAGCACTTCAGCATTTGCCCTCTCCGCTTGACCATTGCTCCTCGGGTGAGCAACAGAAGCGAAACAGACCTTGGCGCCAAGGTCTTGGACGTACTGCATGAAGGTGCGACTGGTGAATTGTGTACCGTTATCGGTGATGATCCTGTTAGGGATCCCGAAACGGCAAACAATCGACCTGAAGAACCTGACTGCTGACTGTGCTGTCACCTTTCTCACTGGCTCCACTTCTGGCCACTTTGTGAACTTGTCGATTGCAATGTACAAGTACTCAAAGCCCCCGACGGCTCGGGGGAAGGGGCCGAGGATATCGAGCCCCCAGATCGAGAAGGGCCAGGACAAAGGGATTGTTTGGAGAGCTTGAGCTGGCTGATGAATCTGCTTTGCATGGAACTGGCACGCTTGACACTTGGTTACTAGTGCAGTTGCATCTTGGAGGGCTTCTTGCCAAAAGAACTCTTGTCGGAAAGCCTTCCCGGCAAGCGCCCTTGCGCCAATGTGGTGGCCGCATATGCCTCCGTGTATTTCCGTCAACAGCTTCCGTCCATCTTCCCTGGAGATGCACTTCAGTCTGACACCATTGAGCCTTCTTCTGTACAGCTCGTTATCCACGAACTGGTACATACTTGACTGCCTGGTTATCTTCTCTATTTCTTCTGGGTCGTCGGGAAGTTCTCCAGTTTGAAGAAAACGGACGATCTGCTGCGCCCATGCCGGAGCCTGAGGCTCGACGGCAAGGACTAAAGGCTCGAGGGCCGCTGCGGGAACCTCGTCTTCTACGGCAAGGACCTCTGGTTCTGCCGGAGCTGATGGTCCCCCGGCAAGCTCGCCGGGGCGAGGCTTGTCGGGAACGCTTGCTTCAACTGTACAGACCCGAGGATCTGCAGGAGCAAACTGTTCCTCAGCGTTGTGGTTGTTGATCTTGGGGACCTTGGCGGCGGTTTCAGGAAGATCCGCCGGCAAGTAGTCGCCGGAGACCAACTTTCTCTTCTTGGACTGCCCGATTGACGGTGTAACGGATGGTTGAGTCAGCTTGAGCAAGAAGGTCCCTGGTTCCACAGGTAACTTCATCGAAGCACACTTTGAAAGGCCATCTGCTATTTCATTTTGAGCTCTCGGGACGTGCTCCATTTGCAAACCTTCAAAGTGCTCCTCAAGCTTCCTCACTTCATCGACATAAGCTTCCATCAAAGGGCTCTGATAGCTCTTGTTGACTTGCCGAACCACCAACTGAGAATCTCCACGCACAATCAGCTTCCTGATCCCAAGTTCGGCCGCAATCCTGAGGCCGGCGAGCAAGACTTCATACTCTGCGGTGTTGTTTGTCGCTTGCTCCCTGGGAAAGTGCATCTGGATAACATATTTGAGGTGCTCTCCGGTGGGCGCGATGAGTACTACGCCAGCACCGGCGCCTTGCAGCGAGAAGGCACCATCAAAATACATTACCCATTCACTTGCCGCTTCTTGTACGGGTGCACTTCTTTCTTGGACTTCTTCTTCGGGCGTTGGGGTCCACTCAGCTATGAATTCTGCCAAAGCTCGGCTCTGTATGGTTGAAGTACTTTCAAATTTGAGTCCAAAGCTTGACAGCTCCAGTGCCCACTCAACGATCCTGCCTGTCGCTTCGGGGTTATGCAATATCCTCTTCAGCGGAAAGCGAGTGACCACTGTTATCTCATGGGCTTGGAAGTAATGGCGCAGCTTTCTCGAGGCCATGAGGAGGCCGAAAAGCAACTTTTGCACACCAGAGTACCTTGATCTAGCCCCCTGGAGAAGGGAACTCACAAAATACACTGGACGCTGCACCATCTTCTTCCGCACCTCATCCTGTTCCTGCGCAGAGTTATCCTTGTCGGGGCCAGAGCTTGCCGGAGCAGCCCCCTGCTTGTCGCTGGATTCGCTTGCCGGTGGTGCTGACTCCTCGTCGGACTCCCTCTCCGCTACTAACGCAGCACTAACCACCTGGTTGGTTGCCGCTAGGTATAGCAACAACTTTTCCTGTGGTCTAGGTGCGACAAGTATTGGAGTGGAGGACAGGTACCGTTTCAAATCCTGCAGCGCCGCCTCCGCTTCCGGAGTCCACTTCATGGGACCTGCCTTCTTCAAGATTTTGAAGAAAGGTAGGGCGCGTTCTGCGGACTTTGAAATGAACCTACTGAGGGCAGCCACACAACCTGCAAGCCTTCTGACATCCTTGACACGCTTTGGGGCCTCTATCTGCTCAATGGCTTTAATCTTGTCGGGGTTGTCTTCAATCCCCCTCTGTGACACAAAGAACCCGAGAAGCTTGCCGGAGGGGACTCCAAAGACGCACTTCTCGGGGTTCAACTTGAGCTGTATTCTGTGCAGGTTCTGAAACGTTTCCTCCAAATCTTGAATCAGGGTTTCCTTGCTCTTGCTCTTCACCACGATGTCATCCATGTAAGCCTCTAGATTTCTGTGGATCTGTGGCTCAAAAGCAGTGTATACTACCCTTGCAAAGGTTGAACCTGCATTCTTCAATCCAAATGGCATGCGAATAAAGCAATAAGTGCCACATGGAGTGATAAATGCAGTCTTCTCTTCATCTTATTTGGCCATGAAAATCTGATGATAGCCTGAGTATGCATCAAGAAAACAGAGTAGCTCACATCCGGCAGTGGAGTCAACGATCTGGTCGATGCGCGGCAAAGGGAATGGATCCTTGGGACATGCTTTATTCACATCGGTGAAGTCTATACACAGTCTCCACTTCCCATTGGCCTTGCGCACGATGACTGGATTTGCCAACCACGTCGGATGGATCACACCTCTAACTAGGCCTGCTGCTTCTAGCTTCTTGATTTCTTCGTTGATGAACTCTTGGCGCTCCACGGCTTGCTTCCTCACTTTCTGCTTGATGGGCCGCGCATGAGGACAGACAGCAAGCTTGTGCTCAATCACCTTCCTGGGAACACCGGGGATGTCAGATGGTTGCCAGGCAAACACATCGACATTCGCCCGCAGGAAGGCAACGAGCGCGCTTTCCTATTTGTTGTCAAGTGTGGCACTGATGGTGAAGGTACCACCAGTGCCGTCCTCCTTGGCGGACACCCTCTTGGTTGCCGGAGGAGCGGCCATTCCTTTCTTACTCTTGCCGGTGGAGCTCGATGGAACGTCTTCGACGGCAGCGCAGCACTCCGAGGAGGTGCGGTTGCCGGAGTGGGTCCCAGAGCACTTGCCGGACTTGGTCTTCGTCTTCTTCCCCCCCGGGAGCTTCAGCGGCAAAAGTATCCTTCTCGGCTGCAGCTGCCGCATCCCGGTAGATCTTGTCGGCGCAGACAAGCGCATCCTTCTTGTCGCCGTGGACAGTGATGACGCTTATCGGCCCCGGCATCTTGAGTACGTTGTAAGCATAATGGGAAGCTGCCATGAACTTGGCGAGGGCAGGACGGCCAAGTATTCCATTGTAGGGCAATGGAATATCGGCGACGTCGAAAGTGATGCGCTCAGTTCTGAAGTTGAGCTCCCCGCCAAAGGTCACCGGCAGAGTGATCTTTCCCTTGGGCTTGCTCCTCCCCGGGTTGATTCCTTGGAAAGAACCGGTTTCTTCGAGCTCGCCATCTGGAATCTGGAGTTTCTTGATCACAGCAGAGGAGATCAAGTTCAGCCCGGCCCCGCCGTCAACCAACATTTTGGTGACCTTGAGGTTGCGGATGGTGGGCGAGACCAGCATCGGCAAGCACCCGACCGCAGTGGTGCGGTCAGGGTGATCCTCAAGATCAAAAATGATGGGCGTGCTGGACCATTTGAGGAGCCTGCGCGACTCCACGGGCGGCTCTGCTGCATTCACCTCACGCACCCACTGCTTTAGTTGGCGGTTGGAGGTGTGCAGAGAGGCGCCACCGTCGACGCATAGGACCTCCGTGGCCTTCTGGAACTCCTGCTCGCTGTTATCCTCGTCCTCCATGTCTTCGTCGTCGTCTTCGTCCTTGTCGCGGCCCCGGGGAGGTCGATCTCCTTGCCGCTGCTTGGCCTTGCCGCGGCGTCCTCCCCGGCCGTTGAACGGCCGCTTCTTGCTTGGCTCTTCCCCACCACCTTGGGCCTTCTCCTTGTCGCGCCTCTCGTACTCAGCTTTCTGCTGCTCGACGAGGTACTCGACGCGCTTGCAGTTGGAGAGATCGTGACCCTTGGTGCGGTGGATCTTACAGTATTGCTTGTCGGAGCCGTCCTGCTTGTCGGCTGCCGCTACAGGGGCAGGCTCCTTGCCGGAGCCGCCAGCCTGTGTTTGCTTGGCGGGAGCCTCCTTGCCGGACTTCTCGACGGCAAGCACCTCTTTCTTGCCCTTCCTTCTGTTATTCCGCCGCCGGCTCTTCTTTGCCGGGGCGGCGTCGTCGCTGTCGCTTCCTCCTGCGCCAGCATCCTCCCCGGGGAGTCTCCTCCCCTCTTCTGCGCGTGCGCACTTGTCAGCCAGAGCATAGAGCTCGCTGACATCCCGAATCTTGGTCATCGCCATCTCTTCACGCATGCGGCGGTTACGCACGTTCTGATGGAACGCGCTGATAACCGCGGCAGGGTGAACGTCAGGGATGTTGTGCTGCACACGGCTGAAGCGTTGGATGTACTTGCGCAGGGTTTCTCCTTCCTTCTGGGCCAGAATGTGGAGATCGCTCTCCTGGCCGTGGGGTTTGTGGCCGCTGGTGAAGGCGCCAACAAACTGGTGGCAAAGGTCGGCCCAAGAAGAGATGGAACCTTCCAGCAAGTGCATAAGCCACGAACGGACGTTCGGCTTAAGCACGAGCGGGAAGTAATTTGCCAAGATCTTCTCGTCGCGCCCCCCGGCAGCTTGCACTGCGATGGTGTAGACGCTGAGGAATTCCGAGGGGTGCGTCTTGCCGTCGTACTTCTCCGGTACATCGGGCATAAAATTCTTCATGCTGGGCCACTGGACGCGCCGCAGCTCGCGGGTGAACGCAGGGCAGCCTGCCGCGTACGGTAGGTCGCCTGGTTCGCCGGGCGCGCGCGCGTCGACAGTGTCCCCAGCTCTCTGGTCTGATTGCCGCCGAGCTTCTCGGCGGCGCTCGATTCTTGTCCGAGCATCTTCTTGTTGCTGGTCGTCGAGGACCTGGCGCTGGTCCCGACGGGCCCGCGGGTCCGACGAGGCTGTGGAGCCGTCGTCGGCGTTGTTCCGGCGGGGCGGCGTCTTCTGCTTTCGCTGCGGGGAGTGCGCGCTTGTCGCACCCCCGGCGGTCTTGTCGCCGTCGGCCTTCGTCTTCTCAGCTTGCCGCGGCCGCGAGGCCGACGGCTGCTGTGGAGAATCGTTGTTGGCGAAGGCTATCAGGCTCTGGATGGTGGCCCTCCAGTCTTCGGCCTTGTCTGCCGCTGGAGGGAAATCGAGGAGCAGTTGCGCCCTTGCGAGCGCTTCTGCTGGAGTGGAGGGGAATGCGGGCGAGCGGTGCGAGGAGCGGGATACGCTCGGACTTCTAACGACGTTAGAAGGAGCGGGGTCCCGCGCCGGCGCCTTCGCTTTGCTTGTGCCCGGACGGGGGTCCGGGGCGTCCCGCGAGCCTCCGGTTTGGCCTTGGCCCAACAAGCGGATACCACCTCCTGTGGTATGGCGCTGCTGGGTCGTTGTGTGCTGAGAGGGACGCGGTGCGTCCACGGAGACCGAGGTTCGGTCGTCCGTCCTATTCTTGGATCTGGTGGCGCCGTGAGTGTCCTCGCCGGCAACCACCCTTCCGACGGCGTCTCCCCCGCCCACCGTTGGCTCTGGTGGCGGCGGGTGAGACGCAGACGGGCCTCCGACCTCCGAAGCCTTCTTCTTCGGGGCCATGGAGCTGTTGCTGATGAAGTTGACGAAATCGGAGAGGTTGATGAAGAATGCGCCCGCGCGAACGCCGGATCAGGTTCGCACAACCTCGACGCCCCCTACCTGGCGCGCCAAAGATGTCGGGGGAAACTGTCCGCCACGAACACCTATGGGACCGGAGCCCCTTGTCTGTGCGGTACGAGGGCGGAGGGAGCACGAAGAGCAGATCGTGGCGAGCACGCGGGCAGTTTTACCCAGGTTCGGGCCGCGGTAGACGCGTAAAACCCTACTCCTGCTTGGTTGTGTATTAAGTTTGGAGAGTTCGGGAGTTTGAAGAAGCAGCTACACCGAGCGTATGAGTGATCTAGGTTCCGAACCCCCTCCACGTTGTGCATGGGCCTCCTTTTATAGTGTAAGGGGTCACCGACAGGTGTCAACGTAGGAGAAAGGGGTAAAAATGTAAAAGAGGTGGTAGTTGTAATAGTGCGCGAACAGTGGAGCTACAGTGCAGAACAGTGGTCTTCACCTAACTTGACAGTGGGGGACAAGGGCATTTAATGCCCGTCGTCGTCGACCCCAAAAGCTCCCGCCCTTGCGTCTCCGTCTGCCACGGCGATGGATCCACCACCGTGGAGTGCCACCGTGTCCCCCAGGCTGCACAGCCATCCGCCACGCGTCCCTGGATAGGCCCCAGGGCGACGCGTGGGCCGATGAGCTGGAGCGCGGGCACACAGCGCGGCCTTCCCGGCAAGTACCTTGCCGGGGCCTTGATCTTGCCGGGCCTGGGAGCTTGCCGGGCTCTGAAGCTTGTCGCTCCCCGGGCCCTCGTCGGGTCTTCTATGATGAAATCTTCTAGTCTCCCTGGCAAGCTCCTCTTGCCAGGGCCTTGTGTGAACGATGTAATCTTGAGCCTGGTACGGCCTTCCCGGCAAGCTCCTCTTGCCGGGGTCTCGGTCCTCTTTCTTGTATACTTTGTTTTTGAATGGTTTAATAAGGAGCAGAAAGGTTTCCGGCGAGCGCGCGATAAACCCTGCCGCGGGAGGCTGCAACTGCCCGTGCACAAGTTGGGGTACTGAGGTACCCCTACCTTAGTACACCGACAGATAGCCGTGCCCGCGGTTATGTGGCAGATGGGAATTTGTTAATATCCGGTTGTAGATAACTTGACACCATATTCATAAGAATACACTACCTGCGTGAGTAACCGTGACGGTCTCTTTCCGAAGGGCTTCGGGAAGTGAACACGGTGGGGTTATGTTTGATCGTGAGTAGCTAGGATCACTTCTTGATCAACTTGGCTACCGTTGGCACTTGTTCTGTTCTCGCTCTAAACTCGTAAGCTAGATGCTTAGTGCTTGCTGCAGACACTTTTATAGCCTGTCCTCACCTATAAGGCTTTGTTAGTTTTGATACCCGGGAACAGGATTGCTGAGTCCTTTGTGGCTCACAGATTCAACACACACCAGATGCAGGTACAGCCGAGTACGACGCAGGAGATGGATCAGAACTTCAGTGGGAGTTCGATGAAGAGCGTGGTTTTTACTATGTTTTGTTTCGCGATGATCAGTAGTGGTTCCTACTAGGGCGATCCGGGCTTGTGTTCTGTATGGTATCTTTCTCGTTTGTATTTCGTCCGTAGACGGACCCTGTGTTATTTGGATGATTTGTTGTTATTTTATTCACTGTGTGACGTGGCGAGTGTAAGCCAACTATCATTTCTATTTCATCCCTGAAATGTACATGAGATGTGCAAAGATACCATACTTGAAATCATTCTAGTATGCGCTTATGTCTTTAAGTCGTTCCTGGACACGTGGGAGACATAGTCGCATACTGGGCATTACAAGTTGGTATTCAGAGCCTTCTCCGACCTAGGAGCCCCCCTGATTGATCGAATCGTTGACGTTTGAGTCTTGGCACACACACAAAATGTTTTGAGTCCTATATATATATATATATATATATATATATATATATATATATATATATATATATATATATATATATATATATATATATATATATATATATATATATATATCGGAGAGTAGGATTTCTTTTTACTCCTCATCCCCTTCATCGCTCTGGTGAGGACTCCTGACGTTGTTCTATCTCCTCTATTCTCAAAAATTCACTAATATTTTTTTGGATCACGCGAGTATATTTTGTATTGTTCCGATATATTTGTGACGAGAACATTGTTCTCGATGCCTCCTGTCATTTAGGGGTTGTGGCAGTGTCCCGGGGAGTTGAGCTCCGAGGTGTTGTCGTCAGAAATGTATCGGAGCGGTTCTAAAATACTTAAGACGGCCGACATCGAAAACTCTTCTATGCGGTTAGTGGAGAGATAACCCCAACACCACCCAGTACTGGCGGGATAGTTCGGGAGTATTTCCACAGCTAGTATAGCGGATGCATTTAAAATGTCCGAGGTAAACAGTTTTCGAGGATGACTGGTTATGTGTTGACGGATGGATACAGCTGGATGTAGGTTTAGAGTTGAGTGCGCGGTGCTTCCCCTGTATCCCCAACACCAGATTAGATTCGGAAAGCTTCGGGAATTAATAGGTGGGTTTCAAGTAGCTCGTAGGCATTCTTCCAACGAGTGCATGGTATGAGGTTTGGGGTTCAACATCTAGTGAAGAGGTTTCATGGGCGTTGTTCCAGTTGGGAGTTGCATCTTAAAGGATCCCTGGCTATGCTGATCCGGGATTGCAAGACCCTTTGTAACACGTACCATGGGGTATTCAGCACAAACATGTGGACGAAACCTCTATTATGTATTTGTTCAATCTGTACCTTGTTGTTTTATTCTATCATTTTGTTCTCCCAAGTGGCTTCTCGAGAAGTTGATGTACCATAAAGCTATGGAATTCATTCGTTCAATTCTCCGTTCGAATGATATTGTGAAGATTAATGTTGCAACATGTCTATCCATTGTTTTTGTTTTGATTCTGGTATTCGAGTTGCTTCGACGTCAAGTGTTGATTCCATCACTTTCCTAATCAGTGTTCTCATATTTCTATGGGAGTGCTAGTGCTTCTTGATCATCGAGACTACTATGTTAAATTCTTTTCAACCGACGTGCTTCTCTTCAAGTTAATCCGATCCTTTCAATATGTGCAAGACCAATTCTGGGTTTTCTCAATGGTGTCCGTTTTGTTCGTCTCAAGTTGTCTTTGTTTTTCCCCGCCCTCCCACCCTTCTTCTTCATAGAGCCAGAGTCCTTAATGAAATATCCATTTTATTCATGTGATGTTTCTTCATTCTTTTCTTTCAATGTCCTTATCCGGTGATTTCTGAGGAAGATGCTCAGGAAATTCAAGTTTATCATTCTTCATTCTCGTTTCTTCTCTGGTGGACTAAATTCAAGCTTCGGTCATGATCGTATCTCTTCCTTTTTGTTTGACATGTTTTCACATGTTGAAATTTCTTATCCGAAGTCTACCTTGTTTGTTCAACTCTCTCTAATTCTTATCCGGAGAGTACAAGGTATCTCAGAAGATTCGTGTTTCATTTCTCAATCCATTCAAACTATTTTGAGGTTGTTATCTCATCCAAGCCATGTAATTCAACCGGTGCAATATCTCTTAAGCAATCTTTTTCAATGGTAATTTCTTTAGTGGGCCCTAACCCACATGTCTTTTTCCAGGATCATACCAGACTCTTCTAATTTCATTTTCGGGAGTTATACTCAAATTCTTATCAAAGTGTGACGTAAGAATGATTTCCATCAGTCACATGCCTTCTCCAAGTTTGTTTTCAATTATTTTCATCTTTAGCTCCACCTTCCTCTTGTCATTCGTCTAGAGTATCTTGAAATTCTTCATGGCATTTCTCGTCTTCATTCTCAACATTTGAAGACCGGAGAAGTGTTTCTCTTAAATCATGGCCCGTACTCTTGAAGATTCGTGGTTCTAGCTTCATGCCATCCTCATTATTGTTCCCATTGTGAGGAATTCTTTTTTTACCCATCCGAAGCATTTCATGAATTCTTTCCATTGTGATCCTCCGAAGGCCATCATTTCAGAAGATTTCTTCGTTCTTAGTTTTCAACTTCACCCTCCGACTATTCTTTATTGATGCCTCTTCATTCGTCTCCATAATTCTTCCGGTGCGTTGTCCAAGTATTATTTAACCAGTTCGCGATCTCTTCGTTCTGCTGCATCTAAATTTCCTCAAGTGCTTTATTCATTCTCTTATATTCAATTCCTTATGATGGATTTTTCTCTTTCATCACCCGGTTTCAATTCTTACGGTGGTTCGTTCAAGATTTCTCTTCCTTGTTATCATACTATTTCATTTGTTCTTTTCATAATCCTACTGGTGGTTGTTGAAGATTTCTAAAGTTTGTGCGAGATCTCTCTTTAATTCTTTGCAAAAAGAATAAGTAGTATGCAAATCCATTGGTTCTCATCAATGTAATTGATTAAAGGTAAGCATAACATAATTCTTAATCTTTTCATCCTTTACTTCTCATCCTTTTGTTACCGGAGTTCTTCTTGGTGGTTCATCAGGATTTAGTTCATCCTCGAAGTCTTCATCAAGATTCTTGATCAATGAGCTCAAGTATTCTTCTTCTTGCATTCCGAAGTGCAATTCTTTCTACCTTATCGTTTGAGATGGTGATATGTCATTTTTGACAATTTCCCTTCATGTTTCATGATACACAAGTTGTCAGGAATGAGATATTTAAAACCATCATTTGCCTTTGTTCTGGAGATCTTTCCAACCCCTCATCTCTTTGGTGCTCTCAATCAAATCAATTGTTTCCGTTAGTGGCAGAATTTCACCTCAAATTTTGAGATGTTTTCCATAAGCCCACAACAAGCTTATTCTTTTTGTTGTTGATTTTTTCCAACAACTCCGTTAAACCCTTCTTCGTAAGGATGATTTCATATTCATTCGTGGGAGAAGTTGTCATTTTCTTATCCGTTCTTTTCTTTCCAACGATCTAGCATCTATTCTTTCATTCCGGAGGCATTGTGATATTGCTCTCTTCGTCCCATAATCTCGCTTTGTCAAGATCATGTTCTTCTCCTTGTTTATCTAATTATTCGAAGTGTTGTATTCTCCATTCAATTTCTCTCATCTTATCAAGTTTGTCTCTCTTTTCAACCGGAGTGCTGTCTGAAATCTTTCTTACCCCTCGTTCCATTCTTTCAATTGTTCCGGAGGCAGTTTGTTGTTGATTTCATCAACTATCATTCCATCTTGTCAAGTTCATGTTAAATTCCTTCCATTTTCAGTCGGAGTGCTATCCAAATTATTTCGTTACTATTCCTTCTCCATCTTGTTTTAACCGGAGTGGTTTTGAAATTCTTTCCTTATCCTTGAACTCTTCGTTTATTTCCTTGCAACCCTCAAATTCTCGTGGTGTCCCTTGTTCCTCCTTTTACCGGAGTGCTCTTAACATCGTTCATCTCCGTTGTATTCTTTCTTTCAAGTTTGTTCAACCTCTCAAGTTCATGGTTTCACTCGTTTGTCAAAGAAGCAACTTTGTTTTACCTATAACTTTATCCTCTTGTATCCGGTAACATCTAGAGGATCTCGGGTCGAGATCCTCTGTTAGTGTGGGACTGTTGTGACGCCCGAAGACCGATGCTCCAGAAGACTTCCATATGTTCCGGGTTTCGCCGTGTGTTTCTTTTTGCTTGCTTCTTTTTATTTTGCAATGCATCATGTCATCATGCCATCAAGACTTTTTTTTTGCAACTCAACTAAATAAATTGCATAGATCTTTTGATCTATTTAAATCAAGGGAAGAGTGACTTATCTTCATAACATATCCTCATAATATTTATGGAGCTATTATAAATAAATATTCCATTTGTTTGGAATTAACCCAATCACACTTGCAAATATTCCCCATGCCTATTTTCACTTCAAGTTTGACTTTAATTCGAGTTGTGGCGCTTTGAAATATGTCAAAGTAGCTCCATGCTAGTTTTCCACCTCAACTTGTATTTATTTGGCCTTGGTAAATAAATATATCTACATCCCTTTTTTGTGTAAAAGGAAAGAAATCTGTTTTTCTTTCTTTTCTTTTAGAGCTAGCCAGGCCGGCCCAACTCTCCTTTCTCTCCTCCTCTCTATTTTCACTACCTGCAGCCCACAACCACCTCGGCCCAGCTGGGCTTCGAGGCCCAGCCACACCGAACCCTAGATGCTCGATCGGCCTCTGCCTCGACCCCTCCCCGTCGCTCTCGCCCTCCCAGCGCCGCACACCTCCTCTGCCCGATCCCCATCATTCTTAGCGCCGCTCCTCTCTTGTCCCTCTCGATCCCCCACCTCGCTCGTCCCGTCTCCCCTTCTCCTCGCGCCCCTCACCTCTCCTCCACCTCACGGCCGCATCTCCTCCTCCCTCCTACCGTCGAGCTCAGCCGTCGCTGCCTCCCCGCTGCCAGCGACGGCCACCGCCCGCGCCTCTGCGCAGCAGTGCACAGCCTCCTCCACGAGCTGTCCCGCGCCTCCTCGAGGACGCCGGCGAGCCTGCGCCTGCCCTCCAACGCCACCCCCACGCCGTGCCAGCGCCGCTGCCCAGGAGCTTCGCCTCCTCCGCAGCTCCCCACCAACAAGCAACGCCGCCGCTGCCGGTTGGGTCTTCTCTGCCCCGCACCGAACCGAGGTCGCCACCATTGGTGTCTTTCGCCGCTGCACTCCGCCCGACCTCCAACGCACCAGCCTCGCCATGGAGCCGCAGCGATCAAACTCCTCATACGCGCCATGGCCGTGTGCCTCGTCGCAGCTACCGTCAGGTCCGGTCGGGAGATGGATGGATCTGCTCGTCCCGACCGCCGGCCGTCCCGTGCCCGCCAGAGTTGCTCCGCCCGGTTCCCCTCGCGCCAAGTTCCAAGAGATACCAAGTACCGCGATGGCCCCGAAGACTGGATGCGTCAAGTTCCCGTACGAGACGTGTACGACTACACCACCATCGGCGCCTATGGATTCGCCAAGTCCGACGACGCTCATGTACAACTACGATGCCGAGACCGAGACCGGCAAGACCACTACACCCGAACGACTACAAACGTTAACCCCAAGTTCCTCTTCGGAAGTGTATGACTACCCTCAAAGACCCATGGATTCGCCAAGTACCTCTACACGTGAACCGAACGTCTACGAACCATGTACGACTACCGTCACCGTGTACCACTACCCCCACTTCCGTCGCCGAGGACTGATAGTACAACTACTTCCACCACGGCCGCCTCGAGAACGTCTACTTACTCTAAACCACTCCGAACTCAAACCCCTCCGGAAATGCACGCTTCAAAGGTATACCACCGAGATGACGCCCGTGAATGGATGCATGTTTTGTTGTATGAGATGTTCACTTGTTGCACCGCGTCCGAAGTGCCCTTGTTGGCTTGCCACCGCACGTGGGAACCCGGTTACCGAGAGCACCCCACCATCTTGCATGACACGCTCACGCCGCCTTCATCTTTTGCACCGGTCTCTCAACGAATTACCAGAACCGAGATGTTGTCGTTGCATCATTTTTGGATCATTGCCGTGGCACCCTTTTCTTTCCACCACTGTGACGAGATGCTCCATATCATCTTCATGTCAACTTTTAACAAAAATTGCATAAAACTTGAATATGTCATCCGCATCATGATAACAACCCTTAAATGCTTAAAATTGTTCTTTGCTTTAATAAATGCTAAATATGCACATGGTAAGTTTCCGGAATTGTTGTTGTTATTTCCGGCCTCATTTAAAATGACTAGATAGTGTAGTTTGTTTAAGCTTCACCTCTTGCCATGTTAACAAACATTTAACCTTGTCTTGTAAATAAACGAGAGTCAACTAAATAAATAAAATGTGGTGTTTCGTCAATATGCAACTCGTTTCATATTGAGCTCCTATTAACTTGTAGTACTTGTTTGTGCACTTTGTCATGCCATGCATATTTAAACCGGACATGCATCATACTTGTTTGTGCATCATATGCCATGCATATGATATGTGTGTTTACCGTGTTGTTTGCTTCTTTCCGGTTGCTTCTCTCGTTAGCTTCGGTTCCATTCCAGAGTGGTGAGGATTTGTTCAACTACTTCATGTTGGACTCGTTCTTCTTCCTTGCGGGATCCCAGGCAAGATGACCATTCCCCGATATCACCTCTATCTTTGCCTATGCTTGTTGTCTCGCTCTTTAGATATACCTTGATGCCTATTCCTGTTTGTCAGCCTCATATTGTTGCCATGAAACCTCTAACCTTTTACACCTTCCCGGAAAACCGTTGTTTGGCTATGTTACCCGCTTGCTCAGCCCCTCTTATAGCATTGTTAGTTGCAGGTGAAGATGAAGATTGCTCCATGTTGGAACTTGCTGTTGGAATATCACAATATCTCTTAAATATATTAACACACCATTGGCAATGGGTGGAAGGCTTGGCCTTTTTCTCGGTGTTTTTTTCCACTCATGCCACCTTAGGAACCGATAAACCGGTGTTATGCTCCTTGATTTTGCGTTCCTAACACGGTTGGGGTTTATGGGCCCCCTTGATCACTCGCTCAGTGCTAATGCTTTTCCAGCAAGGCCCAACATTGATTTTACATTTGCCTAACAACTAAAACTTGCCGAGGGAGTAATTAACCCGAGGATTTATTAATCAACCCACCGGGCCAGTGCTCGTCTTGAGTGTTGGTTCAACCTGGGCAGCCTACGGGGCCACCTCGGGGACGCTCAAGGGATGGTATACACCTGCAGGATGTCCCATCCGGTCGTGGCCTGAGACGAGATACGTGTGGCTACTATCAGGGTGTCGGCATGTCGGGAGGTCTTGCTGGATTAGTTTTACCTTTGTCAAAATATCTTGAGCACGGGATTCCAAGAATACTCGGGTCTTCCCACTTTGGAGTTGCAACTCCACAGATCGTGAGCTTGTGATGGGCTAAGTTGGGACACCCCTGCAGGGTTTTGAACTTTCGAAAGCCGTGCCTGCGGTTATGTGGCATATGGGAATTTGTTCATATTCGGTTGTAGATAACTTGACACCATATTCATAAGAATACACTACCTGCGTGAGTAACCGTGACGATCTCTTTCCGAAGGGCTTCGGGAAGTGAACACGACGGGGTTATGTTTGATCGTGAGTAGCTAGGATCACTTCTTGATCAACTTGGCGACCGTTGGCACTTGTTCTCTTCTCGTTCTAAACTCGTAAGCTAGATGCTTAGTGCTTGCTGCAAAAACTTTTATAGCCTATCCTCACCTATAAGGCTTTGTTAGTTTTGATACCCTGGAACGGGATTGCTGAGTCCTTTGTGGCTCACAGATTCAACACACACCAGATGCAGGTACAGTCGAGTACGACGCAGGAGATGGATCAGAACTTCAGTGGGAGTTCGATGAAGAGTGTGGTCCTTACTATGTTTCGTTTCCCGACGATCAGTAGTGGTTCCTACTAGGGGCGATCCGGGCTTGTGTTCTTTATGGTATCTTTCTCATTTTTATTTTGTCCGTAGACGGACCCTGTGTTATTTGGATGATGTAATGTTATTGTATTCACTGTGTGACGTGGCGAGTGTAAGCCAACTATCTTTTCTATTTCATCCCTGAATTTTACATGAGATGTGCAAAGATACCATACTTGAGATCATTCTAGTATGCGCTTATGTCTTTAAGTCGTGCCTCGACACGTGGGAGACATAGTCGCATACTGGGCATTACACAGTGTCTAGGTGATCTAATATTGCTTTTGTTAAACATGGTTGAGACTTTAGCATGTTCCTTTATCCCAACAGGAAAAGGTAGTTTTCAATATAAGAAGTAGACACAGCTCGGTCAACATTGTAAATGATAGTTTCTTCTTCAAATCTAACTACTTCCTGAACCTTTTCTTTGATAGGTGGGTGATATTTAAACCACTTCTCCTTGGTAAGATCAACATGAGTAGCAAAGGATTCACAAGAAGAGGCTACTATCTCAGAGTCAAGTCCATATTTAATGCTAAAATCATTGAAAGCATCGGTATCCATAAAAGATTTAACACAATCAAACTCAAGTTCCTCACCTCACTCCTTACCTTCATTGAGTTCCCAATCTTCAGAGTTACCTTAAATTCTTTCAAGAAGATCCCACCTAAATTCAATAGTCTTCTTCATAAAGAATCCAATATAAGAAGTATTGACCATGGATTGATCATTACAAGGAAGTCGAGCATAAATATTATGTATAATAATTTATCTCCAAAGCTCATGATTGGGGCATGAATATAGCATTGAATTAAGCCTCCCCAAATCTTGAGCGATAATTTCTCCTTCACAAGGCCAAAAATTATAGATATAATTCCGATCACGATGAACTAGATGCATAGGGTACAACTTTTGGTGAAATTCCAATTTCAATCGATTCCAGCTCCAAGATCCAATATCATCACATAGCCTATACCATGTCAATGCTTTTCTCACCAAAGATAAAGGAAAACCTTCTTATTAACTTCCTCTCTGGGTAAGCCTGCAAGCTCAAATAATCCACAAACTTCATCCACATAGATTGGATGCATATTAGGATGTAGTGTTCCGTCTCCTACATAAGTATTAGCTAGCAGTTTCTCTATCATACCCGATGGAATTTCATAGCCAATATTTTCAGTAGGTGTAGTAGGTTGAGGGGAAACTCTCTGTGCTTCCGGTCGAGGTGAAGATACCACGAACAAACCCCTCAAAGGATTGTTTTACATGGTGACAAGTGACAGTAAATTTCAGCACGTAATATAAAATTTTCTTACCAAATTCCACTTACCAAAGGCGCTTCACTCCCGACAACGGCACCAAAAAAGAGTCTTGATGACCCACAAGTATAAGGGATCAATTTTAATCCTTTCGATAATTAAGAGTGCCAAACCCAACGAGGAGCAGAAGGAAATGACTAGCGGTTCCTAGCAAGATAATTTTTGCACACACTGAAATTGTGGTAACAAGTTGTGTTATAGCAGGATAATTTTTAATAAGTGACAAGTAGCAATAGTAACAATAGGTGAAATGATAACCCACAAGTGTAGGGGATCAGTTGTAGCCTCTTTCGATAAGTAAGAGTGTCGAACCCAACAAGGAGCTAAAGGTAGAACAAATATTCCATCAATTTCTATCGACCACCGATACAACTCTACGCACGCTTGACGTTCGCTTTACCTAGAACAAGTATAAAACTAGAAGTACTTTGTAGGTGTAACGGGATAGGTTTGTAGTAATATAAAGAGCACATAAATAAAAACTAGGGGTTGTTTAGGTAAAGAAGCAATAAAGTTAGTAATAGCGAGTGCGGAAAAGTGGTGGTAGGAGTTGTGAAATTGTCCCTAAGCAATTGACTACGTTACTAAATGATAGAAAGTTTTATGCGGGAGAGGCCACTGCTAGCATGCCATCCTTGACTTGGAATTCTATGCACTTATGATTGGAACTATTAGAAAGCATTCGCAACTACTAACGTTCATTAAGGTAAAACCAAACCATAGCATTACGATATATTGGTCCCCCTTCAATCCCGTATGCATCAATTTCTATGCTACGTGGAAGCTTCTGTCACTCTTGCCCTCCAATACGTAGTCCTATCAACATACAACTAACCCTATTGTGTGATCCACGCACGTGCTCATATGATGGGCACCAAAGGACAGCAACATAACCACAAGAAAATTAAATCAATCATAGCAATTCACCAATCACTGATAGGGCAACGAAAATCTACTCAGACATCATAGGATGGCAACACATCATTGGATAATAATATGAAGCATAAAGCACCATGTTCAAGTACAGAGGGTACAACGGGTTGCGGGAGAGTGGACCGCTGTAGATAGATGGGGGAAGGTGATGGAGATGTTGGTGAAGATGACAGAGGTGTTGGTGTAGATCGCCGTCACACGATGATGGCCCCGTCGGCGTTCCGGTGCCACCAGGAGAGAGGGGGAGAGAGCCCCCCTCCTTCTTCTTCTTCCTTGACCTTCTCCCTAGATGGGAGCAGGGTTTCCCCTCTGGTCCATGGCCTCCATGGCATGGGAGGGGCGAGAGCCCCTCTAAGATTGGATACGTCTCTCTGTCTCCTTCTGTTTCTCCGTTCCCAGATTCTGGCCTTTCACCATTTCTTATATTACCGGAGATCCGTAACTCCGATTGGGCTGAATTTTTGACACGATTTTTATCCGTATATTAGCTTTCTTGCAGCGAATGAAGGGCACCAACCGCCTTACGGGGTGACCACGAGGGTCAGGGGCACGCCCCCCTGCCTCATGGCCCCCTCGGGCATCGTCTCGCGTCGCAAAAATCACATATATTCCAAAAAAATATCCGTCCATTTTTATCCCGTTTGGACTCCGTTTGATATGGAAATTCCGCGAAACCAAAAACATGCAACAAACGAGAACTGGCACTGGGCAATGGATCAAATATTTTAGTCCCAAAAATAGTATAAAAAGTTGCCAAAAGTATGTAAGAGTTGTATAATATTGGCATGGAACAATAAAAAATTATAGATACGACGGAGACGTATCAGCATCCCCAAGCTTAATTCTTGCTCGTCCTCGAGTAGGTAAATGAAAAAATAGATAATTTTTGATGTGGAATGCTACCTAGCATAATCTTGATCATGTAATCTAATCATGGCATGAATATTAAGACACGAATGATTCGAAGCAATTGTCTATCATTTGACATAAAAGAATTTAATACTCGGGCATCCCAACAAACAATCAAGTCTTTTAAAATATCAACGCTAAAGAACATTATCCCTACAAAATCATATAGTATTTTATGCTCCCTTTTCTTAACACAAGGTACCCCTCATCCCACCCCGGTGTCAGCCAAGCAATTGTTTTCATACTTTACTTTTTCGAACATTTTCAACTCTTCACGCAATACATGAGCGTGAGCCATGGACATAGCACTATGGGTGGAATTGAAGGTGGTGATAGACAAAAGTAGGGGAAAGTCGCACATTGACTAGGCAAATTAACAGACTATGGAGATGTCCATCAATTGATATCAATGTGAGTGAGTCGGGATTTCCATGTAACAGATGCACTAGAGCTATAAATGTATGAAAGCTCAAAAGAAAACTAGTGGGTGTGGGTCAACTTGCTTGCTCATGAAGACCTAGGGCATTTGAGGAAGCCCGTCGTTGGAATATACAAGCCAAGTTCTATAATGAAAATTCCCACTAATATATGGAAGTGACAACATAGGAGACTCTCTATCATGAAGAACATGGTGCTATGATGAAGCACAAGTGTGGAAAAAAAGATAGTAACATTGTCCCTTCTCCCTTTTTCTCTCATTTTTTTATTTTTTATTTTGGGCTCTTTGGCCTCTTTTTTTGGGTGGGCTTCTGTGGCCTCTTTTTTTATTTGGGCTTCATTGGCCTCTTTTATTTTTCATAACCTCACAACAGACAATGTTCTAATAATGATGATCATCACACTTTCATTTACTTACAACTCGATATTACAACTCGATACTAGAACAAAGTGACTCTATATTAATGCCTTGGGCGGTGTACCGGGATGTGCAATGATCTAGCGTAGCAATGACATCAAAAAATGGACAAGCCATGAAAACATCATGCTAGCTATCTTACAATCATGCGAGGCAATATGACAATAATGGTGTGTGTCATAATAAACGGAACGATGGAGTCACATGGCAATATATCTCAGAATGGCTATGGAAATCTCATAATAGGAAGGTATGGTGGCTGTCTTGAGGAAGGATATAAGGTGCTTTGATGCACCGGCGAAAGTTGCGCGGTACTAGAGTGGCTAGCAAGGTGGAAGGGTGAGAGTGCGTATAATCCGTAGACTCAACATTATTCATAAAGAACTCGCATACTTATTGCGAAAAATCTATTAGCCATCGAAGCAAAATACTACGACGCATGCTCCTAGGGGGGAGGTTGGTAGGAGTTAACCATCGCATGCCCCCGACCTTCATGCCAAGATAAACAAACAAAATACAATGCGCGCCAATTTGGTTACATAGTTAGGAGACCATACATGCATGCTTCGGGAATCACAAACCTTAACACCAATATTTTTACTAAACCACAATCATGCACTAGTTCCTCCCACATATTAGCATCTCTATATCGCAAAACTATTGCAAGGAATCAAACATATCATATTCAGTGATCGACAAGTTTATGTAGGATTTTATGACTAACCATGTGAATGACCAATTCCTGTCAACTCTCTAAATAGATATAAGTGAAGCAAGAGGTTTTAATTCTTTCTGCAAAAGATATGCCCATGCTCTAACAAATATAAGTGAAGCAAAAGAGCATTCTACAAATGGCGGTTTTCTATGTGAGGAGAAACAGGCAACCCAAACTTCAAATGATATAAGTGAAGCACATGAAGCATTCTACAAAGCCATACTCAAAAGATATAAGTGAAGTGCAAAGAGCATTCTATAAATCAACCAAGTATTGTCTCATACCAGCATGGTGCATTTATCACAAGAACAATAAAAAGCACATGATGCTCCAAGAATTTACACACATCATGTGAACGAAATGAATCTGAACACATACCGATACTTGTTGAAGAAAGATGGGATGCCTTCCGGGGCATCCCCAAGCTTAGATGCTTGAGTCTCCTTGAATATTTACTTGGGGTTCCTTGGGCATCCCCAAGCTTGAGCTCTTCCCTCTCCTCCTTCTTCTCACATCGAGACCTCCTCGATCTTCGAACACTTCATCCACATAAAACTTAATAGAACTTTTAGTGGCGGGGTTAGTGCATATGATCAATGAAATCCCATCATTTACTGCTCTAACATTATTGTCTAATTATTAACAAACATTACCCACTGTATGCTATCACAGTTCTATGGCCCCAAGTTAAGGAGGCTTCAACAAGAATTCAAACATATGCAAATAGTGAAGCTATAACAGCAATCTGTGAAAACATGACAGTCTATAGTAATCTGAACATTAACCATACTTCTGTAACACTAAAAATTCTGGAAAAATTAGGAAAAATCAACAATTTGTATATCAAGACTTTTTAGAAAGTTTCAGATCCTTTCAATGTTCCAGTAAAAAATGTAAAATCGCGCACTACAGCCAAAGTTTCTGTTTTTTCCACCGCACAAACCAACAAGCAGTTTAATCATCCTAAAGGAAACTCTTGGCACATTATTTTTATAATACAATTGAATTGTACAAGGGGATAATTATTTTTATTGAAAAGTTTCTGTAATTCAAGATTTGCAAAGTTTCCATGGGCATGAACAAAGCTCAAGGAGCTCCCCCATTTCAACGGTGCTTATCCTTCTTACTTTCACTTTTCTTTTTGAAAAAGTTTTAGGTTCCCCTCTTTATTTTTTTTGTTTTTAAACTTTATGAAAGCACACAATAGAAATAAATGACTCTCTAAAACTTCTGGGTTGTTTCCCTAGCAGCGCTTTCTTTAAAGCCATTAAGCTAGGCATATAGTGCTCAAGTAATGGATCCACCTGGATCCCAAGGTATATCAAAGCCAATTTTGATTAGCAGTGATTTGGCATTTAGTAGTGAGCACAAAATGATATTTGTCATGCAAAAATGAAGTCTAACTCTCTTCCTATGCATTGGCATGTAATACAAGAACAATTCATGCACATCAAGTAAAGGCCAATGCATAGTATAAACAGTTTCTTGCAATTTTATCGTGTTGGAAACATAGAGAGGCGGAGATGTAGTTCCTCTCACATAATAATTGCAAGTAGGAGCAGCAAGCACATGCATATTATACTCATCAAAATCATCACGTGTAATGGAAAAAGGCAACCCATCAATATAATCCTTAATAAGTGCAAACTTCTCCAATATAGTGTAGTTTGGAGAATTCAAAAAGATAATAGGACTATCATGTATGGGTGCAATAGCAACTATCTCATTCATAACATAAGGAACTATAGCAAGTTCATCTCCATAAGCATAATTCATATTGGCATCTTGGCCACAAGCATAGCAAGCATCAAGTTCACAAAAAAAAGGATATTTCGAACGAATCCAAGGGATCATAGCAATCATCATAGCATTCATCCTTCGGTAAGCACGAAGGGAAATTAAACAATGTATGAGTTGAAGAGTTACTCTCATTAGAACGTGGGAACAGGTAGCTAATCCGCTCTTCCTCCTTTTGTACTTCGCTCTCCTCATCATCTTTTTCATCTAATGAGCTCACAATGTCATCAATTTTTCTTCCATAGTTTCCTGCAAAATATTAGTCTCTTCTTCGACAGTGGAGACTTTCTCAATAAACGCATCAATATTGGCATTATATTCATAATTCGCATAGCAATATTTCAATATAGCAAAAATTTCAGGCCTATAAACATCATCATCAAAAGCTTCATACCTTTTAAAAAGAGATTCAGTTTCATAAGCACCCTTTGTGGGGACCCCGACTTAGAAGCCGAGATCACCGAATGCACGTGTATAGTGATCCCAGAGATCAATGCTCACTGAACACATAGAAGCTGAATAACAAGAGTTTTACATCCATACATACCGTCTTACACAAATTAAGGCCATTATGGCCAAGTCTTACATAGATAAAGCCTCACGGGCTGAATAGCAAATAACTCAAATAGCGGAAGTCTTCGATGATAAGTAGAACCCATGCCATGTGCCTTAACCCTACAGGCATTCTGACTGGGATAGCGTCCTAGTTCGCATGTTCGTCTCCAAAGAACTCTTCTTCATATTATTGTTCCTCCATGCTTGGCCAATTAAATAACCAGTGGCAAGCCAATGTGTACTTTGAATGTACTCGCAAGCAACCCATGATTTGGTTCAAAGTAACAATGCAATTGAACAACAATGAGCAATCTAGCTATGAGCTAGAATAAATATTCTACCTTCAAGTGTATGCATCAATAAACTCACGTAACCTCGAAGACGGGTCACCGATATCAACATGTATATGATTCAACTCAATGAGTCAAGTCACCACCTTGACTCGTCACACACACATACTTTCACCGATGTAGTAAAACTCTGGATATAGTTTAAGTAGCACCACCCAACTGTCCATGACCGTGGACACGGCTATTCGAATAGTTTTACACTCTGCAGAGGTTGCACACTTTACCCACAAGACCCGGGAAGCTTTCGTGTCACCCACGATCCCGCAGTACCTCAAGTACTCGTGGGAAGCACCCGGTCATTATCTTTCCTTAGGTGACACTAACATAGAGTCCACTCGTTGGTACACGACCCTCGAGTACAAACAATAGATTATGGGACTTGCCCTAATTTCAATGTCACGAGTACCCGAAGGGACCAACGGTGTGTCCGGTGCCCTGTAAAAACAGTCATGGTCGTCTATCCAAGCACGACCCCATCCCGGGAAAGACCTCAAGTCTTCCCGTCACTAGTAATGTGGGCACCATGCTAGTATCGGCCTAAGTAATCAATAAAGCCTCGTCCCATAAGGGGTAGAGTGGTTGCACATGTTTGGTTGGGACGGTAGTCACACATGAATCTAATCCATCATTTCACCCATGCACAAGATTTTTACCGGCACATCACTTCTTCCTCAAGTGATGATCTAACTCAATATCACCCTCGGGCATTAGGGGCACCCGATGGGGTTTATGAAAAGATTTCAACCACGAAGGTTTCATGACACACATGCATCACGAAGCATTACTACTAACCATTTGCATGACATCTAGCACATAGCAAGATCATGATTAAAGCATGCATCATGTGGTGGTTCTTAACTAGGTCACCACCATAACTCTTATCATCATGCATTCCGAAACAAACGGGTTCCGAAGAACACAAGGGTATCATGGTCAAAGGGCAGCTTGCCTGGATTGGCTTGGTCTTCAAAGTCTTCAAATCCTTCTCCACCTTCTTCCTCAGCAACCTCGTCAAATATAGTATCTAATCGTCGCAAAATAACAACGGGAAAATAAGACCACAATGAAAACAGAAAAATCAAAGTGCTCAGAAAAATGTCAACTTATTTTTATTAAATACTAGAGGGAAAACTAAGATGGCAAAAATTCTTAGTTTGAGTTTTGGAGTTGCAGAATGGGATCTAAGGATTTTTGAACAGAAGTTTTATTGTTCAAATATGAATTTAAATTTGAACATAACAAAAAAGTTTCATTGATATGTGTGAAAGTGACACCATTCAATAGGTTGGAATATTACAATATTTTAGGAGTTGGAATTAATTTATTTGGACAAATATTTATTTCTGTAAAATTATTTGAAATTTTACAGAAAAAGAAAAAGAGAAAAGGCACTGTGCCACTGGCCCAGAACGGCTACAGTGCACGGCCCAGGGCTAATAGCCCACCGCTCGGGCGCCAGCGCGCACGCGTCAGGGTTTTTAAACCTGACGGCGGGGCCCGGCGGTCAGTGGCAGAGAGGGGAGAGAGAGCGGTGAGGATGATAGGCGGGGCCCGCCTGTCATCTTCAACCTCTCGGCCAAAGCGACTGTGAGCTCACCGGCGGCAATTCCGGGCACGGCGGGGCAAACGGAGGGCAGGAACGGGCTCAGCGAGGAGTCGTCGTTCCAGTGGTGGTGGCGCGGCTCGCCGGAGAGGCATGGTTCGCCGGCGGCGAGGACACGCGGCGGAGGAACGTCGGGAAGTTGCTGGCTAGCTCGCTCCGGGCTGCAATATGAGTGGGAGAAAGAGGGGAACGGGTCAGTGAGGTACGGCGGTGCTAGATCGAGCAAGAATCGGGCGGAGAGGGGCTGTACTGCAAGATCTCCGGTCGCCCGACGCGGCGGAGCTCCGGTCGATCCCGAGCACTGAGGCCCTCCGGGGGCGAATGAGTGGTGCTGGAGTGCTACTAGGAGTGTGGTGAGGCTGTTGGTGAAGAGAGGAGGGGCTCGGGGGCCCTATTTATAGGGGAACAGTGAGGTCCCGTGGACCTGTGCGCCGGCGAGCTTCTGCTCAACGCCACAGTGCACGGGAGGCGATGGGATTGAGTCTGGGGTGTTGCTGGATGAATACCAGGGCGGAGGGAAGGGAGAGGGGGAGCGGGGGAAGGCTCTGGAGCTGCACGCATGCGAGTCCGACGAGTGGAGCTTGCGGGCGGCCAGCGCGCGTGCGAAGGCGGCCACTAGAGGGAGAGGGAGTAGGGGGACAGCGCCGGGGAGGGTCGCAGACGCCGAGGCGCATCGGTAGGCGCGAGGGAGGAGCACGAGGTGGTCGGGGGATGCGATTGGGCGAAGCTACAGTGTGGGTGCGCACTGTAGCACGCTCTGGAGCGAGCTTATTGCATGCCATGGCATGCCATTGGCTCTCTGGGCATGTCCGCCGTGTCTGGGGGGGTCCAGGACGACGTAAGCAACTCCGGTGTGGCCTTGGATGCTCTGGATGATCAAGGAGAGAGAAGGGAAGCAGGTAACTAGGTAGAATTTGGCTGTCCAGCAAGGTGAATTGGGGTTTTCACCCCTCAATCATGGAGTTGTGGACATGGGGGAGTTACTGGAGGTAGAATGTAACTAGATGAAGCTGTGGTAGAAAGCTGAGGCAAAAGTAAATAGTAAAAGAGGTCAAGATGATGGTTTTGGTAAAAAGGCAGAAGGTGTTTGATCAAGTTTTGGTCAAGCAAATGATTTCCACTAGCCATGACACTTAACAAGATTGAATGTCATATAGAAATAGGGTGTTTCACCAAATTTGGGCTCATTTGAAGAAACTAGCCAATGTAACTTTGGTGAACCCTAGAAATCAACAGAAATGGCTTCATCTTGTTTAAGTCAAGCTAATCATCTCCCCTTGATGCACCACTTGGTGTAGTTTCATCATTTGGGGTATTGATCATGCTCACATAGTTTGAAGCTCCAGATAACAAGTTGGTAATGTAAAGTTGTTCAAATTTGCATTTGAACAGAAATGGTTTTGGGGTATTCTGACCAAGTTACCCTACTCCAAATCTTGTGCCATTTGGTCTAGATGCCTTATTAGTCCTTTCTAGCATGTGCACCAAGTTTGCGGGCATTTGGATAAGTTTGGCAATGTAAAGTTGCTCAAACTCCAAATATGGACAGAATGATTTTGAAGGGTTTTGAGGATGCTATCTTGCTTCCCAAGGCATGGGACTTGGCAAGACCATCAAATATGTCATATATGACATGATAGAATTTCCCTGGAATTTTTGGACAATATTTCCTTTGTAAATATTTCAAAAGCTTGAAATATCCAGAAAGGGTTTTAGAGGGATTAGCCCATTATTTTGAACATGACCAAGTGTTGAAACTCTTATATATGGACAATATATGTCCTATGAGTCTCCCTGAATTTTGGCAATTATTTTTGAAACACTTAAATAATGTTTTCCTATTAAAGACCATTTCTGGCCTTAAGAAAAAGCTTTTAAATAAAATAGGAAAATAACTTTTAAAATTATACTTTTGTGGTTTCTGGGAGTCCTATGACTACTAGGTCTCAAATATACTTTTTGAAATAATTTTCTCACCCTAAATCAAGTACTTGCAGTGCAAACCTCAGTTCAGGGGTTTTTGGAATACTAAATTTTAAAAATACATTTTGGCCAAAAATAATTTTATAAGAAAATACTATACTGCTATATAACACTTGGCATGATCATTGGGCATAAGTTTTGGGTATGGAGATGAATTCTATAAGAGGTAATAGTTGACTTTAATGAGCACAAGAAAAACACATGAGGCAAAAAGCTTAATCCAAATAAAAGCCAAATGATGCCAAAAAAAATTGCTGGTCCAAATTTTCATGCTTCATTGATGCAAATAACATGTTACAAAATGCAGGGTGTGACACCCTTAAAAGCAACGAATTCTTCTATTTGTTCCACATCATAATTATCATATATACCATTAGCATAAGAAGCTAAGGTTTCATCATCATTAAATTCGCATGAAAAGGGAAGGTGTAGAGCCTTCATCCTAGAGCAACAAGTATAATCACATCTCAAGCATAGCTGCCGAGCATACCAATGCAACCTATAAATTTGATCCCATAATAGTTTCCCTTTTTGTGTCAAGCAATAATCCCTAAAGTATTCACGTTGATCCAACGTTACTCCCATTATATAGTTGAATGGGGTTTTCTCAGGATTATCAAAGTAGTACATAATATTTTTCACATACTGAGCATCGAGGGTTTTAGGAGGTTCCCCATCTCCATGAGTAGCAAGTACACCTATTTGTTTTTGGTATTTCGTGTTCCATATCCACAACTAAAGATAGAGGACAACTTAGAACCGAAAATAAAATCTACTTAGTGATAAAGCAAACAAGCACACACGAGAATATTCACCCCACGCTATTGCTCCGCGGCAACGACGCCAGAAAAAGGTCTTGATAACCCACAAGTGTAGCGTATCAGTTGTAGCCTCTTTCGGTAATTAAGAGTGTCGAACCCAACGAGGGGCTAAAGGTAGAACAAATATTCCCTCAAGTTCTATCGACCACCGATACAACTCTATGCACGCTTGACGTTCCCTTTACCTAGAACAAGTATAAAACTAGAAGTACTTTGTAGGTGTAACGGGATAGGTTTGCAAGAATATAAAGAGCACGTAAATAAAAACTAGGGGTTGTTTAGGTAAATAAGCAATAAAGTTAGTAATAGAGATTGTGGAAAAGTGGTGGTACACTACAAGAAATATGTCAACTTATGACCTTTTGTTAGTGACCCTGGAAGAATTGGTCATAGATTTATGACCATTTCAGACCAATTGGTCAAAAGCTGTTCGGGGGGCTCCAAACCCTAAACTATAACGACCATTTTGGTCAGAAAGGTCATAATTTCCTTACACGAAATGGTCACAAAGCAGATTGCACTGGTTCGCTGCCTTATTTCTAGCTGTTCATGACCAATATAGATGGTCATAACCTTGAAAATTGTGGTGGGTTGCTACGACTAGGCGCCACCTCATCAGTTTTGCCTATGTGTCATGTCCATGTGGCAGTTTTTGCCTTAGGTTGTGAAGCAACCTATATTTCTGTCATTCCCAAAATTCCCCAAAAAATCTCATAAATTCTTTGGGTCATATCTTCGTCAAATATGTAAAAAACCTTCCTTGCCTAGTTCAAAAATAATTCAAAAATATTCATTTTCCTATTCTGTTCAAAAAAACACTTTGTGAAGGAAGTACCACTTTGGCATGTCCAAATGGTATCCATTTTCTACAGTGCTTTCCTATGCCCAAATAACTATCCTCCACCAAATGCCATCTCAATCCATTCATTATTTTGAGCCCATCTTCAACATTCGTATTTATGTCCAGTGTGGTACTTTGTAAAGCAAGTACCACCTAGACTCCTCCTTTTGAGCTGAAAATTTGTGAAGACGGTCTTCTTAGTAACTGATCATCGTCAACCAAAACTCACGCCCATTAGCCATGTGCATTTTCCGTATCGCTAATCAAACACTTGGCTGCTAATTCATGTTTGAGCATCGATCGGTCTCCTCGTGAGAATCTTATGTTGTAATTTTCTTCCTAGCACCTACCTGGGGAGTGGCCAACCCACTAGACATGCCTAGGCCGCCCAAAACACATGGCAACGCCACAGTCATGCGGTGACCACGCAGCGGGCATGCGAGTTTACGCGCTCTAGAGTTGGGGCCCTCGACCACCGCCCAAACCTCGACGTATCGCCACCAAACCATGTATTTATGATTAAATAGGTACTTATGTACCTAGAAATGATTTTTGGAAAAAATAAATAGCAAACTATGAGGCAGCCGCAGTTCAAATTTGACCCACTTCCAGCTGAATCAGCGGAAATTTGTCTTTTTCACGAGAGGTGGATCAAAACTTTTTACACCCAACAATTTTGTCAATTGTGCATTAAATATGTCCTAGTATTTTATAAAATTGATTTGGTCAAATTTTGCAACAATTATTTGGGAGGTCCTTCACAAAAAAACCTCCTTTTGGGCACTCGAAAAATGGAAAATGAATTTTTCGTCCAAAGAAAATGAAAACTTCCTTAGGCAACATTGTTTGCCATTCCATGATGCACCCTTGTGCACAATATGAGATTATTTGAACAAACTATGCCATGAATGTGGCCATAGGATTGATCATTTGGCTTGAAAGCCATGAATCTTCACGCATGATAGCTCATTTCTGAGAACACTTTTTTAAAAGAATTGCCGTATTACAAGTTTATTATTTTTCCTGGTAACTTGGTCATATATAATGACACAATGCGAAGGTGTTCCAATTTTTTTATTTTTTTTGAATTGTTTATGCCCGTTTCAAAATGCTGTCAAAACGGCGAGAATGACCGTTCCTAGCTAGTGGTTGAATCTTGGAATTTTTTTGGTGTTTCTCTGATTAAATAGATACTTATGTACCTAGAAATGATTTTTGTAAAAAATAAAGAGCAAACTACAAGGCAGCTACAGTTCAAATTTGACCCACTTCCAGCTGAATCGGCCGAAATTTGTCTTTTTCACGAGAGGTGGATCAAAACTTTTTACACCCAACCATTTTGTCAATTGTGCATTAAATATGTCCTAGTATTTTAGAAAAATGATTTGTTCCAATTTTGCAACAATTATTTGGGAGGTCCTTCACAAAAAAAACCTCCTTTTGGGCACTCGAAAAATGGAGAATGAATGTTTCGTCCAAAGAAAATGAAAACTTCCTTAGGCAACATTGTTTGCCATTCCAATATGCACCTTTGTGCACAATATGAAATCATTTGAACAAACTATGCCATGAATGTGGCCATAAGATTGATCATTTGGCTTGAAAGCCATGAATCTTCACGCTTGATAGCTCGTTTCTGAGAACACTTTTTTAAAAGAATGGCCGTATTACAAATTTATATTTTTTTCTGGTAACATGGTCATATATAATGACACAATGCAAAGGCTTTCCTATTTTTTGATTTTTTTTTTGAATTTTTTATGCCCGTTTCAAAATGCGGTCAAAACGGCGGGAATGACCGTTCCTAGCTAGCGGTTGAATCTTGGTATTTTTTTGGTGTTCCTCTGATTAAATAGATACTTATGTACCTAGAAATGATTTTTGAAAAAAATAAATACTAAACTACAAGGCAGCTACAGTTCAAATTTGACCCACTTCCAGCTGAATCGGCGGAAATTTGTCTTTTTCACGAGAGGTGGATCAAAACTTTTTACACCCAACCATTTGGTCAATTTTGCATTAAATATGTCCTAGTATTTTAGAAAATTGATTTGGTCCAATTTTGCAACAAATATATGGTAGGTCCTTCACAAAAAAACTCATTTTGGGCACTTGGAAAATGATTAAAAATAGCTAGAAAGATTAGAAATGCATACAAATTGGTCCTTATCCATAAAATATGGTCTAACTCTAGTGAAAATTTGTATGATGTCCTTTTGCAAAATATTTTTGGTAGCTACTTCACAAAATCCCTTAGATATTTTTAGTACTTAGATACTTTTTAAAATCACTGATTTTCCGAACCAATCAGGACTCTTCCCACGGATCGATGACATGGCGCCCATCCATCCATCCATCCATCTCACCACCCCACATCCATCCATCCATCCATCTATCTACAGAAAAAAAAAGAAAAAAGAAAAAGAGATACGCCCACTGCAGCCCAAACCCTAGCTGACATCTCACCCTTCCCCCAATCGCACCCTCCCCCCATCTCCTCGACGCCACCTCCCGATCCAATCTCACCCCGCCGCCTCCCGATCCAACCTCCCACCACCGATCTCGCCGTCCCTCCCTCCCCTCACAAACCCAATCCCCAACCCGAGCCGTTCTCCCTCTGCATCATCCCTCTGCATGGCCCGCATCCAGTCGCGCCATGGCCTCCTATGTCGCCGGATCTGACCTCCACCAGTCCATCGCCACCCCTCTCCCTCTCCCTCTCCCATGCCGCAGCCGGATCGAGCGCCGGCCGGCGACAATGCCGCCGGATCCGGATCCGGGAGCAGGGCGTCGCGGAGCCCCTCCTCACATCGCGTAGGATCGGGGAACAGGGCCTGCAGTCGACCGCCCGTCGGGGACGCCTTGTCCTGCTCGAGGACGGCGGCGACCCAAGGCCGGCGCTCCTTTGCCTGCTTCGTCAACGTACAAGGACGCAGGCCCAGCCCGAGCCCCGCCTTCTTCCGCGACCCACCTCGGCAACTCGCCCTAGCCGCCCGCCGGCCAAGGTTGGGCTCGCCGACGTGGATCCCTCCGCTCGACTGCTCTCCCTCCCTCCTGGTCTCCTTGGTCGTGCCGTGCGTTTTGGCTCAAGGCCCACCTCTGCCCTCTACTGCTGCACGTTGGTGACACGGATCTCCAGAATCACGAGGCTGGAGGCACTGGACAGGGCCGGGAGGGAAACGGCGAGGTGGAGGAGCTGCTGGACAGAGACGGACTCCCTTGCGCAGCAACAGGGCCGCGCTCACCAGCATCAAGTTCTTCAAGGTAATGGCGACCCCCTTCCTGTCTCGAATATGTATGGTGGTTATTCTATTATGCCTTGGCAATGGTCTAAGTAGAACTGAAATCTTGTGACGGCAGGATTTCAGATGCGAAGAGAAGTTCCCGATAACGGACGAACGCGTGAGCCACCTGCTGCCCGTGTGCAACCAGGACAGGATCGTGAGGGTGTACGCCAAGAAGCCGGAGCTGGTGAGTGAAGATAACGTTGAGCTGGTTACCATGAGATGGATACTATACTTTGAATGGCATGAAAACGTTGGTGGTGGTGGTGGGTTGCAGGTGGAAGCGGTGTCGGAGGCGTTTGAGAACCTGCAGCTGAGGATGTACGGGGAGAAGACGCAGGTGCACGACACGCCCACCAAGAAGAAGCGCAGGGTCAACTAGCTGCTGCATATCACAGGCAAGCAGAGGCAAAAAAAGGCCACCATTAGGGGATGTTCGCGCTCGCCGACCCCTAATGATGCAGGTACAAGCTCCATGCTCTTAGTCTTCTCCTCCCGTCTCTGTATAACTTGTCCATTTTTATTCATCTTGTTCCTCACCTCATGTTCCACTTCAAACAGAGCGGTCCTGGACGAGCGCTCAACGACATTGTTGCCTCACTCGACCACGGCGGCTACGGCGTTGTACCCTCCAACTTCAATGCAGGCGCAGGCAGGCAGGGCCAGGGGTAAGCACCTCTTCCTTTGCTCTCTTCTCCCCCCCTTGAGTTGAGGTTCTGGTGTGGTCGGGGAATTCAGGTGCAAGCCTGGTGCTACAATGCTCCCAATTCAGAGAAGAATCAATGCTTCATTTGATGTTAAACCATGTGATGAGCATAAGAAATGTTATAATGTGCATGCTCAAATCCAATATTTGGTTGCCTTTAGATTCTGTAACTGCCTTCCATGTTCTTTTTTTGTTTGGCCTAGAGTGGTGCTGCTTCATATCGGCCTAGCTCTGCAAATCCACTTGAGCTGCAGTATGTATTAACTGGACCCTCTATCAACCCGCTAGCTTTCTTTGCAGATGTATAAAAAGTTATGATTAAGAAGCCCTGGCTGTTACACGTGGTTGCTTTATATTTCTTTGAATATCTTTTTGGGCTGAAGTGGCTGCTGCTACTGTTGATTATAAATTACAAACCAATTGGACCAGGGTCTGTAATGTTTTCCAATTGCTCCGACACATATCTATGTTTGCATTAACTGAATAATGGACTTCTTTTCCCCCTTTATAAAGTGTTCTTCTTACATTCTTAGTACTCAATACTACTCCCTCCGTCCCACAATATAAGAGCGGTTTTGACACTAGCAATGTCAAAAACGCTCTTATATTATGGGACGGAGGGCGTAGTAAGAAATTCTACCCGCATCGTCTATGTTTTTGTTGTCCTCTGTTTATCAGCGTCTTCTTTCATAGAGACTACCCGTGTTTTTTCGCTTTCCGTGATGCCGCCGTTACCTGAAAATGCCCGTAGATTCATAGTGGTGGCAGAACTTTGTATGCTGATGTATGTGCTATAGTTTTCGTGATGCTGCATGCTCCATGCCATTATGTGTAGAGATAATGACCTAGGCCAGCTTTTGCATTGTTTAGCAGCAAAATGCAATTGAACGAGCAGCATTTTAGGGTGATTTAGGCATTTTATTTTACTGTGTTGAATATAACTGTTTAGTATGAGTTGTTGGAGCTTTGTTCCAATTTGACGCTCAGCTTTTATCTTCGAAATGCTTCTGTTTACTAATGTTTATATCTATCATTCAGTACTACTGTTTATATCTAAACAAGACCTTATGATTTACACAGGTTGGGTTGTCGCAGGTTCCATGGAGGCCCCCTCCCCTCGTCAAGCTCGGCGCCAAGAGCGAGAAGCTGCTCTTCGCCTCGCCTCGCCTCGCACAAGCGACATCGTCAGGTTGCAAGCAAATATTCATGTCTGCTCTTTCACTAGTGTCAACCCTTGCTTTCGTTGTTAATAATACACGCATGCTCCACAACTAATACACAAGATGCATTTCCATCCCATCTAGTAGGTGTTGACTCGATGCAAACAAATAAAATAAAATTAGTAGGTGTTGACTGCTCACAGCCCATATATGTTGAACGATGCTAGCTGCTGTACATAAGGTCTTGCTCATGTTCAAGCCTGGTAGTATATTTTTTTTCCAAATGGTCTGTTTACTTGATTTATCTGTTGTTTGATTTTGCTCCATCAGCTTTCCTGATGTCCTTCTACATATATATGTTGGTTGTAATCTTCTTGAAGAATGCAAGTACTTGATATTCCATTCTGTTCTTGTAGGTGAATGGAACTTGTGTTGTTGGTAGAACTCCGTTGAGGACTTCTACCCATGTTGAAGAGCATGTTCTGTGGTATCCAAGAGTAGCTAGCTTTTGTACTGGCAGAGCGGTCTATTTGTAGATCCCAATATTTATGATTGTGTGGATCTGGGTGAAGTTTGAAGTTCCTGGGTATGCAAGATTCGATGGTTAAACTGGTTGATGTGATGTGAATGAGTGTATGGAAACTGGTTGTTGTGATGTGAATGAGTGTATGTAGTTTCGCGTGTTCTGTTCTGTATAGCATATTGTAATAAACTTATTTTAGCTGTTATTTGAAGATTTTCATATGCTTTCTCTCTTCTATCTGTTTGATATATATATATATATATATATATATATATATATATATATATATATATATATATATTGCTTATTAATAAGCTGTGAAAAATCTGACATTTGGTACCCATCTGTAAACTGGAGCTGGGAAAAAAAGCTAGAAATAAAAAAATAAATTGACTGCAAAATGTTGTGCGCTAGAAAATAAAAAGGCCAAATTGTAGGCCAGGCCCATGTAGCTAACCGAAATTAACATAAAATACATATATTAAAAGGGCTTGCCTAAAAAATAATACATGGGCCGAATTACTGGGTCA
>LR738710.1:509746545-509772453 GCA_902687465.1 Secale cereale
CCCACCCAACACCCCGCCACCCTCGAGCTCGCCGTTTCTCGCTGACCGGAGCCCAGCCACCCTGCCCCTCCTTCTCGCCGTTTCTCAGTGAGGTACGTACCTCAGAATATAGTGACTCAATCTGATAAACATTGGAGTTCTATCTATTTTGGTGCAGCCGTGTCCAACAATTGTTGTTTGCTTGCTGGGAGACAGTGTGGCCAAGAAGTCCGTGATCTGCTGCTGGACCTGGCAAAAGCATGGGAGATGGCTAACACAGAAGCATCAAACAACCTTGCCAAGCAGCTGCCGTCGATGGCGCCCTACTTGACCGCCAGCGCGAAATCAGGCACCGATCTCATCTGTATATTTTTGGGATTTGTGTTCTACATGACATGGTTTCTGGACTGAAGTTTGTGTTGCTTGCTGTTTTCCTTACATAGCGAAGCATTCAGCAAGCGGCTGGCATCAGCTGGAAAGAAGTTTCACACTACTGGGCAGTATGGCAATGGAGAGTTCAAGAAGTTTAGCAACTCACTCACACCCTATCCATCCTGTTCTTCTGAAATTGTTACAGGTATATTTATTTGCTTCGTGCTGGTTACGATTTGATTATGTTGCAAACCTGAGTCCATGTCATTACCATACAATTGGGGCCAGTAAGCGGGCTAATTCCATATCCAACATTTGTGTTAGATTGGTTGCAGCTGGATAAAAACATCTGAATGGTAGTGTATTAGTGACAGGAATCCAACCTGTTGGGCAGAAGAAAACTCTCAAATTCATCATGTCACGATGCTTCAGCATAGCTTCTTACTGGCTGAGACAAGACTTTCTTTGCCACCTCACTTAAAGTTGGAGTTTGTGAGCCATAATTGAACCACCATTCTGTGGCATTCATCGTGGCTGCATCAGCTTGAACGTCGTCTAGTGCATACAAACCTTTCTTTATTATAAAGGTGTTAAGCTCCTCACGTAAAAGAGCATACTCTTTTTTATCTTCTGCAATTCTATTTAGAGCCTCTATAACACCTTCCATAACCTCACTGTCATCATTTGGAGCTTTCCTTTGACCACCACCAGGAGCAGGACTTGCAAGATAGGCTTGATCATAATACTTAGGAGAAAGAGCAAATGCTAAGCAATGAAAATGTCAGTTCATCTTTCCCCATCGATGAAGAATAATGTCATTTACCTTCAACCAATCATCTTTGTGAGGGTTATCTTCCCTTGTCATGACTTCTTGCATCTCGCCAAGCATATTGTCCATTTTTTCTTATATATCACCAGATTTTGGACCTTCTCCGTCACTGAACTTGATTACCATGTATAATGGTTTTGTGATGTCAAGGATGATTTTAATCTCATCCCAAAATGTCTCATCAATGATATTTTGGGCAATCGCATTTGCTGCTGCTCTTGTTTGTACATCACAAGCCTTCACCAACTTGGAGTTGCGTCTAAAGAGATCTTATTTTGGGCAATCACCTCTTAAGCACAATATAATGAGAAGCAAATCTTGTTTTTCATACCTTCAAAAGAACCAACTTGGAGTTGCGTCTAAAGAGATCTGGAAAGTGCTGGTGGTTCCTACAGAACTTCACAATTGCTTTCCCGGTCTGGTATGTATCAACCATCCAAGCAAACTTTTTTGCAAAATCTTTGAATACTAGATTCAGTGTGTGAACCACACATGGAGACCAAAATATATGCTTATGCACCTGTCAAATAGAAAAGAGAAACACAATTGGATATATGTGATCCTCGAACTAAAATCAAGGTACCAAACTATGAAAAACATACTCTCTGAATTTCTTCACCCGCAACTCTGCAATTAGATGCATTATCAGTGATGACCTGAAGGACATTGGAAGGGCCAATCTCCTCAATTGCTTGCAGTAAGAATTGTGCAATGGCTTCACCTGTCTTCTCTTCTCCAGAGAAGTCTTCTGCGTACAGAAACATTGAACCACGGCTATTCGATGCTATTACGTTGATTGATGGATGGTTCTTCATATTTGTCCTTCCGTCAGAAACAACGGAGACACCATGGGAATACCTATATAGACACCATGAGATACCATCCACCAGAAAAAATAGATGATTACACATGCTAAATGTTTGAGGCTTACCATGTTTGTCTAACCGGAGCCAAATCATTCTCCACCTTTCTCTTACATGCATCAAGAAGTGTAGTCTTAGCCTTCTCATATGCAGGAGGTTTGTATCCCTTTGGTGCTCTCTGGATGGCTGCTACCATTTCATAGTATTGTGGACTTCTCAACACATTGAAAGGAATTCCATTAGCACAAAGGAACAACATTATTTGCATGTCCACTGCATCTCTTTCCACCCCAGCAAAAGCTTCTACTAATTGCTTTTTAGGCACCGAGCCTGAGCTTGTACTTTCTCAGGTTGGTGATACTGTAAATCAAAACAGGGAAAGAGTCATATAGGTGCCAATTGTTGTGGTGTTGTCTGAATATTTTTTTTCATAAAAAGCATGTGCATATACCTTATCATATATTTTCTTATACTTGACGCGATCACTTGCGACAGAGCAGCGAGCAATTTGTTTCATCTTGCTAGGACCAACACCAAAGAAGTGCTGATGAATTCTTGTATAACTACTTATGTACTTCTTATCACAATGTTTGCATCACCAGGGTCTTGATCCACCAGAGTTCTTCCCTTTAGGTGCATCAAGAAAAAATACCTCATCTAGAAGGGATTTAGCAGGTTTTTCAGTACCATGCTCGGCAGATTCATCTTGTTCATCAGAGGCGTCCTCAGCGCTATTACGCTCATCACCGGAATTGATGAGATCAATATCATCAGCGTCATCCTTCTCGATGTCACTCCGATCTGCTAACTTACGTTTCGACCCAAATGCCATCGCAATCTCTGAATAATGAACGGGTTCATATATTACATTCTTACTCACAAAACTGTAATTCAAAGGCAAGATCTAATTTCTGATCATCTAATGAACTGAATGGTGTAGGTTAGGTGTACCTGAATCTGAAAACTGAATGCCTGAATGTCACTGGATTCTTGGATCTGATTTCTTGGTCAGCTGTTGTGCATGAATTACAGTGCTATATTTGCATAAGGAACACGCCACATGTGACACTTTTGACCAACATCAATTAATAAGTAGATAGACTAATATAGTTACCGGTTTCTCAGAATATTTTACTGGACACTTCTCATGTTTACGCTGCATGCATCTCATACTACTACATTTTATACTACATTTTATACTGGATTCTGACATCCCAAGTGTACCCTCCGATGCAGGTTTTTCTCCTAGCAGCTGGCCCAAGGCGTGCAAAGCAGTCCGGATGACAGCCAGGTAACTGAAGGCTACATAGGTTCCATTTCAATCATGTATGCTTCACCGTCCATCCTGCCACCCTCGTCGATGATTACAATGTGTTTGAGGCCGTCGATGATTACAATGCTAACGAGTGGTGTTGCCGGCTGCTATTGAGGCAGAGAGAGCGAAGACACAGGCTGCTTTTGAGGAGAGGGACCAGCAGTTGGCGGAGAGGGACCAGCAGGCGGCGGAGAGGGAGAGGGAGAGTGAGGAGAGGACGGATAGGCTGTTGGAGGAGGAGAGGAACCGGAACGACTCGGCTAACCGGGCCATGTACGATCTCTTCGTGGTAAGTTTCTTCTGCATATTAGCTAAATCATGCACGCAATGTTCCTTTCGTTAGTAACTAATATGACTGACTCGTCAAAACCAAATGTGCAGTCCATGTGCGAGAAGAATGGCCAGACCCCTCCGTCGATGCCACTCATTGCTCCGGCGGGCACGGTGAGTTTCATTTGAACAGTCATTAGTTACTAGTCTTCACATTTGAGTTGCATCATGCTAACGATACATTGGAAATAATCTTTGGTGCAGCGTAACTCCCGACAAGCATCGATCGATCGTTCTCTGTCTGCCACTGGCGCGACCGGTCCTACACCTACACCTACACCTACACCTCCGTGATGACGGTAAGTTCCCCAAGTGTTTTGCTTAATAGAGTTTTGTTGTGATGCCATGTTGTATCTACACATATCGTGCATAATGTGTGTATGTTTGAAATGCATTGTATGTATGGGATTCGACACCTAGTCGTGTGCCTTTGGTAGCCTTCCATACATGGAAATGCCTCCTAGTGCTTCCACTAAGCCATGGTAGTTCGCTACTGCTCCGGAACACATGGATTGACCGGCATGTGTCCTTCTTTGCTCCTGTGTCTGTCCCTACGGGGAAATGTCACGCGGTGTATCATCGAAGTCCTTGTAGCTTTCTACGACTTGGTTGCACTCGCTGATGACCGACACGTGCATTGCTGGGTCATGTATGCCTGTCCCTGTACGTTTGTGCCACCTTGGTTCTATGACTAGTCATGTCGGCCCGGGTTCTCTGCCATACGGATAGTAGCGACATAATCATATACTTAGCATTTTTCCTCCATAATGACTCAATATGCTTAGGTAGCTCAAAAATGACATAATAATCTTAATTAGCTCCAAAATGGCATATTTAACCTAGGATAGCTCTAAAATGACCTATACTTAGCATTTTTCCTCCAGAATGATTTAATATGCTTAGCTAGCTTAAAATGACATATTTAACCCAGGATAGCTCTAAAATGACCTATACTTAGCATCTTTTCCTCCTAAATGACTTAATATGCTTAGCTAGCTTAAAAATGACATATTTAACCCAGGATAGCTCTAAAATGACTTATACTTAGCATATTTTCCTCCAAAATGACTTAATATGCTTAACTAGCTCTAAAATGACATAATATGCTTAAGAAATGACATATATTAGGTCCTAAATGACTTCATATGCTTAGCTAGCTCCAAAATGACATAATAACCTTACTTAGCTCCAAAATGACCTATTTAACCTAGGCTAGCTCTAAAATGACCTATACTTCGCATTTTTTCCTCCTAAATGACTCAATATGCTTAGCTAGCTAAAAAATTACATAATAAGCTTAATTAGCTCCAAAATGACCTATTTAACCTAGGATAGCTCTAAAATGACATATACTTACCATTGTTTCCTCCAAAATGACTTAATATGCTTAGCTAGCTTAAAAATGACCTATTTAACCTAGGATAGCTCTAAAATGACCTATGCTTAGCATATTTTCCTCCAAAATGACTTAATATTCTTAACTAGCTCTAAAATGACATAATATGCTTAAGAAATGGCATAATATGCTTAAGAAATGACATATTTTAGCTCCTAAATGACTTCATATGCTTAGCTAGCTCCAAAATGACATAATAACCTTACTTAGCTCTAAAATGACCTATTTTACAGATATAAGTTGCATCATAATAATCTTCACATTTTAGTTGCATCATAATAATCTTCTTCTTCTTCTAGTCTTCTTCTTTTAACTTTCTTCTTTCCCATTTTACAGATTTGCTTAAGATCACGGAAGCTTGGGTTGATGGAGTGCTTGTATTTAGTTTTTGTTTTGACCTTCTGAAACTTGCTACCTACGGATGAAATTGTGTGATATTGATGAAACTATGTATATGTACGAATGAAACTTGCTACTATTGGTAACATGTGTTGGATATATATGTGTTCATGACTATTGGTAATATGTGTTGAATATGCTATATTGGTCATATAAATATATTTGTGTTTGAGTTTCTGTGAAAATGAATTGATATAAGAAAAAACAAAATTGAATGGGCCAATATAGGCACTTTGCCATCTGCTGGCAGATGGCAAAGAGGACACGTGACATCTACATGTAAAATTTGGGCTGGCCTATTTGGGCTCTTTGCCATCAGCTGGCAGATGGCAAAGCATGCAGCCTTTGCCATCTGCTGGCAGATGGCAAAGAGCCTGCAGCCTTTGCCATCTGCTGGCAGACGGCAAAGTATGTAGTTAGCCTTCTAACGGTGCTAATCCCGTTAAGAGGCTTTGCCATCTGCCAGCTGATGGCAAAGGCACATGCTCTTTGCCATCCGCCGACCATGCCTTTGCCATCTGCCATGGCAGATGGCAAAGTGCCAGATTCCAGTAGTGTATCTTCTACCAAGTAAACCAACTAGCATCAACAACAAGATGTAATCAACACTACTAGCAACTCACATGTACCAATCGGAGGTTTTGATACAAATATTGAATACAAGAGATGAACTAGAGTTTGAGATAAGATGGTGCTAGTGAAGATGTTGATGGAGATTGATCCTCCCAAAATGAGATGGTTGTTGGTGATGACGATGGCTTTGATTCCCCCCTCCCGGAGGAAAGTAACCCCGATGGAATCGCTCCGCCGGAGAGAAAAAGTGCTCCTACCCAGGTTCCGCCTCGAGACAGCAGCGCTTCATCCCAAAACTCTTCCCTTTATTATTTTTCCATGTCAAATATGAATATATACCAGAAGATGGTCGCTGGAAGTTGGCCAGGTGTGCCTCTACCCACCGGGGCGCCTGGGGGTGGCGCACCCTTGTGCCTAGTGGGCACTTGGGTGGCCTCCTCCACAATCCCTTTTCTCTAGTATTTTTTACATATTCCAAAACAATTCTCCATAAATTTTCAGCTCATTTGGAGATGTGCAGAATAGGTATCTCTGAAGTACTCCCTCCGTCCCAAAATTTTTGTCTTAGATTTATCTAAATACGGATGTATCAAGTCATGTTTCTGTATTAGGTACATCCGTATCTAGACAAATCTAAGACAAGAATTTTGGGACGGAGGGAGTAGCTTTTTCAGGTCAAGAATTCCAGTTGCCGGTATTCTTCCTACTTGTGTAAACCATGCAAATTATGAGAGAAAGGGCATTAGAATTACTCCCCTAAGTGTTATAACGAATAAAAACACTAAAAATAACAGTAAAAATGATGCAAAATGGACGTATCAGCGTGTCGCACACGGCACCAACACGACACGATCTTGGTGCCTTGGTCTGCCTGGTGCGCAGACAGGTGAGTACTACTAGTAGTACTACTTTGATGTGTCGCGTCAACTTGCGGAAGTATGCAACACTTCCTCAAAAAACAGGCATATAAGCAACTTATATTTAGGCTTAATTCTTACCCAAAGGATCTTACCCCAACGGACACAAAATATCCCTTTGACTATTGGGAATTACTTCAACTACTGATCTGATGTTGAGTAATTGTTACATCGCCATCAAAATCCTCCATTTCTTAAGCTAAAGTAGACCCCACTAAGCCCTACTTCAACTAATGATCTGATGTTGGAGTATATTATCGTATTACTAAGATAAATAGAAGGCATCGTGGAATCATTTAGGAGGTGAGCTTGTCAACGTGAATGTGGAGGGACACCGTCCTTGAGTACCCAACCCCGACCAGCAGCTTGGATGGCACTACGAAGAAGGTCAGCTCCTCCACGGCGATGGTGCCATGCTCCTTGCTACTTGTCACCTCTATTTCCACCTTGATGGCGTCGGTCCTACCTTTGGGAGACCTCGACAGCCCGTTCGCCCACACCTTGGCCATGTACTGTGGTGATAGGGTGCACCCACCATGATGGAGACGACTGACACGGCAATAGGCGCGCCGATGTCGAGCGCCCACCGACCATTAAAAACGCATGGTCGTCCTCCTATGCGAATAGCAAGCGCCACGGATCTGACACCGGCACCTGTCGCTGGAGCAGTTTTCCGTACTAGATCATGTGCACGGGCATGGGGTGCACGATGTTGATGTGGCGGGGGAGTGCTGGCGGCGGGCCTTTGTAGCCACAACCGGGCACGGGGCACTTGCAGGGCACAAGCGGACACACGTGTTCACACACAAACATGTCACCATGTACTCTCGACGCCAGGGGTGATGCACCGCAGCTCACATCGAGGGGGACCCGTCCGAAAGCGCAGTACGCAAGCAATCCGGTGGTCGCTTTTGTAGACCAGAAACCCCCCATGCCCGGGAGGGACCCTATATGGACGTGCGATGGATATGGGCTGCCCTAGGTTTACCTGATCGCCCAAGGGCCTCGAGGTTCGCCGCCCTGCAATGAAGAAGAACGAACGAAGAATGACGAAGAACAAGAACAAGGGAGAGAGATAAAAGTAAAGGTAAAAGTGGTAGATGATTGTTCAATTGTGTGTTCTTCAATTGGCCGTCACCTCTCATATATTTATGAGGCACCTTGACTCCCCCTACAAGAAAGGACTCCAAATCACATTCAAATTTTTCGAAAATTAATCGAACTCGAATTTAGGTAAGTCTAGAACAACAGTTCGTTTTTAGGTCCAACGGGCCACAAATGACCTCAGATGAAGATGAGCCCTAAATAAAATTCAACCGTCTCGACAGGATGAACAACTCTCGTGTCGAGCATTTTTTTGATTCGAGGCCGTCTTGAGGACCGAATTTCACCCGCAACCCATCAGACATCACCCACACGGGTGTCTGATGCACTGGACCAGATTGTACTCATAATCGGTCCACGGTGCATCGGCCCTAACTTTTGCATAAAATCTCGTATTTAGAAGATTTTTATATCAAAATTGACTAATTCAACAAGACAAAGACAATTCATGTAGAAAGTTTCACATATAAGGATGTCTTGGAGGCCTAATTGGATGAACATTTCTCTTCATACAAAATCTTAGTACTTTAAGCATAGTTTCGGCCCCTGAGATGAGATTGGATGGCGATGGCCCAAACTTCAAAGATGTTCACATCGACAATACATATTTTTTTATGTAGATCACTCCTTCATTTGAGGCCATCTTAATTAAGTCCTTAACCAAGCCAAAATCTGGTGTACACACATGCCCCCCTATTTTTAGGCAAAACTTGTGTGCCGAAAGATGACTTGCACAAGGTTTGTTCAAAGTGTGATGTCAACACTCCATTGGCCATTGTGTACATGCTTAGGACGATAAGTATATATCGGCCATTTAGATTAGCAACAAAATTGAAGCTAATCGAACATATGATGATTAGGTAATACCCTTTCATGACGTGAGAAATTATATTCCATCCATGGATTAGAATAAGCCCATTGAGGGTAACCAATCATACATGATGAGAAATTCCATGACATAGGCATCAACATGGTAGTTATAGAATATTGATAATGTGTGGACCGAAGATATTGAAACCATTGGCTTGGTCCTTCATAATTTTCGCTCTTTTTCTTCTTCACCTTTGCTGCACTTCTTGTAATGGAAGCATGCACATAATTTTTATTCTGAGTACTTACTTTGGGAACCCATGCCATGTACCTTTCTTCAAGTTCTTGTGCACTAAGTATTTGTAATTTCTTTTTTTGCCAATATGATAAGCCGAGTGGGCACCCCGGATGTGATTTTGTTTGAAGCAATGGCAATTCTTGTTTTACCTTGTGCACTCTCAACTTCGTCTCTTCAGATTTGGCACTTGATTGACTTGCCTCATTGCCTTTAGTAGGCAATGTCTATTGAAAGTGCAACTATCCCTGGGTGGTTTTGGTAATACCTAACAACATATAGCTCATTGAACTAATGCTATTTCAAGATGATCATTTCAGAAAGTTCAATTATTGGCATGGCATGGATTAGGAATGTGGACCCCTCAAAATGCTAAGGACACATATTGGCTCAAGCTCAAGACTCTACATTTTCCATTTTAGTGATCCAAGATCACATTGAGTCCATAGGAAAGCCAATACTATTAAAAGGGGATGAGGTGTTGCTTAATGGGTTTCTTGCTCAAAATGCTTAGTGATATGCTCCAACACCCTCGACCACTTTCTACCATCCACATATGTCCCAAACCAAAAGTCAAACTCGGCCCCACCGAAACCTTCTATCCGGCACCACCGAATTCAGTTGACATAGCCACTGCCACAAACCCTAATCACTTTGGTCTCACCGATAGGGATCTTGGTCTCACCGAGATGGGATTGCGAATTCTCTGTTTCCCTTCGTAATGTTTCGGTCCAACCGAAACAAGCGAATCGGTCCCACCGAGTTTGCCTGACCAACTCTCTGGTTAGCTTATTACTAAAATCGGTCCTACAGAGTTTCTGTAATCGGTCTCACTGAGATTACGTTATGCCCTAACCCTAATGAAATTGGTCCTACCGAGTTGATCATATCGGTCCCACCGAAATGCCTAACGGTCACATTATGAACAATCGGTCTGACCGAGTTTTCTGATTCGGTCCCATCGAGTTTGGTAAATTGTGTGTAATGGTTAGATTTTGTGTGGAGGCTATATATACCCCTCCACCCACTCTTAATTCATGGAGAAAGCCATCAGAACAAGCCTATACTTCCAACATATATTTTCTGAGAGAGAACCACCTACTCAAGTATTGAGATCAAGATATTCCATTCCTACCACATAAATGTTGTTCTCTAGCCCTCCCAAGTTGCTTTCCACTCAATCTCATCTTCCACCATATCCAAATATGTGAGGAGTTGTTTGAGTGTTGGGGAGACTATCATTTGAAGCATTTGAGAAAGGATTTAATCATCAACACACCGCCTATTACCTTTTGGAGAGTGGTGTCTCCTAGATTTGTTAGGTGTCACTTGGGAGCCTCCGACAAGATTGTGGAGTTGAACCAAGGAGTTTGTACAGGCAAGGAGATCACCTACTTCGTGACGATCTACCCTAGTGAGGCAAGTCCTTCGTGGGCGATGGCCATGGTGGAATAAACAAGGTTGCTTCTTCGTGGACCCTTCGTGGGTGGACCCCTTCGTGGACTCGCGCAGCCGTTACCTTTCGTGGGTTGAAGTCTCCATCAACGTGGATGTACGATAGCACCACCTATCGGAACCACACATAAAAAATCCCCATGTCTACATTGCGTTTGCTCCCTAAAACTCCCCCCTTTACCTTCTTATGCAATTGCTTTACATTCTACTGCTATACTCTTAAAATTGCATGTGTAGGTTTATTGCTTGACTTGTGCTATGTTGCTAAAATCTGCCAAGAATTAAAATTGGGAAATGTCTAGATTTAAATTTGGTCAAGTAGTCTAATCACCCCCCCTCCTCTAGACATACTTTCGGTCCAACAAGTGGTATCAGAGCTTTGGTCTCCATTCTTGATTTCCATAGTTTTGGTGATTATAGCCTTGGTTTCACAACCTAGGAGAGTATGGAGTCTAGCGAGGGAAGTTACCACCATAGAGGTCCTTACTTTGATGGCACTAATTTTGCTAGTTGGAAGCATAAGATGAAAATGCATATTCTTGGACATAAACCCACCGTTTGGGCTATTGTGTGTATTGGTTTGCAAGGTGAATTCTTCGATGGGAAGGAACCAAGCCGTAAAGCTACCTCAGAAGAATTGAAGATGTTGCAATACAATGCTCAAGCTTGCGATATCCTTTTCAACAGATTGTGCCCCGAAGACTTCAACAAAATAAGCCGTCTTGAGAATGCAAAGGAAATTTGGGATACTTTGATTAATATGCATGAAGGTACCGACTCCGTCAAGGAATCGAAGGTGGATGTGCTTCAAAGTCAACTTGACAAGTTCAAGATGAAGGCTGGTGAAGGTGTCGCTGAAATGTACTCTAGGCTTGCTCTCATCACAAATGAGATTGACGGCTTATGAAGCGAAGAAATGACCGACAGATTCATCATCAAGAAGATCCTAAGAGCTTTGGATGGAAAATATGATACCGCATGCACATTGATCCAAATGATGCCCAACTACAAAGATCTCAAGCCTACAGAAGTCATTGGAAGAATTGTTGCTCATGAGATGTCACTCAAAGATAAAGAAGAGCTTCACAACAAGTCTAGTGGTGCTTACAAAGCCTCATGTGACGCTCCTACATCATCAAGTGAGAAGCAAGTCTTCAATGAAGAATTGAGCTTAATGGTAAAGAACTTCAACAAGTTCTACAAGAATAGAAGCAAAGAGAGAAGTTCCAAGTCAAGGTCCTACAATGACAAAAGATCTTCTGGTCGTGACCGGAATTGCAACAATTATGGAAGACCCGGACACTACTCCAATGAGTGTACGGACCCCCACAAAAAAAGAGAAGACTCACCTAAAAGGACAAGTAGAAGAGAAGAATCACCATCAAGATAGAGAAGGAGTAGAGATGATCGTTATGAACGAGGACCCTCTCGTAGAAGGAAGGATTCGGAAAGGAAGGACAAATCATCAAGGAGCTATATAAGACGAAGACATCAAGCTCATGTTGGTGAATGGGTATCCGGTTCCGACACCAATGACCACTCCGAGAGAAGCTATTACTCCAACTCCGAAGATACTTAAGATGAAGGTGTTGCCAGAATTGCTTTTGTGTCATCCAACTCCTACAACATATTTGACTCACCAAATGAAGGAATTGGAAGATGTTTCATGGCTAAAGGCCCTAAGGTATCACACCCTGAGTATCTTTATTTCAATGGTGATGAAGATGACTTGCTAGGAGATGATGATTTACTTGTTGGTAGCAATAGTGATAAAACCTATGATGAAAACTATGATGAAATTGCTATTAATCATGCTAATCAAGATAAAACGAATGACAATGATAAGGAGAAGATTGAGCGTCTAACTAAAGAATTAAACACTCTTAAGTTAGCTCAAGAAACTACCTTGGAAGATCATCGAGAACTTTTAAAGACTCATGAGAAGTTACGCTTTGAAAAGCTCAACCTTGAGCAAGAGCATGAGTTCTTAAAAGCAATCAATGATGATCTTCACAAGAAAAGTTCTTCTTACATTGCCAAGCATTTACTCTTGTCTACTTACATGCCACAAGTAAAATCTAGCAAAAAGAACAAGAAAGATTATTCCTATAGTAGTAACAACAATCATGCTAAATCCAATGTTGTTGCTTCTAGTAGTTCTCTTGATTCCACTAATGATTCTCTTAGCCAAGTTACACTTGAGCAAGAAAATATCTTATTGAAGGGAATTATAGAGAAAGGTGTTTACAAGAGCCTTGCTGGGAGTAAGCAATTTGGGGAAATTGTACGCAAGCAAGGAAGACACGGGAATAATCAAGGTGTTGGTTTTGAACGAAAGTTCAATGCCAATGGAGTTGAGTGGGAAGAAGATAAATACCCCAAGATGAAGTTTGTTCCTCAACAAGAGAAGTATGATCCTACTTATTTCCAAGGAACACAAGCACAAAATGATCTTCCACCACAAGACCACAAGCTAAAGGGCAAGGACAAGCTTCAAGAAGATATTGATGCATTTGAAGAAGCTCCCAAGGCCTTGGTCAAGTGGGTTCCCAAGACTACATCAAGCTCTACTTCATCAAGTACATCTACAACTCCAAGGATTCCCATCAAGATGGTGTGGATCCCGAAGAAGAAGAACTAGAGAGTTCTTGAGGGAGACTCCGCCAAAATACTTCACTCATATCATTTTGGCGAGGACAAGTGCAAACAACTTCCATATCTTGCACAAGTTCAAGGAGTCACAAACCCTCTTGTTGCTAAGACAAGGGACAAGGTAACCAAATGCTTTCTGGACATCATATTATGTGAACATCACTCTATGTCCGTGGATATCTTTGTTGTTCCTTGTGGGACTAACCCGTGTAGGTATTGGAAGTGCAACTCACTCCAATGGATTGCTCCAAATGATCTACATCAACATTGAGCATCCACATCTTCAACACCTACATGAAGTCATCATCGACAAAACCCAAGGTTAGTTCACCCCTGTTAGGGAGGATATCACATCTAGGGGGGCCTTACTCTAATCAATTGAGCTAAAGCAACTCTAATGATGTGAACACAACAATGCTTTATGTAAAAGTGGTAACCCTGCTTGTGCTTAAACGATGAGTATGACCTATGATCAAATGTTCTCATTTGACTCCTAAGTCAATATACTCATATATAGATGACCTAGTCATCGCCAATTCCTTGATAGATACTAGAATGGTTGTGCATGCTTTGCCACATGTTTCATTTGCTATCTTATTGTGTGAGCATGTTGAATGCATATTTTCTTCATTCAAGGACATCCATTTGTTGTTTTGATTGTTTGGCTCTTTCTCTTTTGCCATATGGATGGACAAGAATGCCTAAGAACCCCCTCTAGCTATCTATGTTTTTCTCGTCTCAAACTCTATTTGTGCTACATCACAAAGTTTGATCAAGTCAGATTTGAACCACTCTGTGTGAGGAGCACTCAGGGTCCCCGATTCTTCATAGACTTAAACTTCCAAAACCTCTTTGTGCATTTTTGTATGACCGAGTCATCCACTTCGGTCACACCGAGTTCACTAAGTTAATCTAGGTTTTCAATCTCGGTGCAACCGATTTGAACTTTTCGGTCACACCGAGTTGCAGTAACTGCTGGCAGTTTTGCATCTCGGTGCCACCGAGTTGTTCCACTCGGTCACACCGACAGGGTCAGGTTATATATACCGTCGGGTCAAATTTTGGAAAACATTCCAAAACCTTCTCTCCCGCGCGTGACCTGCTCTGCCGTCTCGGGTCTATGGATCATCTCCTCACCGCCAGCAACCTCCCGCCGCTGGTCTCCGCCATCGTCAACGGCAATCTGCTCCGTCGTTGCCGCCGTAGCGAGTTCACCGCCAAGTTAGGGTATGAGCTCGATCTATGTGCTATTCCTTAACTCTCATTCATAGCATATTACTTTGCCATGATTCTTGCCACGATTGAAATCATCCTGTCCAGCAGAAACTTCGTAGAGATTAGTTTTGATTCGAAAATATAGGGTTAGGTCTCGGCCGAACTCATCTCGGACGGACCGAGCTGTAGAAATCGGTCTCACCGATTTGGCTTAGGCCATTGCACTTGCACTTTTTGGTCTGACCGAAAACTGCCAATCGGTGTGACCGAGTTCAACTCTCTGTGAAACCCTAGCAATCTCGGTGCCACCGAACTGTGACTCGGTCTGACCGAGTTCACTAGTTTAGGTTCCAAAGTTGCTCCGGTATCACCGAGTTTAACAAATTGATAGCTCTGAAATGCTTTCTGTGGAGAACTAAAACTAAGTTTTTGAGTCATCTGTTCTACAAAAACTCTGCACTTTGTGATGCTTATCCACTCTACCTCATCTACATCTATTCACAGGGTTTGCTGTCAGTGTATTTGCCAAGATGTCTGACCAGAGTGATAGTCAGAACAGGTCTGAGGAGCAAGTTAACATGAGTGAGGGCACTAGTCCCTCTAGCAGTTCTGATGAGGGTAGCAGGAGCACACCAAGCAACTTTCCTAAGGCTGCTACCAAGACAAGGAAGAAGATAACTTCTGACAATGATGATGAGGACTTTGAGGCTGATGATGCCACTTCAAAGAAGAAGGTGCTGATGAAATAATATGGCACAACTGCTGCAACAAAGCCATGTCTAAACGAGAAGGTACCTGCCAAAAGAGCTCCAATGTCAAAGGCTAGAGCATCAACTCAAGAAACAATGGTGTTCACTCTGGAAACCAGAGATGATGAGCCAGGAGGAACTAAGAAAAGAGCTAGAAAGACAACAGCTAGAGGGATTAGCAAGTCATCCATGAGGGATGATGATGATGATGAAGCAGAAGAAGAGGAAGAGGATGCAGGACCAGCATCCAAAGCCCACAAGCTTATGGGAGATGCAATCAAGTCAGGGGCTGCTCCTTCAAAGCCCAAGACTGCCCCCAAAGTTGCTGCTCAAGCCACCAAGTCTGCAGCCAAGAGAAGCACTAGGAACATTCCAGCTACAGAAATAACAAGGCCCCAGTGCCTGAGATTGATGAAGATGCTGAGGTCCAAGTGCTCAGAAAATTGAAGCCCAAGATCCCTGTTCATGATAATACTCTTGCTGAGGACATGAAGTTGAGGAAGGATGCAGGTCTCAGAAGATGGAGACAAAGAGTCCCATATGCTGTGAGGAGAAGGACTGCTGTGGATTACAGGTTCCACACCAAAGAGCAGCAAGACTTCTATGAGATAGTTCTGCTTGACAAGAAGCCAATGGTATGTGACATGAGATGGGTTGATTTGGAATACATCAAGGAAAATGAAGATCACTTCCCAAGTGTGCATGAAAGCTTCAAGGCTTGTGGTGTTGACAAGTTTGTGGGTCAGAAGCTGACAAAATGGAATGATGAACTCATCATGCAATTCTACTCTACGACACATTTTTATCCAGATGGTAGAATTGTATGGATGTCTGAAGGTACAAGGTACCAGTCAACTGTTGATGAGTGGGCCAAGGTGATAAAAGCCCCTGAAGAGCATGAGGATGACTTGGATGTCTATGCCAAGAAGAAGAAAGACCACAACTCTATGGCCAACATGTACAAAGAGATCCTAGATAAAGCTTTGGAGACACACAAGTCTGGATATGTACATTTCTTGTTGTCTGGTCTAGCTACAATCAACACTATACTGAGGCATACATTTTTGCCCAAATCTGGAGATCATAAGATGATCAGAGGACATTCAATCAACATGCTGCACATTTTTCATGCCCCTCAAAAGTTCAAGGTCATGAGCCTGATTGTTGAAACAATCAAGAGGACTGCTGTAGACTAGAAGAGATCATGTGGGTATGATCCACACATTCAGGGGCTCGTCAACTCCAAGATGGGCACAGGCACATACTTGTTAGACAACGAACATCTACCCCTATATCCAGACTATGAGGACAACACGATTGTCATGGATGAGAATGAACCTTCATCAGTGCAAGCACAAGAAAAGAGAGCCAAAGCTAGGGTTGAGAAAGCTGCAAAGATGCCAAGTGTTGAAGAGGCATCTCAAGTGTCCCTCAAGTCAAAGCAAGATCAAATGGCATATCTTATTCAAGCAACTTTGAGGATTGAGAAGGGCTTGGCCACCCTGACTCAAAATCAGGAGAGCTTGGAGAGGGTCATTGAAACAAAGTTCTATGATCTTGATCTGAAAGTGACTGAGATATAGACTGCAGTTTAGCAGCTCGAGGAGGAAGCAGAGGAGAGGAAAGGGCATGCTACCACAGATGCCTTTCAGAGAGTGCCTAGAGGTCAGAGATCTGCTACAGTGCCAGTACCTGATACTCGAGCTAGTACATCAGCACCAGCAGCCACAGCTTCAGTGCCACCTCCAGTTGCCACTCCACAAGCTCCAACTACATCATCTGAAGCCTTTGTCCTTGGAGTCTCTCTACACCACCTCCTGAAGATCAAGCCTAGAGAGACGCATAACACTATGCATATTTGAACTTTTTGGAAACTTGTTGCCAAAGGGGGAGAAATATGTATAGATCATAGGCTTCAAGAGAGAGTGTTTTTGCTTCTTGGTCTCTTGCTATTTGGTTGATACATTTGTGTGTTTGCTTGATACCTTATGTTATGTGTGTGAGATACTTGTTTGATCATGTGATTGATCATATGCTACTTTAATGCTTGCTTGAATGATATTATCTTTTATATTCCTATATGATCATTCACTTTGCTTGGTGATGAGTGCATGCTTTTAGTTTATATGTCACAGCCCTAGAGTTTGCTTGTAACTAGTGGCATTGCATCCATGCATCATGTCTGAATTCAAAGGAAATTTGGATTGGGGATGACCAAGCCCTAGCACTAAATCAATTCAAATAGGTTCAACTAAAAATATTTTTCAATGAACCCAAATGGCCTTCAAAAATGTTCACCATTTTTGGAAAATGCTGGAAACAGTTACCAGAGATGATGCACATTTTTCCACGACATTTAAATTTTTGAATCAATTCATATTGTATTTGAATTGGGGTTATTAATTCATCTAAAATATTTAGTAGCTCCAATACTTCTGATTTTTGGTGAGGGGCTTTGGAATAATCCAACTAGTCCCTACTAGAATTATCAGAGACAACAAAAATGATTTAGTGTCTAAAACTAAATCAAAACAAATTACAGAAAATGCAAAACAGAAAATAAAAAGAGAGAGAGAACTTACCTGGGCCTTGGCATGCAGCAGTGGCCCAAGAGCCAGCCCAGCCCACCACCGCAGTCCCCTCCGTCGTCTTCCCCATGCCTACTGGCAGTGTGCGTGGCGCGCGCACAGCCGAGCCGCGGCCACCTCCTGCTCCCCCCCCGCCCTCGTTTGAGCGCCTCGACACGCCCAGAGCCCCCTGGTTCCTTCTCCCTCACTCTCTGCTCTCTCCCTCGCCCTCAAGCCCCCCACCCCGAGCTCACCCGAGAGCGTTCCGCTGTCGACGTGCTTCACCCGCGTGGCCATCGCCCCCCCCCTTTCGCCGCGCCGCCATGTCCAGCATCTCCGCCGTCGAGCACTGTGCCTCCACACCGAAGGAAACAAGTCGGAGAGCTCCACTTCGCCCTCATGCCGTCTTCTTCAACCTTCGGGCGCTGAAGATCCCCCTCGCCTCCCCACTCGCTCCGACGCCTCCCCGGCCCCGACATCTGCACCGGACGACTCACCGTGAGACACTGACCCTCTCCCTTCCGTCTTAACCCTCACACGCGTCCCGTAGCCGCCGTTCCGCAAGACCTGAGCTCATCGCCGCCGTCGTTTTAGTGGGCCTTGGTCACGCCCAGCCACAGCAAACCTCACTGATGGCGCTGTTTCTGGCCACTTCAGGTCGCACCGCTTGCACCGTTGGATGCGGCCGAGTGCCAGCTTTCCAGCGGGACTAGCCGCGCCCGAAAACGCCCCTTGTACGTGAAACCCGAGCCTCTTCGGCGAGACACTGCCGCAGAATATGGTCGACGGCGAGTAACTCCGGCCGTGCCGACGTGGCGCGTCATTAGCAGCAAATAGCCCCGCTAATTAACACCCCTAGTGCCACTGACAGTCGGGCCCCACCGTCTAACTAACCGGCTAACCTAATAAGATTAAGTTTAATCTAATTACAGCGGACCCATGTGTCAGTTTTGACTACGCAGACGTGGTCGTTGACCCGACCCCACCTGTCTGTGACTCTAGGCAGCACTGGGTCACTAACCAATGGGTCACACTGGTCAGGTTTGACTCTGGTCAGCCCTGTTGACTTGCTGACATCGTGCTGATGCAGTGCTGGCGTCATAACTATTTCTGGATTTTAAATAAGTCTTAAATGATTTAAAAATTCCAGAAATTTGACTAAACTTTGACAAATCATAGAAATTCAACCGTAACTCCTAATGAAATAGTTTATATATGAAAAATTATCAGAAAAATGCAATATATCCATCTGTAAAATTTTCATGCATGATTAAACAACTTAACCTTGTTGTTTAGTTCAAAACATGTTAATGCACTATTTGAATCCATAACTTGAGTTTGAATTTGAACCCTTGGTTCAAATAAGCTCAAACCTTTCTGTTCTAGTTGCATTAGCCTAAATCACATCATATTGCCATGTCATGATCATGCATTATATTGTTGCATTGCATTGATTGTGTTCTTTCTCTATTGCCGGTGGTTGTTCCCCCTCAGTAGACGTATGTTCCGACGATGAGTTCGATGACATCGATGAAGAGCTATACTATCTTCAGAAGTGTCAGGCAAGCATAACCCCCTTGTTCATTCCGATACAATTACACTCTCTTGCTCCTGCACTCTTTTACTGCATTAAAACAACAACGTTTCAACTGTTACATGTTGCGGTAGTTGAACCCCTTTCCTCTGCATGGCATGTCATTGCCACAGTAATTAGATGAAACCCACTAGCATGACTAGGAGTTGTCTGAGCCCTGATGTGCCTACTCATTCATGCTTGTCTGTCATGCCTGCTATTGCTTAGAGTTGTGTCAGTTCTGATTCATCGGGGATGAATTGGAATGTGGTGAACAGGTCCGACTATTAACAGCTAAGTGTGTGAACACGTTTTGGTAAAGGTAGCAGTGAGAGGCCATGTAGGAGTACATGGTGGGTTGTCTCATTGAAACGGCCCTCGGGAACTGAGTTCTGTGTTTGTGATCCATGAACAGTTACTACCACACATTGGGTTCCGGTAACTTGACTCCTCTCGACTTATTAATCAACCTAATCTCTGTCCAGGAGTTGCAACTAGTTTCTGGTGTTTGTAGGTAGTGTTAGCAATCTACCAAGTGGCACCCGGTACATGTGGGCTTGGGACAGATTAGGCACCATGGCCGGTTGTACCAAGCGTCGCCCGTTTGGTGGGCTTGGGAACCCTGTATACATCATTTGGGGCCGTGATCGACACCCCGGCCAGATCTCCTTGCGGATGGAACCCGAATAGGTGATAAACCCGGACTAGAGACTTGCGTGGTTAGTCAGGTCGTGATCGACTCCCTCGCCAAGCTTCCGCTTGAAGGTTGCTGAGATACACGACGTGTACATGGTGGTAAGTGGCGAGAGCGTGTGTGAAGAAGTACACCCCTACAGGGTTAACATCATCTATTCGAATAGTCGTGTCCACGGTAAAGGACTTATAAGTTGCATGTACAGTTCATAGACAAGTGGAAGTGGATACTCTAAAATGCGGAAGATAAGCGTGAGTGCTATGGATGGCCTTCTCGTAGGGAGACGGGAGAGGATCCATAGTGGTGTATTGATTTGGTGAATATGTGGACTCGGGTGCGCCACCTCAAAGAGTTACCAGCAGTCGTAGTACAGGATAGCCACTAAGTCAAAGCTGGCTTGCTTCAGTTAAACCCCACAACCACCTTTGTTGATAATGATGCATGTGTAGCTAGTTCTGATGTAAGTCTTGTTGGGTACATTTGTACTCACGTTTGCTTAATTTATGTTTTGCAGAGAGACTTCAGTGTCACTAGTAGTTCCGTGTGGACTTCGACGTTTAGCTTGTTACCTCAGCTTCAATTTTGTACCCTTAGGAGGGTCTTGTAGATAGTAAGGCTTCTCAGCCTTTTCCATTTGTAGTTGCCTGTATCCAGACATGTTATGCTTCCATTGCATGTATGCTCTGTATGTTGGGTCATGAGACCCATGTTTGTAATATCTGGCTCCTCGGAGCCTAAAGAATAAATACTTTGATTCATAGAGTTTTGTTGTGATGCCATGTTGTATTTGCACATATCGAGCATATTGTGTGTATGTTATTGAAATGATTGGTATGTGTGGGATCCGACACCTAGTTGTTTACCCTTGGTAGCCTATCTTATGGGGAAATGCCTCTTAGTTCTTCCACTGAGCCTTGGTAGCTTGCTACTACTCCGGAACACTTGGGTTGGCCGGCATGTGTCCTTCTTCGTTCCTATGTCTGTCCCTTCAGGGAAATGTCACACGTTGTTCCTTTAAGTCCTTGTAGCTTGCTATGACTTAGGTTCATACGTTGATGACCAACACGTTTGTTGCTGGGTCATGTATGCATGTCCCTGTAATTTAGCGCCACTTTTGGTTTATAACTAGTCATGTCGACCTGGATTCTCTGTCATATGGATGCTAGCGACACTATCATATACGTGATCCAAAATAAGCAAACGGTCCTGGGCCAGGTAAGGTGGCACCGTGGGAATACCATTCATGAGGCCGCAAAGTGATATGATGTGTTACATGCTAGATCGGTGTGACATAGGATCGGGGTCCCGACTGCTTTGGTATCAGAGCCTGACTGCCTATAGGATTACCAAGCCAAACTAGTCGAAGTTGAGTATAGAAATTCTTTAGTTATATAAGGGAATTGATTGTGGAAGGGAACGTAAGGCTCTTTTTACTCCTTTACCTTATGCCTTTCTAATCTGAGTTACCTTCTTCTTTTCTACGGGGATTAAGAAACTAGGCTTCTCATTCTATCTATTAGGATCATATTAATGGTGGATTCAACTCTTAGTTTAGTTTCTACTACTTCGGTGTGTTAAATAATTGGTCTCAAAACCTTGACATTATGGTGTTGAGCAGTTACGCTACCTTTTTGCATGGATCTCAAAATCTTTTTGAGCATTTACAGTTGTTATGTTGTCCGAGTCATCCCAGGTTTCTAAATAATCTGATGCATTTGCAAATCATTCCTCCCTATTCTTAATGTCCTTTTAGGCCAGATTAACCACACTAGTCGGTGTGTTGAGGTACTCCGTTGCCTCGACATATAGGTTGGAGATATTATTATGACCATAGGTGTCTTAAGGAATCACCTAGTAATCTTGCCACGTGTTGTGTTCTCAGTGTGATGATTCTGGCCGTCATTCTTGAAAGCATCCCGTAATGACATTTAGTTGGTAGGTATTCTATTCCTGGGTTCTTGAACCCAAGATCCACTCTACTTACCTTGTGTTGATAGTGTTTGCTCGTTCCTTTAGGATATTAGTAACCTTGTGATAGTCCTCGAGGTACGTGGTGTATAATTCTTCCAACACCATGAACCATCCTTGGCAGAAGTTCTTCAAACAAAAAGATCACAATAAGAGTGCTCTTGAGGAGATCTCGATTCTATGTTGTGACTCTGCCAGTCCTACCTTTCTGCATGGGTTATCCGGAAGAAATATGTTGAACTAGTTCGACATGCAAATCTATGCATTCACAACTCAGAAAATCTTATGTTCCTTTGAGTTGACCATCTTTTGCTGTATTGCGGCCTTCATCTATCAGTTGATAGTCAAGGGTATGTGTGCATTTGTGTTCATCGATGCCTATTACTCTTGTGGCCCGTCAAGCCATTCTATTCAGGAATGACTAGGTGAAACAAACTCCAGAACCTCATCCATTTCTAGGATCAGGTCAAAATAGTTGTATTCTGCAGATCGAATTGCCAAACCAGCTTTTGTTTTGTTCTACCTTGGAGTGCTACCCTCTTTATGTCGGGAATATCATAGGAATTGCACAACCTCTTATGAATCTTGATACAGTAATACTTCTCACCATTATCATTCATTCCTTGGTTTTCCGTGTTAGTATAACCGGAATACCGACAAGTGAATCGTGATGTATGAAATCAATACTCCTAGCAACTCCGTTGCTTGGTAGTTAATGGATGATATAGTGTGTTGGTTACTGAATCATCATTCTAAGATTGATCGTGCTACCTAGTCCATTTTTCTGGTGCACTCTTCGATCAATGAGTTCGGATTGTGTCAATCTCTCACTCTTTTGTTCATATCGTCTTGCCCTGAAAGCAAGATTGTTCTCGAGCTTTATAACATATCGGTGGTTGGTGATTTTTCGAATATCTTCTCGGAAGTATTACCAGGTTGTTCCCTGACCGTTATGTTGAGCTCGTGATCAAGTTGGTTTACTTATAAGCCACCCCTTCTCCAAGAATCTGTGTTGGATATCCTGAGCTAGTTGTTAAGCTAAACAACAACTTGGAGAGTTGGAAGATAAAAGCTTGATCTAATGTAGTTCATTTTGAAGGGATATCTTTGTATGTGTGTTGAAGAAAGATGATATTTTCATCAATTGATCTTCGTGTTCAATTGTTGGACCTATCGTCTTATCCAAACTTTGATTTGAGTGTGGGATATTGTCAAGTCAAATCAGAACCAACGATATTCGTAATGTTGTCTTACTCATGGTTGATCCCTCGAGCATACACAGTTACATCTTTTGGTCTGACCAATGCTATCATGTTGTTCACATTGTCATGGAATTCCATCTATATGGAAACCTGAATGATTTTTTGTTGAGCCCATCGACAAAGTCCTTACCTTCTCCATGATTTTGTTGGACATTAAGCTAGTCATGGAAACTTTGTAAGAGTTACCTTTGTGTCCCGTTCATGAGGTACATGTTTGGATGAGAGAAGAGACTTTCCCTAATTCATGTGTAACTGATGTAAGTTGCCACCGTGAATTTGAGAAAGCTTGTTTTTGCTTCTTGTAGGAATCATCCCAAGTTAGTCATGCATGTGTGAAGTATTCTATGCTTTGATAGACTGATCATCTTCATTCTATATGTATCCCTAGCACACCAAACCACTGATTGATTTGTTCAAGGAGAAGAAGTTCCTTCTTAAGAATCATGACTTATGCTAGGAGTTCGATATCCTCGATGATGGTTCCCCACATGAACTCGGTAGTGCTTTATTATAAGACTACTATGTGGTCATGCTTGTCTTGGACAGCGTGTTCACATGTATGTAGCAGAACCAGCTCATCGTTTGGAGCTTGCTCCCGTAGTTCATTTCCCGAGAATCTCACAACGTCATCTCGTCGATTTGTTTTGCAAACTTTCTTTTCCAGACATGACGTCTGAAATATCCTGTTACCAACCAGATCTTAATCTCAGGTAGATATGATGGTTGAGAAATTCCCAATATTAGCATTTTGTTCCCAGCTTGCACCTCCATTGTGCCATTCTACTATGGTCTGCCTTCTCGATATGTCATCCAGGATCATCTTCAAAAGTGGGCTTACCATGGGTCCCATCCATTTTCGTTGATAAGCAAAGATCAACCATTGTGTTGTCTTCAACAAGGTAGTCCATATCATCTATTCTAGTCTGGGTATGCTATCCTTCCGAGGTCCTTCAAATGATCAATTATGAATTGCCTTTGGTTGGTACGAAGAGTTCCAATGATGTATGTGCCAAAATTAGTTCTTTTTGCCACTTAAGGGAAAAATTCTACGAGTCACCTCCTCTAAGGTGCCCCGTTATGGAATCATGGCAAGTTATCTCCTCGATACCTTGAGACTCCTTCATCGTCTTCTTAAGCGGGAATTGTTGCTTTGAACCTTCGTCGTTTGTTCCTTCCATTCCCCTGATGTGTGTTTTGTGTCTCAGCTCAAGAGATGTTACAATGTCTCGCTCCATGAGTCAATCTTAAATTGCTCGATCTTTGAGAAGAACGACTCCAGTAGAGTTTCTTTCTGTCGTCATCGTGTTGGATGAGGTTCTCAAAGCAAGACATCGAGACCAAGATGATGGAATGAATTGGTATCCTCGAGGAGGGTACTTGGATTGTTAAGTTTTTGTTAGTCTTGTGTCCCCTCTGTCTTCTTACCTCACGTCTTGAATCTTGGGACGAGATTCTTGTTTAGTGGGGGTGAGTTGTCACAGCCCTACAGTTTGCTTGTAACTAGTGGCATTGCATCCAAGCATCATGCTTGAATTCAAAGGAAATTTGGATTGGGGATGACCAAGCCCTAGCACTAAATCAATTTAAATAGGTTCAACTAAAAATATTTTTCAATTAACCCAAATGGCCTTAAAAAATGTTCACCATTTTTGGAAAATGTTGGAAACAGTAACCAGAGATGATGCACATTTTTCCATGACATTTCGATTTTTGAATCAATTCATATTGTATTTGAATTGGGGTTATTAATTCATATAAAATATTTAGTAGTTCCAATACTTCTGATTTTTGGTGAGGGGCTTTGGAATAATCCACCTAGCCCCTACAAGAATTATCAGAAGCAACAAAAACGATTTAGTGTCTAAAACTAAATCAAAACAAATTACGGAAAATGCAAAACAGAAAATAAAAAGAGATAAAGAAGTTACCTGGGCCTTCGCCTGCATCAGTGGCCCAAGAGCCAGCCGAGCCCACTACCGCAGCCCCCTCTGTCATCTTCCCCGCGCCTACTGGCACTATGCGTGGCGCACGCACAACCGATCCGTGGCCACCTCCAGCTCCCCCCCCCCACGCCCTCGTTCGAGGGCCTAGAGACACCCAAAGCCCGCTGATTCCTTGTCCCTCACTCTCTGCTCTCTCCTTCGCCCTCTAGCCCCCCTCCCCGAGCTCACCCGAGAGCGTTCCACCATCGCCGTGCTTCACCCACGTGGCCATCGGCCCCCTTTCGCCGCGCCGCCGTGTCCGGCATCTCTTCCGTCGATCACCATGCCTCCACGCCGAAGGAAACAAGTCGGAGAGCTCCGCTTCGCCCTCACGCCGTATTCTTCAACCTCCGGGCGCCGGAGATCCCCCTAGCCGCCCCTCTCCCTCCAATGCCTCCCCGGCCCCGACATATGCACCGGATGACTCACCGTGAGCCACTGACCCTCTTCCCTCCGTCTTAACCCTCGTGCGCGCCCCGTAGCCGCCATTCTGCAAGCCTCGAGCTCATCGCGGGCGTCCTCATCACCGCCGTCATTTGAGTGCGCCTTGGTCACGCCCGAGTGCGTCATCGTTCTCCTGGCCTCACCAGGGTGCCGTTGAGCCCCCCC
>LR738710.1:509772548-509837345 GCA_902687465.1 Secale cereale
CCCCCCTTGCTCGCCCGTGCCCCGCAGCGCCTAACCCGTTGGTGCTTGAGCCCCTGCCGCCGCAAACCTCACCGTCGGCGCTGTTTCCAGCCACTTCAGATCGCATCGCTTGCACCGTTGGACGCGGCCGAGTGCCTGCTCTCGAACGGGACTAGCCGCGCCCGAAACCGCCACTTGTACGTGAAACCCGAGCCTCTCCGGCGAGACACCACCGCGAAATGTGGTCGCCGGCGAGTAACTTTAGTCGTGGCGACGTGGCGCGTCATTAGCAGCTAACAGCCCTACTAATTAACACCACTAGTGCCACTGACAGCCGGGCCCCACCACCTAACTAACCGGCTAACCTAATAAGATTGAGTTTAATCTAATTACAGCGGACCCATGTGTCAGTTTTGACTACACTGACATGGTCGTTGACCCAACCCCACCTGTCTGTGACTCTAGGCAGCACTGGGTCACTAACTAGTGGGTCACACCAGTCAGGTTTGACTCTGGTCAGCCCTGTTGACTTACTGACGTCGTGCTGATGCAGTGCTGACGTCATAACTATTTCTGGATTTTAAGTAAGTCTTAAATGATTTATAAATTCCAGAAATTTGACTAAACTTTGAAAAATCATAGAAATTCAACTATAACTCCAAATGAAATAATTTATATATGAAAAATTATCAGAAAAATGCAATCTATCCATGTATAACATTTTCATCCATGATTAAACAACTTAACCTTGTTGTTTAGTTCAAAACATGTTAATGCACTATTTGAATCCATCACTTGAATTTGAATTTGAACCCTTGGTTCAAATAAGCTCAAACCTTTCTGTTCTAGTTGAATTAGCCTAAATCAAATGATATTGTCATGTCATGTCAAGATCATGCATCATATTGTTGCATTGCATTGATTGTGTTCTTTCTCCGTTGTCGGTGGTTGTTCGCCCTTAGTAGACGAATGTTCCGACAATGAGTTCGATGACACCGATGAATAGCTATACTATCTTCAGAAGTGCTAGACAAGCATAACCCCCTTGTTCATTCCGATACAATCCCACTCTCTCGCTCTTGCTCTCTTTTACTGCATTAGGATAATAATGTTTCAACTGTTACATGCTACGGTAGTTGAACCCCTTTCCTCTGCATGACCTGTCATTGCCATAGTAAATAGATGAAACCCACTAGCATGAGTAGGAGTTGTTTGAGCCCTGATGTGCCTACTCATTCATGCTTATTTTTCATGCCTTCTATTGCTTAGAGTTGTGTCATGTCTGATTCATCGGAGATGAATTGGAATGTGGTGAACATGTCCTACTGTTGAGAGCTAAGTGTGTGAACACATTTTGGTAAAGGTAGCGGTGAGAGGCCATGTAGGAGTACATGGTGGGTTGTCTCATTGAAACCGTCCTCCGGAACTGAGTTCTATGTCTGTGATCCATGAATAGTTACTACCACACATTGGGTTCCGGTAACTCAACCCCTCTCAACTTATTAATCAACCTGATCTCTGGCCAGAAGTTGCAACTAGTTTCTGGTGTTTGGAGGTAGTGTTAGTAGTCTACCAAGTGGCACCCCGTACAGGTGGGCTTGGGATAGACTAGGTACCGTGTCCGGGTGTACCAAGCGTCGACCGTTTGGTGGGCTTGGGAACCCTGTACACATCGTTTGGTGCCGTGAGCGACACCTCGGCCGGATCTCCTTGCGGATGGAACACGAATAGGCAATAAACCTGGACTAGGGACTTGCATGGTTAGTTAGGTCGTGGCCGACTTCCTCGCCAGGCTTCCGCTTGAAGGTTGTCAAGATACACGACGTGTACATGGTGGTAAGTGGGGAGAGCGTGTGTGATGAAGTACACCCCTGCAGGGTTAACATCATCTATTCGAATAGTCATGTCCGCGGTAAAGGACTTCTGGGTTGCCTATACAGTTCATAGACAAGTGAAAGTGGATGGCCTTCTCGTAGAGAGACGGGAGCGGATCCATAGTGGTGTATTGATTTGGTGAATATGTTGTCAGGCCCAAGATGCGATTCTATCCCGATCACGTGACACTTACGTGATTGGGGCACAACCGCATTTCGGGCGCTTAGGAAGATGGATATCATTACAATGTACAATTACATACATACATGGGGGATACAACAATACATACAATTCACATGAATACAACAATATCAATACAAGGCATCCGACTACGGATGCAAACATGAAACGCACAACGACATCCATCTGCTATCCCAGGCTGCCGACCCGAAACCTAACCCAAGACTGAAGAAGGAGAAGAAGAAGAAAGAACTCCAACACAACGATCAACGCTCTCACTCAAGTCATCGGAAACCTGCACCTGCAACTGTTGTTGTAGTAACTGTGAGCCACGGGGACTCAGCAATCCCATAACCATGGGTAACAAGACTAGCAAAACTTAATGGGTAGGAAGAGGTAAAGTGGTGAGGTTGCAGCAGCGGCTAAGAAAAAGTATGGTGGCTAACTTACAAGTACAAGAATAAGATGAGCATCTACGCAAACGGTCGCAAACTAGTAATGATCACTAATGATCCGGAACTACCTACGAGTCAAACATAACCCCACCGTGTTCTCTTCTCAAAGTGAAAAGAGACAGTCACGGTTACTCACACAGTTGTGTGTTTTACTTCGGATCCTCTGTCAAGTTTTCTACAACCGGACATTAACAAATTCCAATCTGCCACATAACCGCGGGCACGGCTTTCGAAAGATCATAACCCTGCACGGGTGTCCCAACTTAGCCCATCACAAGCTCTCACAATCAGCTGAAGTAATAATAATTATTAGCCCTTATCTTAGGGAAATCCGATCAAGCTCGGTATCCCGGTGCACAAGACATTTCGATAATGGTAAAACAAGTCCAGCTAGACCTCCCGGCGTGCCGACACCCTGATAGTAGCCGCGCGTATCTCGTCTCAAGCCACAACCGGATGGGACATCCTACTGGAGCCAGATACCTCGAGTTTCCCCGAGGCGGTCCCGCAGTCCCCCGTTTGGGACCAACACCATGAGCACTGGCCCCCCTGCTATGTAGAAGAATCAACGGGTAGCGCTAACTCCCTATGCAATTTGATTAATTAATTAAGTTGTTATTATGAGCAAATTAAAACCAATGTTGGGCCTTGCTGGAGGAGTTTTATTCAAAGACGAAGTGTCAAGGGGTCCCCATATAGCCAACCGTGTAAGGAAAGCAAAATAAAGGAACATAATGACGGTTTATCGGCGCCTAAGGTGGCATGAGTGGAACAAAACACGGAGCAAAAGGCCAAGCCTTCCACCCATGCCTAGTATATAGGTGTGTTAATAATAATAATAGATATTGTGATATTCCCAAAACATCAAGTTCCAAAATGGAACAATCTTCATCTTCACCTACAACTAGCAACGCTATAAGAGGGGCTGAGCAAGCGGTTCCAGACTTAGTCAAAATCTGGGAAGGCAAAAACATCATCACGATGCTGCCTTCGGAGGCACAAAACAACATGCAAAACAACATGCTCCACCAAATTGAACATGCTGATAAAATCCTGACAGGTATAATTTATAGCAACTTGAGAGCAAGAAATAAATAAGCTACAGCAAGTCATATGAGCAAGTAAGGGCATAAATGGATAGACAATAACATGGACAACAAGACATGATCATTGGCCACTCCAAAACAAGCATGGATTTGAGTAGGGCATCAAGCAAACATAGCATTAGGTTATAATAGATTCCAGACTTAGCAGTTTTTTTTCACAAAGTATAAAACAGTAACAACAACATGGCATGTTTACAAGCATGTTTAAGTCAACACACGGCATATCATGGAAAGTTAAATGCACCACAGCAAAGACCATATAATGGTGCTTCTAAAACATCTAGACATGTGGCATGAGGACAAACACATCAATAGCAAAGAGCATGTTAAATCAGCATCTCGTAACAAGTTTCAGCTCTTAACAGCTAAATGCACTTTTGCAAAAGAGATTAACATGACAATATGAACTCAAACAAGCATGCTACATCAACCATCATGTAGTACACTTCATAATGAACATTTTGACATATCATATGCAATATTTGGATAAACATGCACCAAGTTATCATATCTCAAACATGGCATAAAAATAACAAGTAGCAGCAGTGTATAACAAGTTGCACTCTTGCAACAGAGATTAGAGCATCAAGATGAAGTCAAACAAGCATGCCACAATGGAACAAAGTATAGAGCATATCACCACGATCATTTTGACATATCATACACTCAATTTGGAGCACCACACAAAAAGTTACCAGCAGTCAAAGATGCAACATAATAAGCAAAACTGAGGACTTCGCCATTTTTACAGAGGAAAAACTAAGCGCAAGAAAGAATATATCGCCCGGGGCGAGGGATAGTGGTGAGGCTCACCCATGGGCTTCGGCCCATCTACAGAGGAGGTGGAGGCCGGCCAGAGGGGCAGAGAAGACGGGCCAGACTGGGCCTCGGGGCTGGCTGGGCCGATGCTGTCGGTGGAGGCCGCTGCTGGGGCTGGGCCTTGGGCGGCGTTGGGGAAGCTGGGCCGTGGCGGGCCCATGAGGCCAGGCACGGAAGGAGGTGAACGGCCCGGTCGGTCGAGCGGGACGAGCTCAGCTCGATCCCGTGCCATGGCGCAGCGGCGGCTTGGGCAACCGGCGGCGGTCCGGTGAGGGGAAGACGGCGGAAGGGCTGGATCTGGCCGGATCCCAGCGGATCCGGGGTGGGGGATCCCATTCCCGGCGACAGGCCACCGGCGGATGAGCTCCGGCGATCCAGGCGAGGTCCAAGGCGGGGCGGTGACCGTCACCGGTGGCGGCGGCCGAGCAGACAGCGGCGGCGTCCGGCGCGAGCGGACGGGGCGGAGGCAGGCGCGGGCGGGCGCCTGCGGGAGCGGCGGCGGCTGGATCCGGGACGGGCGGGCCGGATCTGGGCGGCGCGGGCTCGTGGCGGCGGTGGGAGGTGGATGTGGCCACGTGGCGCGGTGGGATAGGGCGAAAGCGGCGGCGGGGTGACGTGTCAAGCCCTGATTGGGCGGAGTAAGGTGTCCGGCGGACATGTCCGGCACGGATGGACATGTTCGGCGCGCGGTGGGAAGAGGGTTAGGGTTTCATCTGCGAGAATTTCGGGAGGAGCCACATATATATAGATAGAGGGAGCTAGGAGTGTCCAAATGAGGAGCCGTTCTCGGCCACGCGATCGTGATCGAACGGCCAAGAACATGGAGGGGTTAGAATGGGCTTGGTGGGCTGTGTGAAAGGGGTGATGGGCCAAAAGAGAAAAGGCTTCCCGCGGTTAACACAGTTAACCGTTGGGCTATCAAACGAGCTCCTAATGCGACGAAAATTGACACGCGGTCTACCTATGCTATAATAAGACCACACGCCAAGTTTCAACCCATTCCGAGAATGTTTTCCGGCCACTCATAAAATAAATATTCGGAGGCGCCGTGGGCGCGCGTGAGTGTGTCTGGGCTCAGAACGGACAACGGAGAGGACGAGGGGGCTCGGGCGGATGCAGGTTTTGAAAACATACTGATGCAACACACACGATGACATGGCAAGATGCAACACGCAAGCAGATGACATGACAACGACGACGAATAGCTGGCTGACACCTAGCGCACCAGTCTCGGGGTGTCACAACACTCCCCTACTAACAAGAGATCTCGTCCCGAGATCTTAGGAACGAGACGGGAGAGAAAAAGGAAGAACAAAGTTCTTCGAGGACAAAAGAGTGAAACCAAAGAATGTTCAGAGGATGAGCCACTCGAAAGAAAGGATAGAACGAAGATGAACGAAGTTGCAAAGAATTTGTTAAATAAGAGGACAAGGAATACGACGAGAATCAAGTAGGCTGAAAGGCACAAAACAAGGACTGAAGTAACAAGAATGAATTCGAAAAAACACTCCGGATAATAAGAGATAGAAAAGGAATTCAAACGAAGGCATTTGGGCAGCACTCCGGCTGAAACTGAAAGAAATAGCACACCGGATGAACATGAATGGAATAGAACAAGAACCTGAGAAGATCGAATAAAACATGACGAAATGAACAAGACAATGCCTCCGGAATAATTCAAATAATGGAAAGAAAAGAACGGAGCAGAAGATGACAACTTGAGCACGAGTGATATGAACGAGAATTTATAAGAGAAAGAATTGAACGGAGTTGTTGAGAAAATCAACAACAAAAGAATAAGCTTGTGGTGGATTTATGTAAACATCTCACCACTTGAGGTGAATTACTGCCGCAACAAAAAGAAGGACTAGCTAAGAATGAAGAATTGCAAAACTCCACATCATAAGAATACGGAGAATTATTTGCACTCGAGAGGCAAAAGAATAATGTTTGATCTGCTCCAGAAGAATTAGATGAACGTTTGAAGAATGAATTATCTCCTGAAGAGTCGCCATGAGGAACTCCAGCAGCAAAATAAAAGGATGATGAAATAGAAATGACGGACGAAAAGAATAAGATTAAAGCCTTCCGATGATTTAGAAAGGGCCTCCGACGAGATAGCCGAGAAAAACTTGAACTCCGGGGAAGAAAAGATGAAAGCACTTGGAACTAGAATTTATTCATGCCGAATAAACTCTGAAAGAAGGGATTAAATCAACTCCAGAAGACGAATAAGAATTATGATATGCTTATCCTCCACCAATAAAATTGATGAGAAGCAATGGATTCGCATACAACTTATTCTTGTTGAAATGATTAAAGAGGGATATATCGCAAACTTGCGAAAATCTTCATGAACACCGGTAGGATTGGAATAAAATGAATTGATTGATATGATAGCACCGGAAAAGAATTCTTGAGCGAACCACCATAAGAATTGAAGCCGAGTGAAGAAAATGGAACGAACCACCGTAAGGAATGAAATTGAGTGAATACAAGAGAATGAATCTTCGGGAAGAATAAAGCACTTGAGGAAAATTGGATGACGAGCACGAAGAGATCGCGAACTGATTAAAGAATACTTGAACGAAGCACCGGAAGAATGAGAGACAAACAAAGTGGCATCATCGAAGAATATTTGGAGGACGAAGTTGGAAACTGAGAACGAAGAAATCTTCTGAAATGATGGCCTTCGGAGGAACACAAAGAAAAGAATTCATGAACTACTCCAGATGGTTGAAGAAAGAATTTGACACGAAGCGGAACAAGTAAGAGGATAGCATGAAGCTAGAACGACGAATAGTCGAGAGAACGGACAAGATTTAGAGGAACTCTTCGTCGGTCTTGAAATGATGATGAGAAATACCACAAAAATTATCGAGATACTCCAGACGAATGAAAAGAGGAAGGTTGAACCAATGATGAAAAGAATTTAAAAGCGATCTTGAAGAAGGCATATGACTGATGGAATTCATACTTACGTCACACTAGAAAAGAATTTCGAAACACTCCGGGAAATTAGAAGAGTCAGGTAAGATCATGGGAAAGACCTGTGGGTTATGAGCCCACCGAAGAGAAAACTCCGTTGAAATGGAATGCAAAGGAGATGATGCACCGGAACAATTTTAAAACTCGAACGAGGTGACAACCTCAAGTTAATTGGAACACGGACAAATCTCTTGAGATGCCTTCGGAACTCCGGAATAATTAAATGGCGAGAGGTGAATGAGCAATTGGAAACATTTGAGCAGAGGGAAAAGAATATGAAGAACACCGGATACTAATAGAATTGGAACCACCGGAGAAGAAAAGAGATGAAGAATATCAAACAATAGGAGAATTCGTCGAAGAATTCATCGGAGAATAAAGTAGATGAATGATGACGAACTAGACGAGAATTCACCGATTGAAATAACTGAGGAAAGAATGCAAAGGATTCACACGAGTAGGATGGATACTCGATTAAGGACTCCGGCTACGAGAAGCAAAAAGGGTGGGCCGGTGGGAAAATCAAAGACCACTTCGGACGGGGAAAACACTGTCGGTTGGAAAAAAAACTAGGGTTGAACTTGCAAAGAAGAAGAGGGATGAATCCACTTGATGAGAGATGCACCAGATGAAAGAACTAACAACGCAACAAACAAAACTAACCTCGTGATCCTAAAAAAAATTGAAGGGGAAGAGGGGTAATTCAAAACACCTACGTCAAGATTCCTCACCAGAGCGATGAAGGGGCTGAGGAGTAAAAGAATTCCTACTCTCCGATATAACTAGACTCTGAAAAAGTTTTCTGCTAGACTCAACAACGGCCAACTACGATCAATCAAGGGGCCTGGTCGATCGAGGCTCTGATACCAACTTGTCAGGCCCAAGATGCGATTCTATCCCGATCACGTGACACTTATGTGATTGGGGCACAACCGCATTTGTGGCCCTTAGCAAGATGGATATCATTGCATCGTACCATTACATACATACATGGGGGATACAACAATACATACAATTCACATGAATACAACAATATCAATACAAGTCATACGACTACGGATGCAAACATGAAACGCACAACGACATCCATCTGCTAGCCCAGGCTGCCGACCCGGAACCTAACCCAAGACTAAAGAAGAAGAAGAAGAAGAAGAAGAAGAAGAAGAAGAAGAAGAAGAAGAAGAAGAAGAAGAAGAAGAAGAAGAAGAAGAAGAAGAAGAAGAAGAAGAAGAAGAAGAAGAAGAAGAAGAAGAAAGAACTCCAACACAACGATCAACGCTCTCACGTCAAGTCATCGGAAACCTGCACCTGCAACTGTTGTTGTAGTAACTGTGAGCAACGAGGACTCAGCAATCCCATATCCATGGGTAACAAGACTAGCAAAGTTTAATGGGTAGGAAGAGGTAAAGTGGTGAGGTTGCAGCAACGGCTAAGCAAAAGTATGGTGGCTAACTTACGAGTACAAGAATAAGATGAGCATCTACGCAAACGGTCGCAAACTAGTAATGATCGCTGAAGATCCTGAACTACCTACGAGTCAAACATAACCCCACCGTGTTCTCTTCTCAAAGTGAAAAGAGACAGTCACGGTTACTCACACAGTTGTGTGTTTTACTTCGAATCCTCTGTAAAGTTTTCTACAACCGGACATTAACAAATTCCAATCTGCCACATAACCGCGGGCACGGATTTTGAAAGATCATAACCCTGCAGGGGTGTCCCAACTTAGCCCATCACAAGCTCTCACGATCAGCTGAAGTAATAATAATTATTACCCCTTATCTTAGGGAAATCCGATCAGGCTCGGTATCCCGGTGCACAAGACATTTCGACAATGGTAAAACAAGTCCAGCAAGACCTCCCGGCGTGCCGACACCCTGATAGTAGCCGCGCGTATCTCGTCTCAGGCCACGACCGGATGGGACAACCTACGGGAGCCAGATACCTCAAGTTTCCCCGAGGCAGTCCCGCAGTCCGCCCGTTTGGGACCAACACCATCAGCACTGGCCCCCCTGCTATGTAGAAGAATCCACGGGTAGCGCTAACTCCCTATGCAATTTAATTAATTAATTAAGTTGTTATATGAGCAAATTAAAACCAATGTTGGGCCTTGATGGAGGAGTTTTATTCAAAGACGAAGTGTCAAGGGGTCCCCATATACCCAACCGTGTAAGGAACGCAAAATCAAGGAACATAATGCCGGTTTATCGGCGCCTAAGGTGGCATGAGTGGAACAAAACACCGAGCAAAAGGCCAAGCCTTCCACCCATGCCCAGTATATAGGTGTGTTAATAATAATAATAGATATTGTGATATTCCCAAAACATCAAGTTCCAACATGGAACAATCTTCATCTTCACATGCAACTAGCAACGCTATAAGAGGGGCTGAGCAAGCGGGTAACATAGCCAAACAATGGTTTGCTAGGAAGGTGTCAAGGTTAGAGGTTTCATGGCAACAAGGAGAGGAGCTGCCAAAAAGATGGGTAGCGCGACATATAACGATAGCATCGAGACAACTAAGCATGGCAATGAAAGTAAAGGTATCCAAGGGTATGGTCATCTTGCCTGAGATCCCGCAAGGAAGAAGAATGAGTCCATCAAGAAGACGAAGAAGAAGCCTTGAAGATGAACCACATGTAGACGAACGAATCCTCGCGATCGCAACGGAACAAGCACTAACGAGAAGAAGCAAGCAATACGGTAAACACACAACACAAGAACATGACAATATGATAAACCAAGTATGATGCAAGACAAGTCTATATGATGCAATACATGGCAAGGTAGGAAGCACTCAAAAACAACACAAGAACATGACAATATGCTCAACCAAGTAGGATGCAAGACAAGTCTATATATGATGCAAAACATGGCAAGGCAGGAAGCACTCAAAACAACACAAGTCAACAAGTTTAAATGAGGTCGGAAACTAGATATAACAAATCCGGTAAGTCCTCATATGCATAGTTTGAAATTAGTCCAGATCTGAACAAACCTTAAGTTAAAGTTGTTAAACAGAAGCTTAACATGCACCATGATGATCTACATGAAATTCTAGTCAAGATTCATATAAAGTTTGTTTAATTCGGAGCTACGGCCTAGAAGATATGAGCAAAACAAGACAAGCATGGCAACGGTGCAAGATGCACCCAAACATCAAGCAAACACACCCCAAACATGAAAAACATGATATTATGATTCTACATGAAAAATCACACAAGTTTCATATAGGGCACACTCAAAACGGAGCAACGGTCTAAAAGATTCACATGAAACAAGATATAACCACAAGCTGAAATTAACAGCCACATAGCAACTTTGGAGCAATGTAAATATAAGCTAAAACACCGAAACATGTTAACAAGAGGCATGGATGTGAAGTAGACATGTTACTCTACAAGCATGAACTTAGAACACACCGAAAAGCTTGCTGGAACACATTTAAACAAGCATGGCAAGTTGCAATAAAATATTCCAGACTTAGTCAAAATCTGGGAAGGCAAAAACATCATCACGATGCTGCCTTCGGAGGCACAAAACAACATGCATATCAACTCAACTAAGTATATAAAGAGCATGGACATGTAGTAGACATATCCTACAGCAAACAACTCCATTGGAGCAACTCCATAGGAGGCATGGATCAATTACAACAAGCTCCACCAAATTGAACATGCTGATAAAATCCTGACAAGTATAATTTATAGCAACTTGAGAGCAAGAAATAAATAAGCTACAATAGGTCATATGAGCAAGTAAGGGCATGAATGGATATACAATAACATGGACAACAAGACATGATCATTGGCCACTCCAAAACAAGCATGGATTTGAGTAGGGCATCAAGCAAACATAGCATCAGGTTATAACAGATTCCAGACTTAGCAGTTTTTTCACTAAGTATAAAACAGTAACAACAACATGGCATGTTTACAAGCATTTTTAAGTCAACACAAGGCATATCATGGAAAGTTAAATGCACCATAGCAAAGACCATATAATGGTGCTTCTAAAACATCTAGACATGTGGCATGAGGACAAACACGTCAATAGCAAAGAGCATGTGAAATCAGCATCTCATAACAAGTTTCAGCTCTTAACAGCCAAATGCACTTTTTCAATAGAGATTAACATGGCAATATGGACTCAAACAAGCATGCTACATCAACCATCATGTAGTACACTTGATAATGAACATTTTGACATATCATATGCATCATTTGGATAAACATGCACCAAGTTATCATATCTTAAACATGGCATAAAAATAACAAGTAGCAGCCGTTTATAACAAGTAGCACTCTTGCAACAGAGATTAGAGCATCAAGATGAAGTCAAACAAGCATGCCACAATGGAACAAAGTGTAGATCATATCACCACGATCATTTTGACATATCGTACACTCAATTTGGAGCACCACACAAAAAGTTACCAGCAGTCAATGATGCAACATAATAAGCAAAACTGAGGACTTGGCCATTTTTTACAGAGGAAAACTGAGCGCAAGATAGAATATATCGCCCGGGGCGAGGGATAGGGGGGAGGCTCACACACGGGCTTCGGCCCATCTGTAGAGGAGGTGGAGGCCGGCCAGAGGGGCAGAGGAGATGGGCCAGGTTGGGCCTCGGGGCTGGCTGGGCCGATGCTGTCGATGGAGGCCGCTGCTGGGGCTGGGCCTTGGGCAGCGCTGGGGAAGCTGGGCCGTGGCGGGGCCCATGAGGCCAGGCGCGGAAGGAGGCGAACGGCCCGGTCGGTCGAGCGGGACGAGCTCAGCTCGATCCCGTGCCATGGCGCGGCGGCGGCTTGGGCAACCGACGGCGGTTCGGTGAGGGGAAGGCGGCGGAAGGGCCGGATCTGGCCGGATCCTAGCGGATCCGGGGTGGGGGATCCCATTCCCGGCGACAGGCCACCGGCGGATGAGCTCCGGCGATCCAGGCGAGGTCCAAGGCGGGGCGGTGACGGTCACCGGCGGTGGCGGCCGAGCGGACGGCGGCGGCGTCCGGCGCGAGCGGACGGCGCGGATGAACATGTCCGGCGCGTGGTGGGAACAGGGTTAGGGTTTCATCAACGAGAATTTTGGGAGGATCCACATATATATAGATAGAGGGAGCTAGGAGTATCCAGATGAGGAGCCGTTCGCGGCCACGCGATCGTGATCGAACGGCCAAGAGCATGGAGGGGTTAGAATGGGCTTGGTGGGCTGTGTGAAAGGGGTGTTGGGCCAAAAGAGAAAAGGCTTCCCATGGTTAACACGATTAATCGTTGGGCTATCAAACAAGCTCTGTATGCGACGAAAATTGACAGGCGGTCTACCTATGCTATAATAAGACCACACGCCAAGTTTCAACCCATTCTGAGAACGTTTTCCGGCCACTTATAAAATAAATATTCGGAGGCGCCGTGGGCGCGTGTGAATGTGTCTGGGCTCAGAACGGACAATGGAGAGGACGAGGGGGCTCGGGCAGATGCAGGTTTTGAAAACATGCTGATGCAACACACACGATGACATGGCAAGATGCAACACGCAAGCAGATGACATGGCAACGACGACGAATAGCTGGCTGACACCTGGCGCACTAGTCTCGGGGTGTCACATATGTGGACTCGGGTGCGCCACCTCAAAGAGTTACCAGCAGTCGTAGTACATGATAGGCACTGAGTCAAAGCTGGCCTGTTGCAGTTAAACCCCACAACCCCCTGTATTGATAATGATGCATATGTAGCTAGTTCTGATGTAAGTCTTGCTAGGTACATTTGTACTCACGTTTGCTTAATTTATGTTTTTGCAGAGAGACTTCAGTCTCACTAGTAGTTCCACGTGGACTTCGCCATTTAGCTTGTTACCTCAGCTACGATCTTGTACCCTTGGGAGGGTCTTGTAGATAGTCAGGCTTCTCAGCCTTTTCCATTTGTAGTTGTCTGTACCCAGACATGTTATGCTTCTGTTGCTTGTATGCTTTGTATGTTGGGTCATGAGACCCATGTTTGTAATATCTGGCTCCTCGGAGCCTAAGGAATAAATACTTTGATTCATAGAGTTTTGTTGTGATGCCATGTTGTATTTGCACATATCGAGTATATTGTGTGTATGTTATTGAAATGCTTGGTATGTGTGGGATCTGACACCTAGTTGTTTACCCTTGGTAGCCTATCTTATGGGGAAATGCCTCCTAGTGCTTCCACTGAGCCTTGTTAGCTTGCTACTGCTCTGGAACACTTTGGCTGGCCGGCATGTGTCCTTCTTCGTTCCTATGTCTGTCCCTTTAGGGAAATGTCACGCATTGTTCCTTTAAGTACTTGTAGCTTGCTACGACTTGGGTTCATACGTCGATGACCGACACGTGCGTTGCTGGGTCATGTATGCATGTCCCTGTAATTTAGCGCCACTTTTGGTTTATAACTATTCATGTCGGCCCGGGTTCTCTGTCATATGGATGCTAGCGACACTATCATATATGTGAGCCAAAATACGCAAACGGTCCCGGGCCAGGTAAGGTGGCTCCCATGGGGATACCGTCCGTGAGGCCGCAAAGTGATATGATGTGTTACATGCTGGATCGGTGTGACTTAGGATCGAGGTCCCGACATTATATCATTTTGAGTGCTCCATCAAGATCTATGTGACATGGAAAAGTAACCCATGATCCTAATCGATTGTGCATTTTCTTTCGAATGCAAATTATAAATAATGCACAAATTTAGGGGGAGCTCTTGCTTATCACATACTTCTCAAAGCGACGATGTATTTAAATCTTATTATCATTTGTCGAAGCTTTGATATATATGTTGTCATCAATTTCCAAAAGGGGGGAGACTGAAAGTGCAACTATCACTGGGTGGCTTTGGTAATTCCTAACAACATATAGCTCATTGAACTAATGATATTTCAAGATGATCATTTCAGAAAGTTCAGTGATTGGCATGGCATGGACTAGGAATGTGGACCCCTCAAAATGCTAAGGACACATATTGGCTCAAGCTCAAGACTCTACATTTTCCATTTTAGTGATCCAAGATCACATTGAGTCCATAGGAAAGCCAATACTATTAAAAGGGGATGACGTGTTTCTTAATGGGTTACTTGCACAAAATGCTTAGTGATATGCTCCAAAACCTTCATCCCCTTTCTCCCATCCACATATGTCCCAAACCAAAAGTCAAACTTGGCCCCACCGAAACCTTCTATCCGGCGCGACCGAGTGCAGTTGACATAGCCACTGTCACAAACCCTAATCACTTCAGTCTCGCCGATTGGGATCTTGGTCTCACCGAGAGGGATTGCAAATTATCTGTTTCCCTTCATAACATTTCGGTCCAACCGAAACGAGCGAATCGGTCCCACCAAGTTTGCCTGACCAACTCTCTGGTTAGCTTATTACCAAAATCGGTCCTGCCGAGTTTGTGTAATCGGTCTCACCGAGATTACGTTATGCCCTAACCCTAATGAAATCAGTCCTACCGAGCCGATCATATCGGTCCCACCAAAATGCCTAACGGTCACATTATGAACTAAATCGGTCTGACCGAGTTTTCTGATTCGGTCCCACCAGGTTTGGTAAATTGTGTGTAACGGTTAGATTTTGTGTGGAGGTTATATATATCCCTCCACCCACTCTTCATTCATGGAGAAATCCATGAGAACAAGCCTATACTTCCAACATATATTTTCAGAGAGAGAACCACCTACTCAAGTGTTGAGATCAAGATATTCCATTCCTACGACATAAATGTTGTTCTCTAGCCTTCACAAGTTGCTTTCCACTCAATCTCTTCTTCCACCATATCCAAATCTGTGAGTAGCTATTTGAGTGTTGGGGAGACTATCATTTGAAGCATTTGAGCACGGAGTTCATCATCAACACACAGTCTATTACCTTTTGGAGAGTGGTGTCTCCTAGATTGGTTAGGTGTCACTTGGGAGCCTCCGACAAGATTGTGGAGTTGAACCAAGGAGTTTGTACGGGCAAGGAGATCGCCTACTTCGTGAAGATCTACCCTAGTGAGGCAAGTCCTTCGTGGGCGATGGCCATGGTGGGATAGACAAGGTTGCTGTCGGTGATATACCACGTGGTGTAACCCGGCCGGAAGTATAACCCGGCCGGACTTGGCGGTTTATTTGAGACGGTTTACACTTGGTGATTCACTGGCGTCCCACCCTGACCAGACGGTTTACAAGCAATATTGTTATATACTGGTAACCCGGCGGGCGGATCACGGATGACAAGGCCCAAGGCCCAGAAGGCCGGTTCATGTTATGGTGGGCCGGTTTATGAAGAAAGCACAAGGAATATTCTCCTACAAAGGAAGCAAGACTAGGACTCCTTGTAATAGAGTAATCCTATTCCTACTAGGACTACTCATGTAACCCACCCCTTCAACATATATAAGGAGGGGCAAGGCTCCCCAAAGAGGGACAAGTTCTCACAAGTTTCTAGGGCTAGACACAAAGAGCCGGTTTACCGGCGACACCAGGAGGATCATAATGAGACCTAGCCTCAAACAGCACGTAGGGCTATTACCGGATGATGTTTTCCCGGGGCCCAAAGCTGTCTAAATCCTTGTCTTGTGTTGCGTCTCTCGATTCCGCTCAACCCGTCTCAAGCTACTACATAGATGCGCAGCCTCACGACTAAGTCCTTACCCTAGGACATCTGCCGTGACAATTCCACGACAATTGGCGCCCACCGTGGGGCCTGCGCACGGTGGTGTTGAGTTCTTGAAGGGATCTCTCCTAGGGATCAAGAAGCTCGCAATATGATCAGATAAGAAGAGCCGGCGTGAAACAATCACGCAGGAAGCCTGCGATCAGACGGATTAATTAATCCCACACATTAAACTTTGGAAGGATGGATACAAGATGGTGATCAGCGGTCAAGGTTGCGTCTGTACGCGGCCACAAATCGTCGAGATCGACATGAATTTCCGTCGGATCAAATATATTGCAGTATTCCGTCGAAACCGCCGTTTCAATTTCGGTGGCCGAGTCCGATTGCTGCTGTTCTTTACGTCTACATCAATTATTATTGTCCAGAGGATCAAGTCCAAAAACGGCAAAACTGCCGCTATTACTCCTCGGTGTAGAGACCGAAGCGCTGCTGTTACGCATAGGTTTTTTAACGCAGAGTTACAGCCGCTGTCTACCTACAGCTTCAAGTCCCGAAGGAACCAGTCGCTGCTACTTTTTCCTGTGGTGAATATTCAAAGCGTGAAGCACCGTAGTGCTACTACATGACCAGCACGGAGAACAAGAATTGATGGCTACTCCACGTGAACCCCAGACTTTTTTGGGACAACTTGAGATGTGGATGTACGTAGAGTAAACCAGCAAGAGAAGAATTCGGTCGACTTCGTCATGGCCGCCTGCAACTTGGGCTCGGACAGGTGTCGTGCGTTGACAGCACACAACCCGGAGTCAGATTTGACACGAGCTCAGTTTTTACGATCAAGCCACCCTTGTGGTCTGCTTCGGCCATCTGCTTCGGTGTTGGATAGAAAAAAAGTGGTTGACTTGGCGGACTAGAAAGCAAGCACGGTTTCGGCGTTGATCCGACTAGAAAATACCAGGTGCTATTTGCCGTATCTGTTTTTACTGCATTTTAAAATTCTTTTGAGAACAATTACTCTCGCATGTAATGTTTTTTTCGCAGGACAACTATTAAAAGAAAAAGGGATGGTGGTATGCCACGGATGAACGTTCAGCTGTGTTGCACGGCTTCACGAACATGCGTGTCGCGGTCCGGTTCACATCAACGCACCGGACGACTCGTCAGTCCGTGCCCACGCGCGCTGGTCTCTAACACCGCGGCCGACTCCCTCGCCAATGGACGTGCACACGCCACCGCTGCTGCTGTCTGGTCTGCATTAACACGCCGGTGCCGCACCCGTTCTCATAAACCGGCCCAGCGGATACGCGTGCGAGGCGCTACCCCCGTTGCTATGCTTATATCAATACGTGGCCGATTCAGTTGTCCTCGGCTGCGATTACCTCACCCGTACGTGCCGGCTTACAATGCCGCGGCCGACTCGTCTGTTATCCAGGCGAATCAGGTGATATCTTTCCTAATTGTTTTTAATACGTATTAATTCATCCGAGCAAAAATACCTCGCCCTGCTGTATTTTGTATGCATAAAATCATTCATTACAAAGCGATATTATACCGCGGAGATGGAGGCCCGCCAACATCATTCGGCACAAGCGGATGTCGTTACTTAACGGACTCCCGCACCGGCTTACAACGCCGTGACCGTCTCTCGCGACCGCGCCGGCTTACAACGTCGTGGCCGTCTCTCGCGACCGCGCCGGCTTACAACGCCGTGGCCGTCTCTCGCGACCGCGTCGGTTTACAACTCCGTGGCCATCTCTTGCCACCGCGCCGGCTTACAACGCCGTGGCCGTCTCTCGCAACCGCGTCAGTTTACAACGCCGTGGCCATCTTTCGTGACCGCGCTGGCTTACAACGAAGAGGACGACTAGCCCGTCGGCGTTGGCCAACCCATCTATTCTTCGAGCAAATCAGGTGTTATCCCCCCTATATACTTTATCAGGACATTTAAATTCCTTTGAGCAACATTACACTGCCCTATTGGTGTTTGTTATATACAGTTCACGCGTCTGCACCGGTTTACAACGCGGGGGACAACTTGCGCATCTGTGCCGGTTTACAACCCCACGGCCGGTTCATCTGTTTGAGCCACCTCTGATGCTACGGTCGTTTTACTGTCAGCCCTGTGGTCCGGCCTACTTAACATGCCGGTTTGATTAACAGACGCCGATGAGGATCATAAGGTCAAAATACATCAGGTGATATCCATCTAAATCTATTTTCTTGGTATATATCGTTTTCATCAAGAAAACGGTTACTTTGATCCGTATATTTTGATATGTAGGACAGTTATTTATTAAAGGGACCAAAGAGGGTTTGTTGCACAGTACAACTCAAACATAGGTACCCGGTGAGCACACCAAAGGAGTATCACATGGGAGTTTCTCTGAAAACTTTCCATGGCCTCCTAAACCAGCACCCTTGATACATCAAGGGACAAGCCATTGACAAACATCGAGTTGATCACCTAAAGACAAGATCCCTCAAAGGTCTAAACATTGGGTAGTATCGATGAAAACGTCAAGTATGGACCCTGGCAGCTCGCAAAAAGCCATTGACAATCATCGAGTCGATCACCTAAAGACAAGATCACTCAGAGGTCTTGAAACGTTGGGTAGTATCGATGAAAACGTCAAATATGGAGCCTGGCAGCTCGCAAAAAGCCTAGAGCCTAATGGTAGCTCACAAAAAGCCTAGAGCCTAATGGCAGCTCACAAAAAGCCTAGAGCCTAATGGCAGCTCACAAAAAGCCTGGAGCCTGGCAGCTCGCAAAAAGCCTCGAATTTAGAGCCTAGCAGCTCACAAAAAGCCTCGAATTTGGAGTCTGGCAGTTCGTAAAAAGTCTTGACTACATGGTCTTATTTGCTTGAAAAATCTTTTAGTTCTCTGATTTCACAAATCTTGGTCGTCATGATCATTGGTTTTTTAACCAAGTCTATTAATGCGGGACTGGACAACAACAAGGTTGACCATACGTCTACAAACTTAAAGTCTGGGTCATGAACACCAGCAAGAGTTAAACCAGCGTCCATGTTAACCCGGATCGGCCATCATGCTAAGCTGACACGAGAGCCAAGGGCTTCATCGGTACCCGTGCCTTAAAATTATTCCTACCAGGTTAAGGTCTACAAGCACACTTAATCACAGGACATCTTTTAGCATTGTTCATGCAGACATAGATAATGACTGGTGTTTATTAAACCGGCCTGGCTTTGACTATAAGTCGCTAGTATGAGACAAGATAATGACCGGTGTTTATTATACCGGACTGGCTTTGACTATAAGTCGCCAGTATGAGACAAGATAATGACCGGTGTTTATTGAACCGGCCTGGCTTTGACTATAAGTCGCTAGTATGAGACAAGATAATGACCGGGGTTTATTAAACCGGCCTGGCTTTTTGACTATAAGTCGCCAGTATGAGATAAAATAATAACCGGTGTTTATTAACCCGGCCTGGTTCTGATCAAATATCACTGGAACCGGTTTTCAAACCGGATTATATTCTTCAAATCTTTAAATAGCCAACATGGCTGGATGTTTATTATGGTTATCAATAACCAATATTATGATTGAGGTTTTCAAAGTCGCTTCAGCGCAATGGATATCATATTTTCAATGGTATGATTTATTTTACAAAGGAATAGTCCCGAGTCGCTGCAGGCTTACAACCCGGCACTTGGGGGCTACATTATTCAAATTGAGATTACATCAAATACACAAGTCTCATGTCGCTGCAAGCATGCACCATGACACTTGGGGGCTAATGCAAAGTCATTTTTTGCTCACTTTATTGAAGACCCAACTCATCACATTATAATGAGCCGGCCCTTGGGGGCTACCAATTGCTCATGTCAACAATTCAAGCTACACAAGTATTAATCCATTATATTGAAGGGTCCACTGCTCAGTTGGTAAAGCACAAAGCTCTTAACCTTGTGGACATGGGTTCAAACCCCGTGATGGAAGTTACATTATATAATGTTATTGTCAATGATTATATCTACAAAGTCCCTGCTCATTATTGCATAATGACCTGGCCCTTGGGGGGCTACACGTTGCTGTTCAAGTCTACATGATCATATCTACAAAGTCCCTGCTCATTATTACATAAAGATCCAGCCTTTGGGGGCTACACTGGTTGAAGTTGTTGAGCATCAGGAAATTACAAGTTCCAGGTTGATGCAAGCATGACAACCTGGCACTTGGGGGCTACATATGTGGAATATTCAGTTTTTACTAGTGATTGGGAGGAACAATCTGGATTTCTTCAAGGTTGCAGCATTTATATTGAAACAAGTCTTAAGCTATCACTATGTTCTTTTCTTAAGACTTGGGGGCTACAGGTAATATGTATATAAAGGAGGAACATCTTCAAATTCTCAGTTTTGGCAAACCACGAAGATTAAGTGTGTGACCCGGTGTTGGCAACAATCATAACCCGGCGTCTAAAAAACAGTCATGACCCGGAATTATCAGTTTTTATAACCCGGCAATGGTAGTAATCATAAACCGCCATCCTCAAGCTGGATGGATATCAGTTGAATATTTCAAAGACTAATATTTTTGTCAAGTCAGAGCATTGAAGGCCGATTCAAATAGATTCTTGATTTACAATATTTCTTATGCAAGCAAGTTGATTATGAAGCTAGTCTGTTGACCCGAATTTTCTAGAAGAAGAAAATGATAAGGATTTAAGGATGATCAAGTGCCGGTTCAGGAAAATATATTTAACCTGGAGCACAACCTGTCAAGTTTACCATGGATAAATCCAAGCTAAACTGGGAGCTAATGTCGGGGATATACCCCGTGGTGTAACCCGGCCGGAAGTATAACCCCGCCGGACTTGGCGGTTTATTTGAGACGGTTTACACTTGGTGATTCACTGACGTCCCGCCCTGACCAGACGGTTTACAAGCAATATTGTTATTGACTGGCAACCCGACGGGCGGATCACGGATGACAAGGCCCAAGGCCCAGAAGGCCGGTTCATGTTATGGTGGGCCGGTTTATGAAGAAAGCACAAGGAATATTCTCCTACAAAGGAAGCAATACTAGGACTCCTTGTAATAGAGTAATCTTATTCCTACTAGGACTAGTCATGTAACCCGCCCCTTTAACATATATAAGGAGGGGCAGGGCTCCCCAAAGAGGGACAAGTTCTCACAAGTTTCTAGGGCTAGACACAAAGAGCCGGTTTACCGGCGACACCAGGAGGATCATAATGAGACCTAGCCTCAAACACAACGTAGGGCTATTACCGGATGATGTTTTCCCGGGGCCCGAAGCTGTCTAAATCCTTGTCTTGTGTTGCGTCTATCGATTCCGCTCAACCCCTCTCAAGCTACTACATAGATGCACGGCCTCACGACTAAGTCCTTACCCTAGGACATCTGTCGTGAAAATTCTTGATGGACCCTTCGTGGGTGGAGCCCTCCATGGACTCACGCGGCCGTTACCCTTCGTGGGTTGAAGTCTCCATCAGTGTGGATGTACGATAGCACCACCTATCGAAACCACGCGTAAAAAATCTCCGTGTCTACATTGCGTTTGCTCCCTCAAACTCCTCCCTTTACCTTCATATGCAATTGCTTTACATTCCGCTGCTATACTCTTAGAATTGCATCTGTAGGTTGATTGCTTGACTTGTGCTATGTTGCTAAAATCTGCCAAGAATTAAAATTGGTAAAAGGCTAGATTTTTATTTGGTCAAGTAGTCTAATCACCCCCCCTCTAGACATACTTTCGATCCTACATCAATACTTTAATTTTATCTTTTTCATTTGATATCAAATCTGAAGTAGCACTCTTACGACCATCTTTTTTAACACGGTAAACTTGCTTGACCACCTCTTTCTTGTTCCTTGAGCTCTGGACTGGTTCCTTATGATTGGAACGGCCTTTTACATGCGATTGTTCATCAAATGTTGATATTCTTGGAGCTGCATAATGTTGGTGAGACGGTCTAAAATAAGATGGAGAATGTGCCCTTGTATCATACCTGACCCATGATGGATACAGATCTACATGAGCATAGGGAGGCATCCAAGACATTGGCATTGGCGGCCCAAAGTAAGGATATGAATATGCTGCATTGAGATTCTCCCTTTGCCAATACCGATCCTTTGAATTAATTGGCCGATAATCACTTTTCACCTCACTCTTCTTCTGATATTTTTCCAATAGCTGCGTGAAAGTGACTTTCATTCACTTGCACTTGCTCCTATTTCGGCCTTTGTTTTATTTTGGTTTACTTTCTTCAATCATTGGATTTGCTTCCTGCCCCCAGTACCTGGCGTATTATGTGCAACCTTGATGGAATTCCCTCCTTCAAGAATATCTTCATTGTGCTCTTGAACAACTTCTTTACTTGAAAACTTGATCCCATCATCCACTGTTTTTACTTTCTCATCATTTAATGAATCGACTTGAAGGAGACGATGCAAAAACTTTTTGCCATCAAGACCAATCAGAATAGACTGGTCATCTTTTGGCGTTTCAACAAATCTCAATCGTCCTTTATGAATGGCCGATTTGACTATTTGACGAAACATATTGCAATCCTCAAAATTATGTTTGAACGAATGTTGTAACCTACAATATATCCGTCTTTGGACAGATGGCTCGACATGGTGATCAACAATTCTAGTATAGTTATTTCTCATCAACAAATCAAAGATTTTATCGCACATGTTTGAATTGAAGGTATACCTTTTATCTTCTAGTGGATCTTGATGTGAGAACGGCTTTGGAAGTAAGCAAATGGATGGTTCGGACTTTGCATCCTCTCATTCGGCCATGCTTCATGTTTTGCACTCTATCTTCGATGTCTTGAAATAATAAATTATACTAGCATCGATTGGCTTTAAATGTCTAAAACAAATATAGTTAGAATATATATGCCTCAATTGAGACCAAGTGTAAGCCAAGTATGAAACAAGCAAAGCTATCCATGTAGATATAAACTCTAAAGACAACGGGAAAAGCTTTGATTGTAATAATCTTTATCAGTCTTTCTGAATGGTGCAATATGTTGATCGATATGCTTTGTGACAATCTAATTGCTACCAAATAAATTACCATTCTTCATTGGTTTCTCAAAATTGCTTATGAAGGTTTTTCTAATAGATGCATCAACAACAAAGTTATGACCAAATCAGAACATAGGTAAATTATTTGCTAAACATACCTCTTCAATTAGGTTGGGAGAGCATGATGGTAGTGTCACTTGAACAATATCTTGCTCCGCCTTTGGATGGCTCCCCAACACCTTTTCATCACATTTTTCATGATACCGTGCATCACTACTTCTTGTCCTTGAGGCTCCTACGGTACGGAACTCATAGGGTAGGAAGTAGGTTCCATTAACTTTAGAAACTTGGCTCTCTAGATTCGATGGACTCAGAATATATACTACTTGATTCGGCTTTTTCAACCGAAGCACTTTCATATTCCGAATCATCCTTATTTTTATTGATTCTATGAATTGGCAAGGCTAGTTTTCTTTGAGCCAATTCCATATTAATTCTCTCTTGGCGAAGTACTTGCATCCTGTCGCACAAAGCTTTAACTCCCCTCTCAATTTCACCCCGCTCTAAATTAGTTTGCCCCTAGTGCTTTTAAGATTTTTCGGTAATGAATTGTTGGTGTTGCCAAAATTTTGCAATTGTGCAGGGGGTGTATAATATGTTGCGGTACAAGGTGGAGGTGTATGCACTACTGTATAACCATATGTTCTTTTGCCAATTCTATCAATTGATGAAGTTTCGTATTCTTGCAAAACTCTAGCCTTTATCGCAGCATATTTAGGAAACAACCCCTTTTCATAATGTTCAAGGCAAAGAGCACTAATCCTCTTGTTTTGTGGAAAGCTCTTTTTTAGCGCAACCACAACCGCTTCTAGAAAGGATTGCTACACAATACTTTTAGATTTTTTCGGCAACGATTCGTGAGTGTTGCCGAAATTCTTGAATTGCGTCGCGCATGCATTATATGCTACCATATTAGATGACGGTACATGTGTTCCTGTAAAACTTTCACTTATTCATCTATGACCATGAAGATGCGGGGTCGAATTATGAACATCTACAGTTGCGTACGGTGCTGAAATTTTACTAATAAGAGGTGTAGCATATGATGGTTGAGAGTAATTGGCCGAATAGCTAGTAGTAGCATGGTAAATTCTCCCATCCATCGGTAAGGTTGGATTGACATGTTGCAAACTAGTTGCTGATGAATAAAAGGGTGAAACACTTTCTTCTATGCTATTGGAAATTTTAACTTGAGGTGTTTCAAATTTATTAATCAAACCCATCAGGTTGTTCATCAGTATATGGATATGTGGGGTTGCCCATGCATGAGAGTTAGGATACATATGTTGTATGTTGCTAAAATCATAAGAATTTGAAGCATGAAGATTATTTTGCATCGGCCCTTGCACGTAATTAGATGCGTGATGGATGAAATTAGAACTAGCCGGTATATTATGCTCATTAAGCGATACAGCAACAACATATGAATTATTTGCATCTACAAAAGGGAATTGGGTATTCATATTATCTTGGTAGATCACAACTTCTTGATGACAATCTCTTCATAGCAAGAACGGGCTGGAGACCGTTCGAAGCTTTGTCCCCGACAGAGCCGCAAAAAAGTGTGTTTGCACACGAACACGTCAGCGTGTACCCTCGGCACTGGGGGTGATGCACCACAGCTCACGTCGAAGGAAATCTGTCCGGAAGCGTGGTACGCAAGAAATCCGGCAGGCGCTTTTGTGGACCCCAAAACCCCACACGCGGGGGAGGGACCCCATTTTGACGTGCGGCGGCTATGGGCTGCCCTAGGTCAGCCTGATCGCACCTAGGGCCTCGAGGTTCGCCGCCCTGCAATGAAGAAGAACGAACAAAGAACGGGGAAGAAGAAGAACAAGGGAGAGAGATAAAAGTAAAGGTGAATGTGGTAGATGATTGTTCGATTGTGTCTTTGTTAATAGGCCATCACCTCTCATCTATTTATGAGGTGGCTGGACTTCCCGTACAAGAAAAGGACTCCAAATCACGTCCAAATCTTTCCAAAACTAACTGAACTCTGATTTAGGTAAGTATGGGGAAACTGTTCGGTTTGTAGGTTGGATGGGCCACAAATAACCTCGGATGAAGAGGAGCCCAAAAGGAAATTCAACCGTTTCTATGAGGCGAACAACTTTTGTGTTGAACGTTTCTCAATTCAAGGCTGTCTTCAGGGCCGAATCGGTCGTGCAACCCATCAAACATCACCCACACAGGTGTCTGGTGCCCCACGCCAGATTTTATTCATAATCGGTCCACAGTGCATCGGCCCTAAATTTTGCATAGAATCTCGTATTTAGACGATTGTTATATCAAAATCAACCGATTCGACGAGACAAAGACAATTCATGTAGAAAGTGTTCCCATATAAGGCTGTCTTGGAGGCCTCATTGGTCGAACAGTTCTCTTCATACAAAATCTTAGTACTTTGAGCATTGTTTCGGCCCTTGCGATGAGATCGGATGGTGATGGCCCAAACTTCAAAGATGTTCATGTCGACAATACATAACTTTTTTATGTAGATCACTCCTTCATTTGAGGCCATCTTAATTAAGTTCTTAACCGTGCTAAAATCTGGTGTAAACAACACACTCTAGTGATCGGTGAGCTTGTGGTAAGTGATGTAGATCCCATAGCCTTCATGTGGGCACTCCACCTTCACCAAGGAGACGACGGTGTCCATCAGCATGATGCGTACATAGAACCCGCCGCCGCGCTTTCACTTCTGGCACTGCCACTAGTTCCTGGGGCACTCGCCGCGGTAGTCCGCAAGCCAAGTGCCCTCCCTTGCACTTCACAAATCAGTCAAACACCATGTCAGTCAAGAAACCCGCACCTTGCTCGATCAGCCGAATGGACGAGATGTATTCGAACCTCATAAAATGGAGGCTTTAAGGGGGCGGAGGCACGAGGGGCAGTGCAGCAAGGTGAGGTCCATAGAGACCTCCATCGCCTGGTCCTATTCTGTCGGCATAATCTCGCCCTCCTCGTGCACCACCACCTCTCGCTTTATGGCTGGGGCATTAGAAAGTTTTACCATCACATATTCATACTACTTCAAGGTGCATTAAATAAACACATGCAAGGATCAAAAGGAAACTCACGGCATGCATGCATGAATTGTAATTAATGCATCGGTAAACACCAATTTTTGAAATATATTGAGTGCACTGCTTTGATGTGTCGCGTCTACTCGTACAATAGGGAGAACTTGATTACAACGCCCTCTCGCTCGTCCATGAGCATGGTGGCTCGCAGGAAGATGATAAGCTTTTGCTACACGCTCTCCCTCCCGCACGTGGTGGACATGCAGCAGTTCATTCGGTGTCAGATGGACAGAAGCATATTGTAGTAGTACCATCACTGTTCGACTTCCCGAAGAGGCGAAGAGCTAAGCGCAACTCGTACGCTCGCGTGGCAGTTTCATATGTAGGGGAGGTATTACTACTAGTGTAAAGTTACTCTCCACTTTTAGGGCAGGTTTTACTACCCACTATGGAGGTAGTACTGGTAACATACCCTAGGGTGCCTCTAAGCCTTAGAAGCTGATTACATACACTGCATACCATGCCTCTAAGCTTAAAATCATTGGAGTCGCCTCCATGCTCTGAGGCTATCTACAAGCATTTTTTTAATTAAAATAATCTTCTGACCCTACCTATCATCATGGTGATTGAAGTTTGTACGCTGATCTGGTCAAGTGGGGAATATATATTTTAACTTCTGGTGGGGTAAATGGTAGAGGCTGCAGCAAATATTATACACTGCGGGTCTTTCAGCCAAGTTTATAGGCAAACATGTGGGGCCGGTGTTAGAGGCAGTGCTACCTCCAAATGCTGGAGGTGCTCTCCACCGTGACAAGTTTATCGTCACATGTTCATACTTCAAGATGCATTAAATCAACATATGCAAGGATCACTAGGAAACTCATGGCATGCATATGGATGCATGCATTATAATGAATGCATAGGAAAACATATTTCTTTATGCAAATTGAGTGTACTGCCATGATGCGTCTGTCACCTCATACAACAAGGAGAAGCTTGACTATTGTGCCCTCTCTGTCGCCCATGCGCGCGGTGGCTTGTAGGAAGAGGAGAAGCTTTTGCTTACAACAAGCTCACCCTCCCATTATGAGGTGGACATGCGGCAATTGATTCGGTATTGTAGAAATATTAACATCATTGTTTGACTTCTCGAAGAGGCAAAGAGCCAAGTGCAAACCGAACGTGGCAGTTGCGAATGCTCGCGTGGCAGACTTATGTGTAGGGGAGGGGCGTGGTGTGGCAGTTTTGTGGCATTTCTTTTCCATTGTTGTTTGCATCCAATAGGTGCCACCGTCGGATTTAGATCTTGCGCTTATTGTGGCGATCGCTAGTTATAGTCATCTTACGAAAACCAAATAATCCAAAAACACTTAGGCGCGATGGATTAACTCGGCCTCATTTCTTTGTTTCTTGATCTGAAAAAAAGGAATCAACCAATAAGAGACGTGGCCACATGGGCCGTGTATGTTTTTAATGCCTTGAGACTACCTAGCACGGCATGTAGCAGTCATTTCATTGCATGCAATGGTATTAATTAGCAAATATATATTATGTTCTCTCGTTTTCTCCTCCGCCTTGGTCACGGTGCACAGTCTATACATTGATACGGCTTGACTGCCAACGAGGGAGAGGGTAGCGGTTCCAAAAACATTGAACGATCAATATGGATCCCCATTCAATTAGTAGCATGCATAGGAAATTAATTGGAGAAGCATAATGGATCCATCATGATGTGAATAGAACGCAGTTTGCACTCTCATACGAAGGCACCCCACCACTCCAATCCATCCATCAAATCGTATGCACCACTGCTCACTCCAATCCAAGACCAAGACCAAGTCACCAGAAGCCACAAGAACCCATCGAGCCAATGGACGCGAGCGGTAGTCGGTTGTGCTAGATCATCCAAGATGACGGCCTGCAGCCCCGCAACACACATCGTTTCCAAACGGTGCTGGTGTTGACACTAGATTTTGGCAAATGCTAAAACTTAATTATGGTGGCCTTAAATGAAGAAGTGATGTACATGAAAAAGTTTTATATTGTCAAGGTGAACATCATTGAAGTTTGGGCCATCGCCATCCGATCTCATCTCGCCGAAACTATGCTCAAAGCACTGAGATTTTATATTCATGGCATTGTTTGGCTGATTACTCCTCAAGATAAGTCCCAAATGAGATAACTTTCTACACGTATTGTCTTCGAATCATCAAAACGGTCGATTTTGATATAAAAATCGTCTCAATCCGAGTTTGTATGCAAAAGTTAGAGCTATCAGAATCAAGCCCTGTCGTGAGGCGAAATATGGCGCGCCCCACCAGACACATGTCTGATGGGTAGCGCAAGCAAACATATGTTCTGTGTGACCGTTTTGGCCTAGAAGATGGCTTCTAATTGAAAAATGTTAAACACAAAAGTTGTTCGCCTCGTCGAAACGGTCAAATTTGCTTTTGGGCTCATCTTCATCCATGGTCATTTGTGGCATGTGGGGTCTAAAAACAAAACTAATATTCCTAAGTTCAAAAGCGTATTTGAGGTGACGGCTGATTGAACAACCGAGTTTTGTGGCCTGTGGTATCCAAGGTCAATTAGTCGTCACCTAAATCCGAGTTCGGTTAATTTTCAAAAGATTTGGACGTGATTTGGAATCCTTTTATTGCATGGGAAGTCCATCCGCCTCTTATATACCTAAGGAGTGACGGCCGATTGAACAACACACAATCGAACAAATCTATCTACAACTTTGCCTTTACTTTTATCTCTCTACCTTATTCTTCTTCTTCCTTGTTCTTCGTTCGTTCTTCTTGTTGTAGGGCAGCGAACCTCGAGTCCTTAGGGACTATCTGGTCGACCTAGGGCAGCCCATAGCCGTCGTGCGCTCTGACGGGGTCCCTCCCGGGCGTGTGGGGTTTCGGGTCCTCAAAACAGCCTGTCAGATTGCTTGTGTACGGTGCTTCCGGACGGGTCTCCTTTGATGTGAGCTGTGTTGCATCACCCTCGGTGTTGGAGGTACACGGTGACGCGTTCGTGTGCAAACACACTTTTTGGCGACTCCGCTAGGGACCAAAGCTTTGAACAGTCTCCGGCCCATTCTTGCTAAGAAGAGATCGTCATCTAGGGTTTTAGCAACATGCACCATATGTATTCCAACGCTTATGCATCGGCAACCCCACAAGTTCATATGACGACGGACAACATGATGAGTTCGGTTAATCAAGTTGAAACACCTCACATAGGAACTTCTGATAGTATGCGACGAAGTGTTTCACTTTTCATTCATCGGCAACTAACTTGCAATATGTTAATCCAAATATGCCGGTGGATAGGGGAATTGGCCATGCTACTACTAGTTATCCGGCCAATTACTCTCAACCATCATATGCTACACCTCATGCTACTAATATTTTGGAACCATATGAAACTATAGGTATTCATAATTCAGCTTCGCACCTTCATGCTAATAGCCGAATAAGTGAAAATTCTATAGGATCACATGTGTGTTCACCTATTATGGTAGCATACAATGTTTTCCCTACACAATTACAGAATTTCGGCGATATCTCGTTACCGAAAGAGTCTAAAAGTGTCGGGGGGCGGCAATTCTATCCAGATTGGGTCATTAAGAAAAATCTTACATCTTTTTGGGACGAATGCAATGTTGTTCTACATGAATTAATAAAAGAGGGAAAGCCTATTAATTCTGCTGCAGTACAAGATAGATTATGTCAAAAAGAGAAAGCATTGAGTGTGGATAGAATTATCAAAAAGAGTGGTGATTCGGATAACAAAGTTAATTCAGTTATTGAAAAGATCGAATCAAATATTACCTATGCCGAATCTATTCTAAAAAAATAGGACACCAAGGTGTTGGGGAGCTATTGGAAAGAGGAACAAGATATCATTCAAGTAACGCATTTGAAGAGGTATGTCGAGCAACTAATTTACCTATTTTCCTATTTGGTTGTAACTTTATTGTTGATGCTTCTATAAGAAAAATTCTCATAAGTAATTTCGAAAGACCAATGATAAACAGTAATTTACTTGTTAGCAATAAACTTGTTATAGAGCATATCGTTCAATCTATTGTGCCATTTATAAAGACCGATAGTGACATATTATTGGAGCCAAAGTTTTCCCTATTGCTTTATAAAAATTTCCTATCTAATTGGGTAGCTTCGTTTGTTTCATACTTGACTTGCACTTGGTCTCAATTGAGACACATATGTTCTAACTATTTTGATCAGAAATTTAAAGCCAAGGTTATACTCCATTGAGAAACCCAATGATAGTATAATTTGTTTTTCAAAGCAATCGGAGAGAGAGTGCTAAACACAATGCATAGCCAAATAGGGTGATGTAAAATCTGAACCATTTGTTTGCTTAATTCCAAAACCGATCTCACAACAAGATTGTCGGGGGAAACTGTCCGCCACGAACACCTATGGGACCGGAGCCCCTTGCTTGTGCGGTAAGAGGGCGGAGGGAGCACGAAGAGCAGATCGTAGTGAACACGCGGGCAGTTTACCCAGGTTCGGGCCGCGGTGGACGCGTAAAACCCTACTCCTGCTTGGTTTGTATTGAGTTGGAGAGCTCGGGAGCTTGAAGAACTAGCTACACCGAGCGTATGAGCGATCTAGGTTCCGAACCCCCTCCACGTTGTGCATGGGCCTCCTTTTATAGTGCAAAGGGTCACCGGCAGGTGTCAACGTAGGAGAAAGGGTAAAAATGTAAAAGAGGTGGTAGTTGTAACAGTGCGGGAATAGTGGAGCTACAGTGCGTGAACAGTGGTCGTTACCTACTTTGACAGTGGGGGACAAGAGCATTTAATGCCCGTCGCCGTCGACCCCAAAAGCTCCCGCCCTTGCGTCTCTGTTTGCCACGGTGATGGCTTCACCACCGTGGAGTGCCACCGTGTCCCCCAGGTTGCACAGCCATCCGCCACGCGTCCCTGGAAAGGCCCCAGGGCGACGCGTGGGGCGATGAGCTGGAGCGCGGGCACACAGCGCAACTCCCCCCGGCAAGCACCTTGCCGGGGTCTTGGCCTTGCCGGGCCCGGGAGCTTGCCGGGCTCTGAAGCTTGTCGCTCCCCGGGCCCTCGCCGGGACGCGTATAGCGCCGAGGCGTATCTTCTGTAATGGAATCTTCTAGTCTTCCTGGCAAGCTCCTCTTGCCAGGGCCTTGTGTGGTGAGGTAATCTTGAGCCTGGAACGGCCTTCCCGGCAAGCTCCACTTGCCGGGGTCTCGATCTTCTGTTTTGTATACTTTGTTTTTGAATGGTTTTACATGGAGCAGGAAGGTCTCCGGCGAGCACATGGTCGACCCTGCCGCGGGAAGCTACAACTGCCCGTGCACAAGTTGGGGTACTGAGGTACCCCTACCTTAGTACACCGACAGGAGCCCCCGGGCCTGGGCCACACACGGTGCCGAGCGCTGTTGGGCCAGGCCCAAAACAGTGCACGGACACACGCGGCCCACGGCGCGCCGAATCCACTTCCGCATCCGCCGCGTCCCCCCGTAACGGCACGCGTCGATTGCGGCGTCGTGGGATGGGACGTGGCCACGTTCTTTTAATGGAAAGAGCGAAACGCCCCCCACTTCCCCATAAAAGCAGAGGAAGCAGGAGCAGTTCCCCTCCTTACGCTTTCATTGCATCCTCTTCCATCTCCAGAGATCCCCTTTGCGCTCCGCCTCCACAGCTCCTCCGCCGTCTCTCGCATCTCCGGCGCCGCCGGGCTCTTCGTCCCCCTTCCTCCGCCGCCTCCGCCATGGCCCCGAAGAACGAGAAGGCGAAGGCGGAGAAGGCCAAGAAGGAGAAATCGGAGCAAGCGGCGAGGCTTACCGCGTATCGGAAGCGGAACCTCGTCTTCCCGCCGAGGCTCAGCGCGCGGGAGCTCTGGAACAAGTATTACTTGTTCTGGTCCAAGGGAACCAAGGCGCACCCCCGCACTTGAGCTTATCCGGCCGCCGCCAAGGACAACTACCCCGGCGGGTACTATTTCTTCGCAGCCTTCTTCCACTGCGGTCTTTGCCCTCCTTATTCCGAATTCTTTTGCGACATAATGCACACCTACGGCCTCCATCTTCTTGACTTCACCCCCAACGCCATTCTCACGATGGCGGTTTTCGCACACATGTGCGAAAACTATATAGGAATACACCCAAACGTAGCGCTGTTTAGGCACTTCTTCACCCCTAGAGCAGAGGCCGGCGCCCCCCTCTCCGGAGGAATATCTTGGGTTTTTCGTCTGAACAAGAAGGAGTCCTACTTGCCGGGGGAGCTCCGCGGCAAGTGGGAGGAATGGCGTGCTGACTGGTGCTGGATCGTCGAGGACCAGCCGCAATCCTTCACCGCGTCGCGCACAACGCCCATCGTGCGCGGCAGGGACTGGAGCGAGCTGGATTCGGACGACAACAAGCTCGACATCGCCCTCATCAGGATTCTGCGTCTCCGGGTAGCAAGGTTGTCTGTCGCAGAAGTAGGCACAGACTTCCTCCGCCGCCGCATCGCCCCTCTCCAAGACAGGAAAAGGCCGGCCTGGGAGTACGGCAACTCGGCGGATATCATGAGGCTGCGCCCCGGGCTCAACTTTAACTTCACGTCGCTGGAGCTGAAGGGGATGGTCCGGGAGCTATTTAAGCACGACCCGGCCCACCCGGAATGGTTCAGGGGTCCCCGGGGAGTGGTGCCTCTCTGTAACAGCACAGCCAGGGACAACCTCCGCGCCATGATGCCCGCGTGCGACTCGCACGGCGTCGACCGCACGTGGATTCCGCCCAAGCCGGACGTCGTCTTGAATCTCTTCGACAACCTGGTGGAGGTGGGGAAGAACAAGAACGAGACCCGGGAGCTGACACGGGACACCACCGACCAGGAGATAGCGTACATAGCTTCTCGGGTTGAAGAGGCCGCTGCAGCCGCAGCGGCAGGAGAGTTCGGCTACACGCCCGAGGAGGCAGATGTTGCGGAAGCGTCCTGCCAAGCCGAGGAGGCGGAGATCCACAGGCTACTGAAGTTGCCTCCCGACGAGCTCGCCGGGGTCCCATCCTTGAGGCACTCCGGGATCATCGGAATCCAGACGGAGGCCGCGGAGAGAGGCAACGCCGCCGGAGGGAACAGGGGCGCCGCAGGGAGCGGAGGTGCCGGAGGGAGCGGAAGCTCCGGAGGGAAAGAGGCCGCAGCGCAGGGCGCTGGGCCCAGCAAGCCTGCCGGGGAGGGGGAGGAGGAGGACGACGAGGCCGCCGAGGACTCCGACGGATCCCTGGGGCTCTACGCCGACGACCTCTCCTCGTCGTCAGAGACCTCCCCGCCCCGGGCGAGCCCTAGGCGCTCTCCGATGAAGCGTCTCCGCAAGACGGCGACGGGGGCAAGGGCACAGGCGCCCCGGCAACAGCCGACTCGCCGGGCAGCGCGAGCTCCCCGGGGGAGTCAAGCCGCGACGGGGGCGCCCGGCGCACCAGCCACGGCGGAGGCAGCCCGCACGCAGGACACGGCAGAGGCGCCCCGCAAGCAGGCCACAGCAGAGGCGCCCCGCAAGCAGGCGCCGAGCGGACAGGAGTCTTCACGGAGCGGAACGGCGGCTCCGCCCGCTCCCCGGGCCCCGGCTACCACAGGGGCTGGGTCTTCGCAGCCCCCAGCCCCAGGGACCGCCAAGCGCCCGAGGGAGTCTTCGCCTCCCGCTCCTCGCGCAGACGCGCCCCAGGTGGAGTTTGACTTCTCCGCCTTGAGCGACGGCGACGAGGAGGAACAGGAGTAAGAACTCGAGATCTTACATCTTCTCAAATTTCGTCTTGATTATCGTTGATGCTAATCTTGTTTCTTGCTTTGATTTCAGGACCTTGGCCCAGCGCGTGGCGAAGAAGCCCAAGGTGCCCGTGGTCGAAGTCGCGGACGACTCGCCCGTCGCGGCAACTGGGGACGCGCCGGAGCCAAGCCTGCCGGACCCGAGCGCTACTCCGAGGAGCAGCCCCCAGCGCAGCCCCCAGCGTAAGTCTGGATTCTGTATTTTCGCTCGTCGGGCGCGCTTGGAGATTTTTTCTTGTTCTAATATCTTGATGCTTTTGTCTTGACTTATGCAGAGGTGGAGCCACAGCCGCAGGAGCGTCCGGAGGTCGCTCCCGAGGAGCCGCAGGCCCCGCCGTCCCCGCCAAGGCCGAACTCCCCGGCGAGGGAGAGCGCTCCGCTAAGGGCGGGTACTCCGCCAAGGGCGAGTACCCCGCCAAGGGCGAGCAGCCCGGCGAGGGCGGCCACTCCGCCAAGGCAGAGCTCCCCGGCGAGGGAGCCCGCCGCTGACGACGTCCGCCAAGGTAGGTTCTGTAACTTTGTCTTCTTGGAGTTATCTCTTTTTGGATATTTGCTTGAACTCTTTTTTTTGCTTCTTCTTCTTCTTCTAGATCTTCCTCCCCCCGAGCAGATGGAGACGGAGGTCATCGTCATCGAGGAGGAGGGCGCGCAGGGCGGCGGCGGCGACGCCCCTGTCGCCGAGGACACGGCGGGAGCCACCGATCCGGCCGCGCAAGAGACCGCTCCGGCTGCGGACGCAGCGGCCGGGGAGGGGGACGGCGACCGCACTGCCGGCCCGGAGGCGGCAGGTGCATCAAGTGCTGCGCCGGCCGCCGATCCCTCCGCCGGAAAGGAGCAGGCCGGCTACTACCTTGAAGCTCCCAACGGCATCTTCATCCAGGTGCCGTGGGGTTCCTCATCGCGAGCCCCCGCGGAGGGCGAGGCCTTTGACGGAGAGGTCCTCGCCTCCGCGGGCTTGAAGATCGTCGAGGCGCCCGGCGGAAGCGACGGGCCCGAGGAGGAAAAGCTGCTTCACCAGCTCCTGGCCCTTTACCGGGCCAGGCAGGCGAAGCTTGCTTCTCGGGAGGCCCTTGCCGCCAAGGCCGCCGTCGAGATGGAGAATCGCGCGGCGGAGCTCCGCGCCGCCAACTAGGCCGCCCTCCGCGAGGTAGCGGAGGAGCGCGAGAGGCTCGCCGGAGAATATCAAGAATGGCTGCTGGAGAAGGCCGAGGCCGAAGAGCAGCAGCGGCTCGCCGGGGTGGAGCTGTCCCGGCGAGAAGGAGAGCTCGCCCAGCGGAAGGTCAACCTCGACTCCCACGAGGAAGACCTTGCCGCTCGGGAGCAGGCCCTTGGCGGGGAGCTGAAGGAGGCGAAAGCCGCCGCGGCTGCCGCGGAGACCGCCAAGGAGGAGCTTGCCGCCAAGGTCGCGCAGCTGGAGGAGTCACTGAAGGCGAGTGTGGAGAGGGTCGCCGCGCTCAACACAGAGCGCGAGAAGGACGCCCACACCAACTCCGAGCTCCAGGTGCGTCTTTCTGAGAAGGGCGACGAGCTGAAGGCCGCCAAGGACTCCATCGAGGATCTGGAACTGAAGGTCTCCACGCTGAAGGACTCGCTTGACGCCGTCCGGGATCGGGAGACCAAGTTGAAGGAGGAGCTCCGCAAGGAGCGAACCTTGGTGGACAGCGCCAACAAAGCGGCCGAGAACTTCCGCCGTACCGTTGAGGTATGGACCGAGGACTTGGTATCTTCTGCGTCCAACATCGACCAGGAGCTGCTGGCGCTGAAGCTGGAGCACCTCATCTACTCCCCGGATCCAAACCTCCCTCACAGCGCCAAGCTCAGCCTCTTCTTCAGGGGGATCGCGCCGGCCCTTGCAGATCTGCGGAAGAAGATTCCCGCGCAGCTGGCCGAGGAGTCGCGCCGGCTTTGCACGGGAACCTTGGAGCGTGTGCTGACGAAGATTGTATACCGCAATCCCGGCATAAACCTCACCAACGTTCTTCGCAGCCTGCCGGCCGACGCGAACATGGAGGCGTTGAAGGAGCAGGTCGCCCACATCATTGCTAAAGTGAACAAGATCTCCAGGATCGAGGGCGACCGCGTAGATTAGGCCTCCATTATCTTTATCTCTTTTTGTTGCTGCATAGGGTATTACGAACTCATTAATCATTGCGACAAGTTATCCTTTGTAAGATATTTATCTCATTTTGATCAATCAGTGCAATGTTATCTTCCTTATCTTGATCCTTTACTTTGTATGCTTTTCACCCTACGCTCCCGGGGAGCTTGCCGGCAAGGGGCCTTTGCCGCGAGCGCTGAGTGCTGGACCCTGAGCAGCCTGCTGGCCAAGGTCTCACCGGCAAGCAACCTTGCTGCAGCTAGTCGCAACGCACTTAGCTTGCTGAGTGAACTCGAAAACGAAGCAAGGGCGCGACACTTGTCGCAGCTCACTTAAGTCGTTGAGCGTACTCGAAAACAAGACAAGGGTGCGGCCAGCTACGGGTAGGTTCCTCCGCGCACAGGTTTTCCATACAAAGTGTGATCGTTCGAGGAAGACAACTAAAATTTAAAAATTTGAACTGGTCAAATTCTAATAACTTAGCTTTCATATATTGCTTGCTTCTTGGTAAGGCTTCCCTTTCTTGAACAGCACTTGGTTCCTCTTCCATCTCCTTCCCCCCCGGCAAACTTGTGCGCGAGGAACATTCCTTCTGCTTAAGAGGCAAGGAAAAAGAAGACGGGAACAAGTATATGGCCTTTCGGCGTGCTAATGCTCACCGGATGTGTATGTTGCATAATATGCCAAATAACACATGCAAATAGCAAAGAAAAGCATGCAAAAAGGCAATCAGCGCAAAACACAAAAACTTTACTGATGCACGGGGTCTGCACCCGGCTTTGTACAAAGGGTTACATGCAACAGCGGCAAAGCTCGTACAAAAGGTGGTTGCCGGAGCGGATCACGGCAACCGCGCCTTATGGGTGAAACTTGCGAAGATGCTCTATGTTCCAGGAGTTGCTCACCGGTAAGCCTTCTTCGGTCTCAAGGCGGACAGCGCCGGGCCTTGTGACTTGTCTCACCCGATAAGGGCCTTCCCACTTTGGCGTCAACTTGTTGGAATTCTTGGCGGACTGAACACGCCGAAGAACAAGGTCGCCTTCCTCGAGACTCCTGGCCTTGACCTTGCGGCCATGGTAGCGACGCAAGGCTTGCTGGTATCGAGCAGCTCGTACAGCAGCCTGGAGACGTCCCTCCTCGAGGAGCAATGCATCATCTTGCCGCAGTTGCTCTTGCTCGAGCTCATCATAAGCGAGCACTCGAGGAGATCCGTATACGAGTTCCGTGGGGAGAACTGCCTCTGCTCCATAGACTAGAGCAAAGGGTGTCTGTCCGGTGGCTCGACTTGGTGTCGTTCTGATTGACCAAAGAGCCGCCGGTAGCTCCTCTATCCAATTTCTTCCGCACCTGCGCAGCCTGTCAAAGGTCCTTGTCTTGAGTCCGCGCAGCACTTCAGCATTGGCCCTCTCCGCTTGACCGTTGCTCCTCGGGTGAGCAACAGAAGCGAAACAGACCTTGGCGCCAAGGTCTTGGACGTACTGCATGAAGGTGCGACTAGTAAATTGTGTACCGTTGTCGGTGATGATCCTGTTAGGGATCCCGAAACGGCAAACAATCGACCTGAAGAACCTGACCACTGACTGTGCTGTCACCTTTCTCACTGGCTCTACTTCTGGCCACTTTGTGAACTTGTCGATTGCAACGTACAAGTACTCAAAGCCCCCGACGGCTCGGGGGAAGGGGCCGAGGATATCGAGCCCCCAGACCGAGAAGGGCCAGGACAAAGGAATTGTTTGGAGAGCTTGAGCTGGCTGATGAACTTGTTTTGCATGGAACTGGCACGCTTCACACTTGGTTACTAGTGCAGTTGCATCTTGGAGGGCTTCTTGCCAGAAGAACCCTTGCCGGAAAGCTTTCCCGGCAAGCGCCCTTGCGCCAATGTGATGGCCGCATATGCCTCCGTGTATTTCTGCCAACAGCTTCTGTCCATCTTCCCTGGAGATGCACTTCAGTCTGACACCATTGAGCCTTCTTCTGTACAGCTCGTTATCCATGAACTGGTACATACTTGACTGCCTGGTTATCTTCTCTATTTCTTCTGGGTCGTCGGGAAGTTCTCCAGTTTGCAGAAAACGGACGATCTGCTGCGCCCATGCCGGAGCTTGGGGCTCAACGGCAAGGACTAAAGGCATGAGGGCCGCTGCGGGGACCTCGGCTTCTACAGCAAGAACCTCTGGCTCTGCCGGAGCTGAAGGTCCCCCGGCAAGCTCGCCGGGGCGAGGCTTGTCGGGAACGCTTGCTTCAACTATACAGACCCGAGGATCTGTAGGAGCAAACTGTTCCTCAGCGTTCTGGTTGTTGATCTTGGGGACCTTGGCGGCGGTTTCAGGAAGATCCGCCGGCAAGTAGTCGCCGGAGACCAACTTTCTCTTCTTGGACTGCCCAATTGATGGTGTAATGGATGGTCGAGTCAGCTTGAGCAAGAAGGTCCCTGGTTCCACAGGTAACTTCATCGAAGCACACTTTGAAAGGCCATCTGCAATTTCATTCTGAGCTCTCGGGACGTGCTCCATCTGCAGACCTTCAAAGTGCTCCTCAAGCTTCCTCACTTCATCTACATAAGCTTCCATCAAAGGGCTCTGATAACTCTTGTTAACTTGCCGGACCACCAACTGAGAATCTCCCCGCACAATCAGCTTCCTGATCCCAAGTTCGGCCGCAGTCCTGAGGCCGGCAAGCAAGCCTTCATATTCAGCTGTGTTGTTTGTTGCTTGCTCCCTGGGAAAGTGCATCTGGATAACATATTTGAGGTGCTCTCCGGTGGGCGCGATGAGTACCACGCCAGCACCGGCGCCTTGCAGCGAGAAGGCACCGTCAAAATACATTACACATTCACTTGTCGCTTCTTGTACGGGTGCACTTGTTTCTTGGACTTCCTCATCGGGCGTTGGGGTCCACTCAGCTATGAATTCTGCCAAAGCTCGGCTCTGTATGGTTGAAGTACTTTCAAACTTGAGTCCAAAGCTCGACAGCTCCAGTGCCCACTCAACGATCCTGCCTGTTGCTTCCGGGTTGTGCAATATCCTCTTCAGCGGAAAGCGAGTGACCACTGTTATCTCATGTGCCTGGAAGTAATGGCGCAGCTTTCTCGAGGCCATGAGGAGGCCGAAAAGCAACTTTTGCACACCAGAGTATCTTGATCTAGCCCCCTGGAGAAGGGAACTTACAAAATACACTGGGCGCTGCACCATTTTCTTCCGCACTTCTTCCTGTTCCTGCGCAGAGTTGTCCTTGTCGGGGCCAGAGCTTGCCGGAGCAGCCCCCTGCTTGTCGCTGGATTCGCTTGCCGGTGGTGTAGACTCCTCGTCGGCCTCCCTCTCCGCTACTAACGCAGCACCAACCACCTGGTTGGTTGCCGCTAGGTATAGCAACAACTTTTCCTGTGGTCTAGGTGCGACAAGTATTGGAGTGGAGGATAGGTACCGTTTCAAATCTTGCAGCGCTGCCTCCGCTTCCGGAGTCCACTTCATGGGACCTGCCTTCTTCAAGATTTTGAAGAAAGGTAGGGCGCGTTCTGCAGACTTCGAAATGAACCTACTGAGGGCAGCCACACAACCTGCTAGCCTTCTGACATCCTTGACGCGCTTCGGGGCCTCGATCTGCTCAATGGCTTTAATCTTGTCGGGGTTAGCTTCAATTCCCCTCTGTGACACAAAGAACCCGAGAAGCTTGCCGGAGGGGACTCCAAAGACGCACTTCTCGGGGTTCAACTTGAGTTGTATCCTGTGCAGGTTCTGAAACGTCTCTTCCAAATCTTGGACCAGGGTTTCCTTGCTCTTGCTCTTCACCACGATGTCATCCATGTAAGCCTCCACATTTTTGTGGATCTGTGGCTCGAAAGCAGTGTGCACTACCCTTGCGAATGTTGATCCCGCATTCTTCAGTCCAAATGGCATGCGTATGAAGCAATAAGTGCCACATGGAGTGATAAATGCAGTCTTCTCTTCATCCTCTTTGGCCATAAAAATCTGATGGTAGCCTGAATATGCATCAAGAAAACAGAGTAGCTCACATCCGGCAGTGGAGTCAACGATCTGGTCAATGCGCGGCAAAGGGAATGGATCCTTGGGACATGCTTTATTCACATCGGTGAAGTCTATACACAGTCTCCACTTCCCGTTGGCCTTGCGCACGACGACCGGGTTTGCTAACCACGTCGGATGGATCACGCCTCTAACTAGGCCTGCTGCCTCTAGCTTCTTGATCTCTTCGTTGATAAGTTCTTGGCGCTCCACGGCTTGCTTCCTCACTTTCTGCTTGATGGGCCGCGCATGAGGACAAACAGCAAGCTTGTGCTCAATTACCTTCCTGGGAACACCGGGGATGTCAGATGGTTGCCAGGCAAACACATCGACATTCGCCCGCAGGAAGGCAACGAGCGCGCTTTCCTATTTGCTGTCAAGTGTGGCACTGATGGTGAAGGTACCACCAGTGCCATCCTCCTTGGCGGACACCTTCTTGGTTGCCGGAGGAGCGGCCATTCCCTTCTTACACTTGCCGGTGGAGCTCGATGGGACGTCCTCGACGGCAGCGCAGCACTCCAAAGAGGTGCGGTTGCCGGAGTGGGCCCCAGAGCACTTGCCGGACATGGTCTTCGTCTTCTTCCCCCCGGGAGCTTCAGCGGCAAGTGTATCCTTTTCTGCTGCGGCTGCTGCATCCCGGTAGATCTTGTCGGCGCAGACAAGCGCATCTTTCTTGTCGCCATGGACAGTGATGACGCTTATCGGCCCCGGCATCTTGAGTACGTTGTAAGCATAGTGGGAAGCTGCCATGAACTTGGCGAGGGCGGGACGGCCGAGTATTCCGTTGTATGGCAACGGAATATCAGCGACGTCGAAAGTGATGCGCTCAGTTCTGAAATTGAGCTCCCCGCCAAAGGTCACCGGCAGAGTAATCTTCCCCTTGGGCTTGCTCCTTCCCGGGTTGATTCCTTGGAAAGAACCGGTCTCTTCGAGCTCGCCATCTGGGATTTGGAGTTTCTTGATCACAGCAGAGGAGATCAAGTTCAGCCCGGCCCCGCCGTCAACCAACATTTTGGTGACCTTGAGGTTGCGGATGGTGGGTGAGACCAGCATCGGCAAGCACCCGACCGCAGTGGTGCGGTCAGGGTGATCCTCAAGATCAAAAATGATGGGCGTGCTGGACCATTTGAGGAGCATGCGCGACTCCACGGGCGGCTCTGCTGCATTCACCTCGCGCACCCACTGCTTGAGCTGGCGGTGGGAGGTGTGCAGAGAGGCGCCACCGTCGACGCACAGGACCTCCGTGGCCTTCTGGAACTCCTGCTCGCTGTTATCCTCATCCTCCATGTCTTCGTCGTCGTCCTCTTCATCCTTGTCGCGGCCCCGGGGAGGTCGATCACCTTGCCGCTGCTTGGCCTTGCCGCGGCGTCCTCCCCGGCCATTGAACGGCCGCTTCTTGCTTGGCTCTCCCCCGCCACCTTGGGCATTCTCCTTGTCGCGCCTCTCGTACTCGGCTTTCTGCTGCTCGACGAGGTACTCGATGCGCTTGCAGTTGGAGAGGTCGTGACCCTTGGTGCGGTGGATCTTGCAGTATTGCTTGTCGGAGGCGTCCTGCTTGTCGGCTGCCGCTACAGGGGCAGGCTCCTTGCCGGAGCCGCCAGCCTGTGTTTGCTTGGCGGGAGCCTCCTTGCCGGACTTCTCGACGGCAAGCACCTCCTTCTTGTTTTTCCTTCTATTGTTCCGCCGCCGGCTCTTCTTTGCCGGGGCGAGGTCGTCGTTGTCGCTTCCTCCTGCGCCAGCATCCTCGCCGGGGAGTCTCCTCCCCTCTTCAGCACGTGCGCACTTATCAGCCAGAGCATAGAGCTCGCTGACATCCCGAATCTTGGTCATCGCCCTTTCTTCACGCATGCGGCGGTTACGCACATTCTGGTGGAACGCGCTGATAACCGCGGCAGGGTGAACGTCGGGGATGTTGTGTTGTACACGGCTGAAGCGTTGGATGTACTTGCGCAGGGATTCTCCTTCCTTCTGGGCCAGAATGTGGAGATCGCTCTCCTGGCCGTGGGGTTTGTGGCCGCCGGTGAAGGCGCCAACAAACTGGTGGCAGAGGTCGGCCCAAGAAGAAATGGAGCCTTCCGGCAAGTGCATAAGCCAGGAACGAACGTTCGGCTTAAGCATGAGCGGGAAGTAGTTTGCCAAAATCTTCTCGTCGCGCCCCCCGGCAGCCTGCACCGCGATGGTGTAGATGCTGAAGAATTCCGAGGGGTGCGTCTTGCCGTCGTACTTCTCCGGTACGTCGGGCTTGAAATTCTTCATGCTGGGCCACTGGACGCGCCGCAGCTCGCGGGTGAACGCAGGGCAGCCTGCCGCGTACGGCAAGTCGCCTGGTTCACCGGGCGCGCACGCGTCGACAGCGTTCCCAGCTCTCTGGTCTGATTGTCGCCGAGCTTCTCGGCGGCGCTCGATTGTTGTCCGAGCGTCTTCTTGTCGCCGGTCGTCGAGGACTTGGCGCTGGTCCCGACGGGCCCGCGGATCCGACGACGCCGTGGAGCCGTCGTCGGCGTTGTTCCGGCGGGGCGGCGTCTTCTGCTTCCGCGGCAGGGAGTGCACGGTTGTCGCACCCCCGGCGGTCTTGTCGCCGTCGGCCTTCGTCTTCTCAGCTTGCCGCGGCCGCGAGGTCGCCGGCTGCTGTGGAGAGTCGTTGTTGGCGAAGGCGATCAGGCTTTGGATGGTGGCCCTCCAGTCTTCGGCCTTGTCTGCCGCTGGAGGGAAGTCGAGGAGCAGTTGCGCCCTTGCCAGCGCTTCTGCTGGAGTGGAGGGAAGCGGGGGCGAGCGGTGCGAGGAGCAGGATATGCTCGGACTTCTAACAGCGTTAGAAGGAGCAGGGTCCCGCCCCGGCGACCGCGCCTTGCAGGTGCCCGGACGGCGGTCCGGAGCGTCCCGCGAGCCTCCGGTTTGCCCTTGTCCCAGCAAGCGGATACCACCTCCTGTGGTATGGCGCTGCTGGGTTGTCGTGTGTTGAGATGGACGCGGCGCATCCACGGAGACCGAGGCTCGGTCGTCTGTCCTGTCCTTGGATTTGGTGGCGCGGCGAGTGTCCTCGCCGGCGACCACCCTTCCGACGGCGTCTCCCCCGCCCACCGTTGGTTCCAGTGGCGGCGGATGAGACGCAGACGGGCCTCCGACCTCCGAAGCCTTCTTCTTCGGGGCCATGGTGCTGTTGCTGATGAAGTTGCTGAATAAACTGGAGAGGTTGATGAAGAATGCGCCCGCGTGAACGCCGGATCAGATTCGCACAACCTCGACGCCCCCTACCTGGCGCGCCAAAGATGTCGGGGGAAACTGTCCGCCACGAACACCTATGGGACCGGAGCCCCTTGCTTGTGCGGTAAGAGGGCGGAGGGAGCACGAAGAGCAGATCGTAGTGAACACGCGGGCAGTTTACCCAGGTTCGGGCCGCGGTGGACGCGTAAAACCCTACTCCTGCTTGGTTTGTATTGAGTTGGAGAGCTCGGGAGCTTGAAGAACTAGCTACACCGAGCGTATGAGCGATCTAGGTTCCGAACCCCCTCCACGTTGTGCATGGGCCTCCTTTTATAGTGCAAGGGGTCACCGACAGGTGTCAACGTAGGAGAAAGGGTAAAAATGTAAAAGAGGTGGTAGTTGTAACAGTGCGGGAATAGTGGAGCTACAGTGCGTGAACAGTGGTCGTTACCTACTTTGACAGTGGGGGACAAGAGCATTTAATGCCCGTCGCCGTCGACCCCAAAAGCTCCCGCCCTTGCGTCTCCGTTTGCCACGGCGATGGCTTCACCACCGTGGAGTGCCACCGTGTCCCCCAGGCTGCACAGCCATCCGCCACGCGTCCCTGGAAAGGCCCCAGGGCGACGCGTGGGGCGATGAGCTGGAGCGCGGGCACACAGCGCAACTCCCCCCGGCAAGCACCTTGCCGGGGTCTTGGCCTTTCCGGGCCCGGGAGCTTGCCGGGCTCTGAAGCTTGTCGCTCCCCGGGCCCTCGCCGGGACGCGTATAGCGCCGAGGCGTATCTTCTGTAATGGAATCTTCTAGTCTTCCTGGCAAGCTCCTCTTGCCAGGGCCTTGTGTGGTGAGGTAATCTTGAGCCTGGAACGGCCTTCCCGGCAAGCTCCACTTGCCGGGGTCTCGATCTTCTGTTTTGTATACTTTGTTTTTGAATGGTTTTACATGGAGCAGGAAGGTCTCCGGCGAGCACATGGTCGACCCTGCCGCGGGAAGCTGCAACTGCCCGTGCACAAGTTGGGGTACTGAGGTACCCCTACCTTAGTACACCGACAAAGATCGGCAAGAAAATAAAAGGTTTACCTTCAATTCAAGCATGTGTGATCAAATATTTGAATTGTTGCTGAAAAATATTTACATGAGAATTTTTGATCACCATGTCAAGCCATCAATCCAAGGACGAATGTATTGCAGGTTACAACATCCGTTCAAGCATAATTTTGAGGATTGCAATATGTTTCGTCAAATAGTCAAATCGTCCATTGATAAAGGATGATAGTGATTTGTTGGAACACCAAGAGATGATTAGTCTATTCCGATTGGTCCTGATGGCCAATACTTTTTGCATCGGCTGCTTCAAGCCGATCCATTTAAAGAAGAGGTAAAAATTGCAGGTGGCGTGATCAAGATTTCAAATAAAAATGTTGTTGAAGAGCATAATGAAGATAATCGTGAGGGAGAGAATTCCATCGAGGCTACAATGAAGACACCAAGGACTGGGCAAGAAAATCCAATGATCCATGAAAGCAAATCAAAAGAAAACAAAGGCTGAAATAAGCGCAAGTGTAAGAGATCAAAAATCACCTTCGCTGAACTATTGGATAAATATCAAAAGAAGAGTGAAGAGAAGAATGCTTATCGGTCAAATCATGCAAAGAAACCAAGATCACCCCAAGGCGCAAGTATGAAGACCGGTATTGGCAAACTGATAATTTTAATGCAACATGTTAATATCCTTATTTTGGGTCGCCAATGCCAATGTCGTGGATGCCTCCCAATGCTCATGTAGAACCATATCCATCATGGGACAGGTATGATACAAGGGCACATTCTCCATCTTATTCTATGCCATCTCGCCAATATTATGCAGCTCCAAGAAGATCAACATTTGATGAACAATCACATGTCAAAGACCGTTTCAATCAGAATGAATCGGCCCGGAGCTGAAGGAACAAGAAAGAGGTGGTCAAACAAGTTTATCATGTTTAAAAATATGGTCGTAAGAGTGATACCTCATATTTGATCTCAACTGAGAAAGGGCCAATTAAAGTATTGGCATTGGCTACTAATGGCTATGAGGCAAGTCAATCAAGTGCCAAATCTGAAGAGAAGAAGTTGAGAGTTCACAAGGTAAAACAAGAATTGTCATTGCTTCAAACAAAATCATAGCCGGGGTGCCCACTCGGCTTATCATATTGGCAAAAAAGGAAATTACAAAAACTTAGTGCACAAGAACTTGAAGAAAGGAATACGGCATGGGTTCCAAAAGGAAGTACTCAAAATAAGAACTGTGTGCAAGCTTCCATTCCTAGAAGTGCGGCAAAGGTGAATAAGGAAAAGAGTGAAAACTATGAAGGACCAAGCCAATGGTTTCAACATTTTCGGTCCACGCATTATCCATATTATTCAACTATGCCATTAATACATATGCCATGGAATTCATCATCAGGTATGATTAGTTACGCTCAATGGGCTTATTTTAATCCATGGATGCAATATAATTTCTTACATTGTGAAAGGGTATTACCAAATCATCATACGTTCTATTGGCTTAACTTTTGTTGCTAATCTCATATGTCTGATATATAATCATTGTCCTAAGAATATAAATGGCCGATGGAGTGTTAACATCGTCCTTAGAACAAGCTCCGTGCAAATTATTTGTCGGCATGCAACCTTTGCCGAAAAACAGGGGGGCATGTGTTGACGCCAGATTTTGGAAAATGCAAAAACTTAATTAAGGTGGCTTCTAATGTAGAAGTGATCTACATGAAAATGTTTCATATTCTCGAGGTGAACATATTTTAAGTTTGGTTCATCGCCATCCGATCTCATCTCGAGGGCCAAAACTATGCTCAAAGCACTGAGATTTTATATCCAGAGCACTGTTCGGCCGATTACACATCAAGGGTAGCCTCAAATGAGAAAACTTTCTATATGAATTATCTTCGTATCGTCTGAACGGTCGATTTTGATATAAAAATTGTTCCAATCCGAGTTTGTATGCAAAGGTTAGAGCTATCATAATACAGCCCTGTCAGGAGGGGAAATATGGCGCGCCCCACCAGACACATGTCTGATGAGTAGCGCGAGCAAACAGAAGTATTGTGTGACCGTTTTGGCCTAGAATATGGCTTCTAATCGAAACACGTTCAACGCGAAAGTTGTTCGCCTCGTCGAAACGGTCAAATTTCCATTTGGGCTCATCTTCATCTAACGTGTTCGTGGCATGTGGGATCTAAAAATCGAACTGATGTTCCAGACTTAGCAAAATTCGAGTTTGGTTAATTTTGGAAATATTTGGACGTGATTTGGAGTCCTTTTCTTGTACGGACGTCTATCCTCCTCTTATATACCTAAGAGGTGATGGCTGATTGAACAACACACAATCGAACAAATCTATCTAAAACTTTTACCTTTACTTTTATATCTCTCCCTTGTTCTTCTTCATCCTCATTCTTCGTTCATTCTTCTTGTTGTAGGGCGGCGAACCTCGAAGCCTTAGGGGCAATCAGGTCGACCTAGGGCAGCTCATAGCCACCGTGCGCCCTGACGGAGTCCCTCCCGCACGTGTGGGGTATCAGGTTCTCAAAAGCGCCCGCCGGATTGCTTGCGTACCGCGCTTCGGGACGGGTCTCCTCTAACGTGAGCTGCGGTGCATCAGCCTCGGCGTTGGAGATACAAGGTGACGTGTTCGTGTGCGAACATCTGGCAACCATCGGCGTCATAGCCCTCATCGACGCCTGCTTCGCCTCTCGCATTGACGAGATGATAATCCGCTCCATCCGCAAGTTCACCACCGTCAAGAAGCGCGCGGACGACCTTGTCGTAGTCCTCTAGCCCACGCATCCAGGATCCTCATTGTCTGTGACCCTCTTTGGCCTTCATGGTGACGACCTCTTTCAAGAACTGGTGACCTTGCAGCTATCGACGTGGCGACGAAGAATGTCCACCTCGAGGCGGCGCTCGCTGCGCACCGCATCGTCATGCAAGAAACCATGAACCTACACATCCATGTCTACAAGGAAATCATGTGCATAGGCCACTCCAGGGCCAGGGAGGATGCAAAGATGATGGCATTCTTCAACCAGCTAGAATCTTTGGATGCCATTGTTCAGAAGCACGTTGACCTTGCCACGAAAACCACTGCTCCTCAGCCGATGTTCGGTGGGCCGGCGCCCTGAGTCAAGGAGGAGGAGGTCGTCGATGGATGCATCTTTCTTCTTGACTCCTGTAACCAGCACTGCTTCATCTCGTAGCCTTAATATGTTAATGTATGGCATTATTATTCAAGCTGTAAATGTCATGTGTGATCCCTTTCTCTTTTTTGGCGTTAATTATATGTAGTTTCACTGTCTTCATCCTGGTTTATTGGTCACCATCATGTTTTCTGCCAGATTTTGACTTCAGAATTATGTACGAGACCCAACCTACCAAACTACATGGTTGGTCCGGCCCGCTGCTCAAGCTAAGGAACGCTTGCTGTCTAAGCATTTTCACTATCAGGTGGGCCCGTAGTTGAGCAAATAGACTATCGGTAAATCCCCACCCCGCCCATAGTGCATCAGCTGATTAAGAATTAGAATAGAGAAATAAGGAGGGAGAAGAGCTAGCTGTAGCACGGACGTCGTTATCAAATGGGACTCGTGCTGATAGAATAGGAGTACCGAGTACTCACACGTCTGCTACCACTAGTTCGGTGTGTGCGACCTATACCTCTCATCACTTATTGTACTAGCTAAATTGCGACGATGCTCTTGCTCTGATGATGGCGATAAACTGAGAGGAGGAGGAAGTGGTGGCGTCTTTTTAATGGCCATGTCACCATATATTTTTATGGCCATATCTCATGTTGGTTCACTTGGCTACCTGTTTCGCACTCCTCCGACATACTATAGCATATATAATGCATGATTCTTTGCTCCTTCTTACGTTACCGACATGCGGGACAGCCAGCATCCGGGTCCACGTGTCAATGTCATGCGCCAGATTAGAGTTGGCAACGGAAGGGGAGCCTCACCCCGGTCGTAGTGCTGCAGTAATAATGACTCTGACGAGCAGTCAAATCACAAGACCCCACCTTTCCAACAGTAATGAGCCATCAAATCACACAGCCCTACATTTCCAGCAGTAAGTTGAATCCGCTACACCCTCACCCTCCTCGGCTCTTGATACGTCTCCAACGTGTTTATAATTTATGAAGTATTCATGCCATGCTTACAATAATTCTATATGGTTTTGGTGTGATTTGCATGGAACTAACCTAGACTGATGTTGTTTTCAGCAGAACTACCTGGTGTTGTTTTTCATGTAGAAATAAAAGTTCTCAGAATTGGCTGAAACTTTTTTATGATTTTTTTTGGAACAAAAGAGGCACTAGAAGCTTCATGGGAGGACCAGAAGGTGAAGGAGGTGAGCACGAGACACCGGGGCGCGCCAGGAGGCCCAGACGCGCCCTGGTGGGTTGTGCCCACCTTGAGGCCCGTCTTCACGTGATTCCAACGCTGAAAATCCTATAAATACCAAAACCCACAGAAATAACCCTAGATCAGAAGTTCCGCCACCGCAAGCCTCTGTGTCCATGAAAAACCAATCTAGACCCGTTCCGACACCGTGCCAGAAGGGGGAATCATCACCGGTGGCCATCTTCATCAACCTGGCGGCCACCATGATGAGGAGGGAGTAGTACACCCTTCGGGCTGAGGGTTTGTACCAGTAGCTATGTGTTTAATCTCTCTCTCTCTCTCTCTATCTCTCTCTCTCTCGTGCTCTTGAGATGTCACGATCTTGATGTATCACGAGCTTTGTTAATATAGTAAGATCATATGGTGTTTTCCCCTCTCTATCTTGTTGTGAATTAAGTTTTCCCTTTGAGATTTTGTTTTATCGGATTGAATACTTTTATGGATTTGAGAGCACTTGATGTATGTCTGGCTATGAATACCCGTGGTGACAATGGGGTATCATATTGATTCACTTGATATGTGTTTTGGCGCTCAACTCGTGGATTCCCGAGGTGACATTGGGGTAATCTATGTATAGGGGTTGATGCACGTTCTCTTCTTTATTTCTCTGATAGAAATCTTGGGGCACTCTTTGAGGTTCTTTGTGTTGGATTGAGTATTATGAGTCTGGAATTGTTTGATGCATATCATATAATTAACTCACGGATACTCGCGGTGACATTGGAGTATTGAGGTGACATTGGAGTTGGTTGATGTGTATCATACGGTGTTATTTTAGTACGAACTCTTGATAGATCGATCGGAAAGGATTACTTGATGTTATTTTAGTACGAACTCTTGATAGATCGATCGGAAAGAATAAATTTGAGGTGGTTTCGTACCCTACACTACAAAAAAATACACTTTCGTGATGATACGTGTTTGTCACAGTAGGTCACGTTTTCAGTCATGCATGTACATCCATGACAAATTTATGACAGAATGAAGATAGTCACACATGTGTTGTCGTAGAAGTGTTCCATGACATTACCAAAAGGATCATCACGGAAGTGTCCACTTCCATGACGATAAATCACGCGTCACGAAAGTGCTTTCGTCAAGGGTGACCGACACGTGGCATCCACCGTAACGGAACACCGTTAAGCTATCGGGTCCGGTTTTGGATCCAATAACCCGTTAACAGCTCAAACCAATGGAGATTTTCCACGTGTAAAATCATCATTGGCTGGAGGAAACACGTATCGGCTCACCGTTGGAGCAAAAGCGCCTATGATACGTCAACATGTGGCACGGCCCAATAGAGGCCCATTCCTGTGAAAAGTCCGACCCATTTGACTTGGTCAAAAGGTGGCGGGCCGGCCCACAGCAAGCCTAGTAACGGCATGTTCGCATATAGCCCATTTACAGCCCGCTAACTCAGGGCCCGTTTACGGCCTATCCGAATTAGGCCCAGTAGCATCATCTGGGCCGTCCAATATAACTCCAGACCGTTTTAACTTTCGGCCCATGTATGGCCCATGACGTCTTTTGGCCCATATGAGGCCCTTAGTAACCCTCGGCCCATTAACAACCCGTGGTAAAATTGTCTTGTAATGAACAGTGTATCACTTTATACCCATTAATGGCCCATTATTCTGTTGGGCCGTTTCCAGCCCATGTTATCTTTTGGCCTTCTCAGGGCCCATTTATTCTTGGGCTCATTTCCAGCATTCGTTTGCTTTCGGCCTGTTACTGTCATTTTCTGCTTGTGGGCCAAATACAGCCCGTGGTTACAGTCGGCCCATTTGTGGCCCGCTAATACGTTGGGCCGTTTTCATAGCGTCATCAAATACGGCCCATTTATTCTTGGGCTCATTTTCAACATTCGTTTACTTTCGGCCCGTTACTGTCATTTTCTGCTTGTGGGGCAAATACAGCCCGTGGTTACAGTCAGCCCGTTTGTGGCCCATTAATACGTTGGGCCGTTTTCATAGCATCATCAAATATGGCCTATTAACGACGTCCCGTTATGGTCGGCCCATGAACAGACGATTTCAACTCTAGCCCATTTACTGCCATAATGTGGTTTGTTATTGGCCCATATTTGGCCAACCGATCATATGGCCCGTAGAAGGCCCATTGATGATACGGCCCGTAGAAGGCCCATTGTGTCTATGCCCCAGAGAAGGCCCATTGTTTCTATGGCCTGTAAAATACCCATTGTTTCTATGGCCCATAGGAGGCCCATGTTAACTACAGTAAATATGTAGCCCATTGTTAATGTGGCCTAGTTTTAAAAAAATAGGTTATTGTGGCCACTAGAAAAACACAGAAAAAGAACTGAAGTGACTACAAGCAAGACAATAAGGAAATAAATAAGCAAGCAATTAACGCTAGCTTATTACCGCCATTACACATATTACATCCACTAGGCATCAAAGTTCGCCACCAGTGCAAATATAGGGAACAAAGCAGCATATTACATACACTAGCCGTCAAAATTAGCCACGAGTGCAAATAAACGCGGCAGCAAAACATGAGCATAACTGAAACAACTTTAGAAGAGCTCAAGAAACGTGGCATCCACCATGCTGGCAATAAGCTTAGCAAGCTTATTAGCTTTGTCCTGTTTGGCGCTAAAATCCTCCAACACTTGCTATTGCACCAGAAAGTATGCATCTGAATGCTCGAGGGACTTCCGCAGTCCTTCCGCTTCTTGTCGCAGCACAGCTGATCAATGTCTTTCAGCTTGTAGTTGAGACTCAAGAAACCAAACTGATTCAGACAGTGAGTTTGAATAGCTTGTGCAAGCGGTAGTGGCCAGTAACTCCAACACTAAACTAAGACAGGACTTTGGGGTTGTCTCACTGTCTTCGAGATAGTCTTCCTTAGCTATTTTATCAGCTTTGTTGGAAACCAACAAGGATGTGTCCCTATCCTGAACCTTATCTGCATAACTTCCTTTACCATTGCTTATTAAGGCACTCTTCCCCAATATTTTGTCAGCATTCTAAAAGAAGAAACAAGCAGACACATAACAGTTTAGCATGTACTAGTATATGAAACTCATTTGGGTGAACCAGTTCATTAGTAAGGTGGACAGGATTAAACTACCAAGTCTTCTATTGCCAAGTACTAGTACATAATAAAAGCATCAAACAAACATATATCTATGTCCTATGGTCACTACAATGTCTTGCCAAATCAAAATAGAGACATGGTTCAAATCATATCAGTTCTAGACAAAGCAGCAGTGAAAGAATACAAAGCGTGGGAAACTACACGACACAACAAGATTTCAGATGGGTACCACGGGTCTACATGTACAACAACACTATTTGCTTTGTTGTGATGCTAGTAATGTGCATGATATGAGAAGTCAACTATATACACAATTGAAATTGAAATCAACAGAGTTGATGATAAGAGCAAGCCTGTTAAAGAAACATGGGTGAACATACCTGTTGTGCCATTGGAGTTTCGATTGGATCCTTCAATTTAAAAATAAGTTTGTATGAGTAAATACAATGATACAAGAGCAAAGCAATATGCACGATAGCAATCGTAATTAAAAAAGGCCCGCCTAAGCGAGCGCTTAAGCGCGCCTAGGCTCTAGGCGTTGGCGAAACACATTGCGCATAACTATGCTTAATCTGTGCATAACTGTGCATAAGCATGCACTTTGGTCAGTAAAGCACAAGGCGGTGGCAAAACGCACAATTAATGCCTAGCACTTTTTGGAACTATGATAGCAATGGAATCTTAAATTAGAACAGTTGTTCTTCAGGTTTAGGCACTTGTTCTACATGAACAGAGTACATTAAGACGCAAGAATATAGTATTCAAAATAGAAAATGAGCTCATAGACCTTACCACATTCTTGGTTCGGGACCAGTACAGAACAAGGCGTTCCCAGTCATCGTCCAGTAAATGTGTCTTGGGAGAACGAAGGGAATTTGATGAGTTTCTTTTCTGGTGAAGTACGTTTTCTTCAGGTAATTCCAATACTGCCACCAAGCATTCTTGAAGATAGCAGAGGAATTAGCACAGGTTACCTCATCCTAAGTTTCCAAATCGGTCCTTCACTATAGAGAAAAATGGGAAGATTTGCTGTATTATAACCATCATGGAGGTAGGATGTATGGGACAAAGCAAAGTAATTGCCATGAATAACATCACTTACACATAACTCCTGGACAAACACCTGCAACTGGCATTTTCCTTCATCTTCAGTATAATATTTCCAAGATGGGAAGATACGCACATATGATTTAACAACATCAAATGCGATAGATGCTAAAGTACGACTAGCTGGTTGTGCTCCCACCATAGGAATAGGCGTACTAGCTGGTGGAGTTGGGGTTCGCCAAGGTAGTACTGGCCCTTTGGGCACTGGAGCTGCCTTACTAACTGCTCTTGTTTGGGAGCTCTGTGGTGGAGATGGTGCTGTGTCAACAGGAACTGGGTTACTATCTGCTGGGGTTGGGGTTAGATTGGGTGAAGCTGGTTCTCTGTCCTTCGCATTAGGGGTACAATCTGCGAGAGTTTGGGTTATGCGTGGTAGGGCTGGTTCTCGTGCATGTACAATCGGGGTGCTATCTCCACCAAGAGGTAGCACTGTTTTATTTGAAGATTGTGTTTTTAGTCCGCTAGATGCTGGCATCACCCGCTCCAATTCAAATGGCTGATAAACAGGAAACATAGTTGAATGTACAGACATTGTATGAGAGACAAATGCAATACATAGTGTGGAAAAAAGAGGACATGAAATAGTTGACATGTATATTGTTTAACTAAAACGGATATCATGACATAATTTCACATATAAGATGTCTACCTAAACTGGATAGCATAGCACAACATAATTCAAAGATATGATGAATAACTAAAACACCATGCCAAGTTAGAGCACACACCTCGGTGGGGGAATAGGACTGGTCGTCTATCTCTGAATCCATCTCTGAGGAGCTATCGGGACCCAACAAGAGATCTGTTTCGACAGGTAGCACTGTCTGCTCTGAAGGCCTAGTTTTCACTCTAGATTTTTCAATCTCCCACCCAAATGGCTGATTCACAGGAAGAGTAGTTTAATGTACAAACATTGTCGACAAATGGAAATGTAATGAACAAAAGGATGGGCAAGATAGCATTCAAATATATAATGCCTGGTTAAACAGGATGGCATTGCACATTTCACATATATTATGGCTGGCTAAAAGACATGAGACTGCATAATTCCCATATATGATATAGAAACTAAACAGGTGGTGACAGAACATGTCTAAACTAAGCAGATGACATATATGATGTCTAAAGTAGGGACTGCAAGGCAACATATGCATGATATGACTAACATCATCATGCCACGGTAGAGCAAACACCTTGGGGGGGTAAATAGGAGTGGTCAGCGGCGTCTGATCCGCCTCAGAACAGATATCTTCCTCTGGATTACAATCTGGAGAGGGGTGGGGAGGGTTTGCCATTGAACCCACCATGGAGCGATGTCTGCATGACATTGTATTACCGCGCAAAACTCTTCTCTTTTTCTCTACATGTTCAGCATGACTGTGTACAATATCTGACAAGCATACGAAAAAAAATATGGTGAGATTATGTAAGGAGAGCATGCAGAAATTTAGAGTGATGGTAACAACGAGTGGATGGATCCAAAAATAATGATAGCAGGCTGAATATTGCTTTAATTTAATAAAAAGACAGATGATGATTGCTTTACTATTTGTTTCCCACCCAAGATGAACAACATAGGCATACCCTAGGTGAACCAGATATTAGATAGAGATACTGTTCATTGCTTCCTCTATATGTGCCCCACAACTAATTTAGAACTCAAGTTTGAACATTAATTTGGACCTGACTTGGAGTCCAAGAGGTGAACATGATGATAAAGTAGCAGGTAATTTTAAGCAATGCATAACATAAGAAGAATTAAAAGAGTGCGACCTCTCTTGTGGACCCATGTACTCCTCAGGTTCATCTGCTGAGTCGATGATGGTGATGTCGATGCGGTGGGTGCCGGCGGCATGGAAGGAGATCTGAGGTGGCGAAAGACGGTCTGGAGTCATGATGTCTGGTTTGGTGGATGTTTCTATCGATGGAGCACCTCAGGTGAGGTGGACGACGTCGCGGCAGGAGCAGGACAAACCACACAAAGTTCCCTTCGACACCTACCTGTAACTGAAGTAATTCTGTAAGGGCTCATTTGGCTTGCATGATTCTAAAAACGCAGGAATAGGAAAAACACCGGAATAGGATAGGAATGCACATGGTAAACAAAGCATTTGTAAACATAGGATTTCTGTCAACTTGGGTGCTTGGTTTAGAGGAATTGGAAGAGCAGAGGAATGCAAAGAAACATGGCCAAAATAAAGTGAAACCATATGAAAGCGTGTACAGTTAGAATGTTATTCTACCACTAATGCACTTGGTCTTGTTTTCATGCATAGGATTTTGAAAAGTAGGTCCAGGTGGATGTTTTGCTTAATTGAAATCAAAAAAATGCATAAATAATTGAATAGTAGAGTGCCATTGGAAAATTCCCTATTGCTATGTTTTTTCGTCGAACCAAAATAGCCCTAATGGATCGACATGAATGTATAGTAATAAGTGATGCAACAAGTGTACAACCTCTTTGCCGTAGCCGTGTCGACCTTAGCATCATTCGGTTGGTCACTGAAGCAGTTGAGGCAGAGGTGGCTGTCGGAGGTGTGGAGGAAGATCTGAGGAATCTGTAGACGGCGTCCAGGGCACTGCTCGGTTGTGATGGATCGTTATGTCGTTGGAGCAGACCTTGCGAGCCATAAGACGTCAAGGCTGAAGCAGCACAAGACAGACATCATCAATCTCAAGTGGGATTCTAATAGCATCTCCAATAGATGATGTAAAATAGATGTAAAATTTACATCACCAAAAACCACCTAACTACAACAGATGAGGTAAAAACTGTTGACTCTGAACTTAACTGTCGAAATTGAAATTTACTGTGGAATATAAATGTTACTGTCAAAACTGAACACAATGGTAGCAGAGAGGCACTTGACATGTAGTTTAGGGAGGGCCTGCAGTTCATCTTCAACCTGCGCCCCCCTTAGCCGCCAGCCACCATCGGCCCCAGTGCGGCCTCGCCGCCCCGAAACAACTCCCCACCGCCGGTTCACCGCCCCCCGGCCAGCCCTATAGGCCCCCCGCCCCCCACCCTGAACCCTAAGATAGATAGTGGGGTACCTCTCCAGCGAGCCCCCGTCTCCGCTGCGGGTGGTTCTTCCTTAACTCCAGCGAGACCCCCCTATCACATCCCTAGTTTGCCTTGCACTTGGGCTGGTCTTGCTTGAGCATCATGTTTAAATTTCGTTAAACTTGAATTGGGGATGTTCAAAGCCTAGCACCTTGAAATCCAAATAGTTCAGCTTTAAAAATTTGCATTCAATAAACCCAAAATGCCTTCATCAATGTTTGATAATTTTGGCAAGCTTTGAGACGAAACCAAAATTTAGGAACATTTTTAAGGATTTATTTCTGGGACTTTGAATTTAAATCATTAGCTATTTGAATTTGAATTATATTCATATAATTAGAATATAATTTCAAATACCCCTGAAATGTTTTGTGAGCTTCTGGAAAAGTCCATCTAGCAAAATAAAAATATTCAGAGGAGTTTTTGGCATTGTTTGAAATTGTTTAATTTCAAAACAGTGGCAAAAGATATTTTTTTTAAAAAGAAAACAGAAGATAAAATAGAAAACAGAAACAGAATTAGGAAAAGGAGAAGGGCTACCTGGCCTTACCTGTGGCCCAGCTGGCGGCCCAGCCCGCCACCGCCGCCTCCCTGTCGTCTTCCTCCTTGCTAGGAGGACGAGCGCGCGTGCCGGCGCGTGGTCGCCTCACTCCGGCCACCTCCACTCTGTCTGGTTGCTTCCCTTCACCCTGGATCTCCCTCGCGACGCCACGCAACCCGCCCGGTCTCTCTCTCACTCACCCCGTGCTCTTCGCCCTCCCCTATCTCTCCTCCCCGCCACTACCGAGCGCGCTGCCGTAGCCATCGTCCACTGCCACCACGGCCACCGAGACTCCCTCGCCTAGCTAGCCTGTCCATCGGCTTCGCCGCATCGCCCCGATGCTCTCCACCAACGAACACGATGCCGGAAGCCCCGTAGCGTCTTCCCCGACCTCGTCTTGAAGCTCCGGCCGCCGGAGATCGTCGTCATCGATTCGCGTCGTTCAAAGCCTCCCCGTCCACGTCATTTGCTCCGCTGGAATCTCTGTGAGCTCCTCTCCGTCTTCCCCTTGACCCCGTGGTCCATCTCTCGCCGTGGACGCCGTCCCCTTGAGCTCCGAAGCTCGCCGGAGCCGTGCTTCCTCGCTGCCATGGCCACAGCCGCTGCCGCTCTCGTCCGAGCCCATAAGCACACCCAGCGCACCCCCAGGAGCACGCCGCACCCACCAGCTCACATCCCCATGCCCCGCAGCGCCTAACTCGACGGTGCCCGAACTCCGGCGTGTCCCAGCTCCACGTAGAGCCCTTCCACCGCTCGTTTGGTCGCCTGAGGGCGAAAGCCGATGCCCTCCGACGTCTCTGGCTCCGCCGGCGACGAGCCACGGGTCAACTCCGGCGAGTTTGACCCGGGCTGACCTAGTTGACCCCCTGGGTCACTGACGCGTGGGCCCCCCCGCCTCTAATTAGCTAAGATAATTAAGTTAATTGCTAATTAATCTAGTTAGTTATGTTAGTCACTGACAGGTGGGCCCAGTGCCCTGTTAATTTTAGGTTAGTGCTAATTTATAAATTAATTAACCGTGTGACTCACAGACATGTGGGCCCCGCCCGGCTAATTAAACTAGGTTAGTATTAAATAAGTTAGTTTAGTTAGTTGTGTCATTGACCAGTGGGCCCCACTGGTCAGGTTTGACTGGACCAGCCCCTATTGACTTGCTGATGTCAGCATGACCTAGTGCTGACGCAATAAGTGTTTTCTGGAATTTTAAATAAATCAGAAATGATTTATTTATTTCAGAAAATTTTCAAAACTTCTAAAAATCATATAAAATCAACCGTAGCTCAGATGGAAATAATTTATATATGAAAAATGATCAGAAAAATATGAGGAATCTGTTTATGGCACTTTTATGCAAGTTTGAACAAGTTAAACCTGCTGATCAGGTCAAATGAATTAAATGGCATTTAAATAATCACATATGGAGTTTGAATTTGAACCTTTGGTTCAAACCAACTTCATTTAACATGGTTGCTAGTTGCATTAGCTCAATCAACAGCATATTGCCATATCATGATCATGCATCATATTGTCGCATTGCATTGATTGTGTTCTCTCTTGTTTGTCGGTGCTTGTCCCCTTTCAGTAGACGTGTTCCGACGATGTGATCGATGACACCGATGAAGACCCAATGTTATCTTCAGAAGTGCCAGGCAAGCGAAACCCCATTGAGCATTCCGATACAATCCCACTCTCTCGCTCTTGCTCTCTTTTAATGCATTAGGACAACAACGCTTCAACTATTTCCTGCTGCAGTAGTTGAACCCCTTTCCACTACATGACCTGTCATTACCACAGTAAATAGTTGAAACCCACTAGTATGAGTAGGAGTTGTTTGAGCCATGTTGTGCCTACTCATTCATGCTTTCTGGTTATGCCTGCTATTGCTTAGAGTTGAGTCAGGTCTGATTCATCGGGGATGAATTGGAATGGTGATGAACATGTCCTAATGTGTGTGAGCTAAGTGTGTGAACACGATTTGGTAAAGGTAGCGATGAGAGGCCATGTAGGAGTACATGGTGGGTTGTCTCATTGCAGCCGTCCTCAGGAACTGAATTCTGTGTTGGTTGATCCATGACTAGTTACTACCATGCATTGGGCCCGAAACCAATGGACCCTCTCGACTTATTAACTGCCCTTGTCCTCTGTCCAGGAGTTGCAACTAGTTTCTGGTGTTTGTAGTTTACTGGAGGTCGTGCGCAGCGCTGACCCTCGGGGTGGGCTGTGACGCGGCAGGTACGTGGCACGGTGTACCGATCGCCCGTTTGGTGATGCGGGAACCCTGTACACATCGTTTGGGGCCGTGAGCGACACCCCGGCCGGATCTCCCCACGGATGGAACCCAAATAGGCGATAAACCTGGACTAGAGACTTGTGTGGTTAGTCAGGTCGTGGCCGACACCCTCGCTGGGCCTCCGCTTGAAGTTTGTCGAGTACATGTCGTGTAAACGACGATAAGTGGTGAGAGCGTGTGTGAAGAAGTACACCCCTGCAGGGTTATATATGATCTATTCGAATAGTCGTGTCCGCGGTAATGGACTTCTGGGTTGCCTATAACAGTTCATAGACAAGTGAAAGTGGATACTCTAAAACACGCAAGATAAGTGTGAGTGCTATGGATGGCCTTCTCGTAGGGAGACGGGAGCGGATCCATAGTGGTGTATTGATTGGTGAATATGTGGACTCGTGTGCGCCACCTCAAAAGAGTTACTTGCAGTCGTAGTTTAGGATAGCCACCGATTCAAAGCTGGCTTGCTGCAGTCAAACTCCACCACCCCCTTTGTTGATACTGATGCATATGTAGCTAGTTCTGATGTAAGTCTTGCTGAGTACCTTTGTACTCATGTTTGCTTAATTTATGTTTTTTGCAGAGAGACTTCAGTCTCGCTAGTGGTTCCGTGTGGACTTCGACGTTTAGCTTGTTACCTCAGCTACGATCTTGTACCCTTGTAGAATCTTGTAGATAGTCAGGCTTTCAGCCTTCTTCATTTGTAGTTGTCTGTACTCAGACATGTTATGCTTCCGTTGCCTGTATGCTCTGTATGTTGGGTCATGTGACCTCTGTTTGTAATAAATGTTATGATGGCTCTTCTGGGCCTTTATCTATATGAGTTGTTGAGTTATGTTGTGATGCCTTGTTGTACAGCACATACTTGCATGTTATGCGTACGTGTAATGTGTATTGCTATGTGTGGGATCCGACACCTAGTTGTTTACCTTTGGCAGCCTACCTTACAGGGAAATGTCTCTTAGTGCTTCCACTAAGCCTTGGTAGCTTGCTACTGCTCCGGAACACTTAGGCTGGCCGGCATGTGTCCTTCTTCGTTCCTGTGTCTGTCCCTTAGGGGAAATGTCACGTGTTGTTCCTTTAAGTCCTTGTATCTTGCTACGACTTGGGTTCATACGTTGATGAACGACACGTTCGTTGCTGGGTCATGTATGCCTGTCTCTGTAATTTAGTGCCACTTTTGGTTTATAACTAGTCATGTCGGCCCGGGTTCTCGGTCATATGGATGCTAGCGACACTATCATATACGTGTGCCAAAATGCGCAAACGGTCCCGGGCCAGGTAAGGTGGCACCCGTGGGGATACCGTGCGTGAGGCCGCAAAGTGGTATGATGCGTTACAGGCTAGACCTGTGTGACTTATGATCGGGGTCCTGACAGCTTTGGTATCAGAGCCTGACTCCCTGTAGGATTAGTAAGCCAAACTGGTCGAAGTCGTGTCTAGAAATTCTTTAGATATGTAAGGGAATTGATTGTGAAAGGGAATGTAAGGCTCTTTTTACTCCTTTACCTTATGACCTTCTGATCTGAGTCACCTTCTTCTTTCTACGGGGATTAAGAACTAGGATTCTCATTCTATTTATCAGGATCACGTTATTGTGGATTCAACCCTCAGTTCAGTTTCTACTACTTCTGTTTGTTCAACTGTTGGTCTCAGAACCTTGACATTATGATGTTAAGTGGATATGGTACCCTTTTTGCTTGGATCTCAAAAGTATTTTCGAGCATTTGCAACCGTTATGCTGTCCGAGTCATCCCAGGTTTCTAAATAGTCTGATGCATTTGCAAACCATTCCTATCTGTTCTTAATGTCCTTTTAGGCCAGATTAACCACACTAGTCGGTGTGTTGAGGCACTCTGTTACCTCGACATATATGTTGGACTTATTACTATGACCCTAGGTGTCTTAGAAGATCACCCAGTAATGTAGCAATACTTTGTATCCTCAGTGTGATGATTCTGGCCGTCATTCTCAAAGCATCCCGTGATGCCATTTAGTTAGTAGGCATTCTACTCCTGGGTTCTTGAACCCAAGATTCTTTCTACCTACTTCATGTTGGTAGTATTTGCTCGTCCCTTTAGGATATTAGTAACCTTGTGATAGTCCTCGAGGTCCGTGGTATATCGTTCTTCCAATACCATGAACCATCATGGCAGAAGTTCTTTTGAACCAAAAGATCACAGCCAGAGTGCTCCTGAGTAATACTCCATTCATATTGTGACTCTCCCAATTCTACTTTATGCATGGGTTATCCGGAAGAAATATGTTGAACTCGTTCGACATGTTAATCTATGCATCCACAACTCAGAAGTTATATGTTCCTTGAGTTGTCTCCTTTTAGTTGTATTATGACCCTCGTCTATCAGTTGATAGTCAAGAGTAGTTGTGCACTCATGTTCATCGATGCCTTTTACTCTTGTGGTCTGTCAAGCCATTCTATTCTAGAATGACTAGGAGAAACAAACTCCAGTACCTTATCCATATCCAGGATTGGGTCAAAGAAGTTGTACTTCGCAGATGAAGAATGCTAATCCAGCTTCTAATTTGTTCTATCCTGGAGTATAACCGTCCTTATGTCAAGAATGTCATGGGAATTGCACCACCTCCTATGAACTTTTGATAAGGTGATACTTCTCACCATCATCGTTTATTTCTCGGTCTCCGTGTTATGGTAACCGGAATACCGACAAGTGAATGGTGATGTGTGAAATCAATACTCCTAGCAACTTCGTTGCTTGGTAGTTAAAGGACAACAATCTCATTCTTAGCATGATGGTTACCAAATCATCATCCTAAGATTGATAGTGCTACCTAGTCCACTTTCTTGGTGCACTCCTTGATTGATGAGTTAGGATTTCGTTAAGTCCTCGCTCATTTGATCATATCGTTTTGCCCTGAAAAGCAAGATTGTTCTCGAGCTTAGTAACATATCGGTGGTTCGTGATTTTCTGAATATCTTCTCGGAAGTATTACCAGGTTGTCACCTGACCACTATGCTGAGTTCGTGATCAAGCTGGTTTCTATCTAAACCACCCTTTCTACAAGAATCTGTGTTGGATACCCTGAACTAGTTGGTTAAGCTAAACAACAACTTGGAGAGATGGAAGATAAGAGCTTGCCTGACTTAGTTCCTTCTAAGGGATATCTTTTGTGTGTGTGTGTGTGTTGAAGAAAGATGATATCTGGATTGGTTGATCCTTGTGATCAATTGTTGGATCTATTGTCTTGTCCAAGACTTTGATTTGAGTATGGGCTATCATCAAATCAAATCAGAACCAACGATGTTCATAATGTTGTCTTACTCGTGGTTGATCCCTCGAGCATACACCATTATATCCCCTTGGTCTGACCAATACTATCACTTGTTCACATAATTATGGAATTCCATCTCCATGGAAACCTGGATGAATTGTTGTTGAGCCCATCAGCAACACTGCTATCTTCTCCATGATTTTGTAGGACATTAAGCTAGTGTTGGAAACTTTGTAAGCATTGCCTTCATGTCCCGTTCATGAGGTATATGTTTGATGAGAGAAGAGACTTTCCCTAATTCATTTGTAATTGATGTACGTTGCCACCGTGAGTTTGAGAAAGTTGTTTTGCTTCCTGTGGAATCATCTCAAGTCAGTCATGCATACGTGCGAAGTATTTTATGGTTTGGAGACTTGCAACCTTCACTCTATACGTATCCCTAGCACACCAAGCCACTGATTGATTTGTTCAAGAAAATGAAGTCTGTTGTGCTAATCCTAGGTCATGCACATGACTTCGCTATCTTCATTGATGGTTCTCAATCTAAACTCGGTAGCATCTTATTATAAGAGTACCATGTGGTCACGTTTGTCTGGGACAACGTGTTCACCGGTACGTAGCAGAACTAGCTCATGTTTTGGAGCTGCTATCGTAGTTCATTCCTGAGAATCTCGCAACGCCGTCTCGTCGAATTGTGTTGCAAACATTCATTCTTTCTAGACTCGATAAGTCTGGAATATCCTGACACCAACCAGAACTGAATCTCAGGCAGATATGATGGTTGGAGCTTTCCCAAGAACTATAATATTGGTCTCTCGATAACCGGTAAAGTGGATGTCGTGGCCAACACACCCAGCCGGAAGACCTATTGTTGTAGAATCTTGTTTGAAGATGTTGGCCACCTCCCCATAAGAATTTCGTAGGATTTACTCCCTAGTTGCTCCCTATGGATTTTGTGCTCCTGAAGTTCGACCTTTTACTTGACGTTCTAGGTACCAAACCATTTTAATAAATGGCTTGCGCTAGCACATCAAGGAGAACATTAGAAGCGGAGTGCTAAGTGTCTCTCGGTTGATCATCCAGATTTCGTCCCCTTGGCCTCGCCAAGGTGAAATCCGAGAAGGTGTTATCTTTCTTTGCATCTGCATCATCCATCATTATTCATCATGATAGTATGTGATGTTGCCAGGATCCTTGACACGGATATTGGTAAAACCTTGATGAATATGGGAATGCTCAAGTTCTTGAGAGCACGCACAAGCACTAGGTGTTATCCTCGACAGTAACCGGGATTACTTCCAGTGTTCTTGGTTATATTATACACTCTCAAAGAGTAGATTTACACTCTACTGTTGGGTTTCACCCCAGTTACCAGAATCATTCCCAGCATTTGCCTTTTGTTCCCAGCTTGCACCGCCAATGTGCCAATTTTCCATGGGTTGCCATCCTCAGCATCTGCTGTTCAGGATTATCTTCAAAAGTGGTCCTACCATGGGTCCCATTTATTTTCGATGATAAGCAAATCATCCCTTGCGTTGTCTTTTACAAGGCAGTCCACATCATCCATTTTGACCGAGAATGTCATTATGTCGAACTCCGTCAAATGATCGATTGTGTTTGCCTTAGGCTGGTAAAGGGAATTTCAATGATCTCTATATCAAAAGTAATTCTTTTTGCCACTTAAGGGAATAACTCTACGAGTCATCTTCTTTAAAGGTGCCCCGTCTAGTGACATCGATCACCATCTTCTTAGGTGTGGAATTTTGCCTGCCAAGTGAACTTTCATCATTTATTTCACTCCATTCCCCTGGAGGTGTACTCCGTGTCTCAGCTCAAGAGATGTTTCAACATCTCACTCCATGAGTTGATCTGAGTTGCTCGATCTTTGGCAAGATTGATTACTGTAGAGTTTCTTCTGTTATCACTGTGTTGGACAAAGATCTGGTAATCAAGGATGTCGGGATCAACATGATGCAATGAATCAGCAACTTCGAGGAGGACAGTTGAATCGAGAAGATTGTATTAGTTAGTGTCCCCTCTGATTTCCTATCTCACGTCCTGAATCTCGGGACGAGATTCTTGTCTTAGTGGGGGTGAGTTGTCACATCCCTAGTTTGTCTTGCACTTGGGCTGGTCTTGCTTGAGCATCATGTTTAAATTTCGTTAAACTTGAACTGGGGATGTTCAAACCCTAGCACCTTGAAATCCAAATAGGTCCAGCTTTAAAAAATTTCATTCAATAAACCCAAAATTCCTTCATCAATGTTTGATAATTTTGGCAAGGCTTTGAGACCAAACCAAAATTTAGGAACATTTTTAAGGATTTATTTTTGGGACTTTGAATTTAAATCATTAGCTATTTTAATTTGAATTATATTCATATAATTAGAATATAATTTCAAATACCCCTGAAATGTTTTGTGAGCTTCTGGAAAAGTCCATCTAGCAAAATAAAAAAATTCAGAGGAGTTTTTGGCATTGTTTAATTTCAAAACAGTGGCAAAAGATATTTAAAAAAAAAGAAAACAGAAGATAAAATAGAAAACAGAAACAGAATTAGGAAAAGGAGAAGGGCTACCTGGCCTTACCTGCGGCCCAGCTGGCGGCCCAGCCCGCCACCGCCACCTCCCTGTCATCTTCCTCCTTGCCAGGAGGACGAGCGCGTGTGTCGGCGCGTGGTCGCCGCACTCCGGCCACCTACACTCTGTCTGGTTGCTTCCCTTCGCCCTGGATCTCCCTCGCGATGCCACGCAACCCCCCCCCCCGGTCTCTCTCTCACTCAC
>LR738710.1:509837481-509922876 GCA_902687465.1 Secale cereale
CCCCTATCTCTCCTCCCCGCCACTACCGAGCGCGCTGCCGTCGCCGTCGTCCACTGCCACCACGGCCACCGAGACTCCCTCGCCTAGCTAGCCTGTCCATCGGCTTCGCCGCGTCGCCCCGATGCTCTCCACCAACGAACACGATGCCGGAAGCCCCGTAGCGTCTTCCCCGACCTCGTCTTGAAGCTCCGGCCGCCGGAGATCGTCGTCATCAATTCGCGTCGTTCAGAGCCTCCCCGTCCACGTCGTTTGCTCCGCTGGAATCTCTGTGAGCTCCTCTCCGTCTTCCCCTTGACCCCGTGGTCCATCTCTCGCCGTGGACGCCGTCCCCTTGAGCTCTGAAGCTCGCCGGAGCCGTGCTTCCTCGCCGCCGTGGCCACAGCCGCTGCCGCTCTCATCCGAGCCCATAAGCACACCCAGCGCACCCCCAGGAGCACGCCGCACCCACCAGCTCACCTCCCCGTGCCCCGCAGCGCCTAACTCGACGGTGCCCGAACTCCGGCGCCGCCGCGAGCTCGTTTCCGATGAGCTCCGGCCACCCCATCTCCTCCCACTTGCGTAGATGGATGCGGGCTTGTCCCAGCTCCACCTAGAGCCCTTCCGCCGCTCGTTTGGTCGCCTGAGGGCGAAAGCCGATGCCCTCCGCCGTCTCTGGCTCCGCCGGCGACGAGCCACGGGTCAACTCCGGCAAGTTTGACCCGGGCTGACCTAGTTGACCCCCTGGGTCACTGACGCGTGGGCCCCCCGCCTCTAATTAGCTAAGATAATTAAGTTAATTGCTAATTAATCTAGTTAGTTAGGTTATTCATTGACAAGTGGGCCCAGTGCCCTGTTAATTTTAGGTTAGTGCTAATTTGTAAATTAGTTAACCCTGTGACTCACTAACATGTGGGCCCCGCCCGACTAATTAAACTAGGTTAGTATTAAATAAGTTAGTTTAGTTAGTTGTGTCACTAATCAGTGGGCCCCACTGGTCAGCATTGACTGGACCAGCCCCTGTTGACTTGTTGATGTCAGCATGACCTAGTGCTGACACAATAAGTGGTTTTTGGAATTTTAAATAAATCAGAAATGATTTATTTATTTCAGAAAATTTCCAAAACTTCTAAAAATCATATAAAATAAACCGTAGCTCAGATGGAAATAATTTATATATGAAAAATGATTAGAAAAATATGAGGAATCTGTTTATTGCACTTTCGTGCATGTTTGAAAAAGTTAAACCTGCTGATCAGGTCAAATCAATTAAATGGCATTTAAATAATCACATATGGAGTTTGAATTTGAACCTTTGGTTCAAACCAACTTCATTTAACATGGTTGCTAGTTGCATTAGCTCAATCAACAGCATATTTCCATATCATGATCATGCATCATATTGTCGCATTGCATTGATTGTGTTCTCTCTTCTTTGCCGGTGCTTGTCCCCTTTCAGTAGACGTGATCCGACGATGTGATCGATGACACCGATGAAGACCCAATGTTATCTTCAGAAGTGCCAGGCAAGCGAAACCCCATTGAGCATTCCGATACAATCCCACTCTATCGCTCTTGCTCTGTTTTAATGCATTAGGACAACAATGCTTCAACTGTTTCCTGCAGCGGTAGTTGAACCCCTTTTCACTACATGACTTGTCATTACCACAGTAAATAGTTGAAACCCACTAGTATGAGTAGGAGTTGTTTGAGCTATGTTGTGCCTACTCATTCATGCTTTCTGGTTATGCCTGCTATTTCTTAGAGTTGAGTCAGGTCTGATTCATCGGGGATGAATTGGAATGGTGATGAACATGTCCTAATGTGTGTGAGGTAAGTGTGTGAACACGATTTGGTAAAGGTAGCGATGAGAGGCCATGTAGGAGTACATGGTGGGTTGTCTCATTGCAGCCGTCCTCATGAACTGAGTTCTGTGTTGGTTGATCCATGACCAGTTACTACCATGCATTGGGCCCGAAACCAATGGACCCTCTCGACTTATTAACTGCCCTTGTCCTCTATCCAGGAGTTGCAAATAGTTTCTGGTGTTTGTAGTTTACTGGAGGTCGTGCGCAGCGCTGACCCTCGGGGTGGGCTGTGACACGGCAGGTACGTGGCACGGTGTACCGATCGCCCGTTTGGTGATGCGGGAACCCTGTACACATCGTTTGGGGCCGTGAGCGACACCCCGGCCAGATCTCCCCATGGATGGAACCCAAATAGGCGATAAACCTGGACTAGAGACTTGTGTGGTTAGTCAGGTCGTGGCCGACACCCTCGCTAGGCCTCCGCTTGAAGGTTGCCGAGTACATGTCGTGTAAACGGCGATAAGTGGTGAGAGCGTGTGTGAAGAAGTACACCCCTGCAGGGTTATATATGATCTATTCGAATAGCCGTGTCCGCGGTAATGGACTTCTGGGTTGCCTATAATAGTTCATAGACAAGTGAAAGTGGATACTCTAAAACACGCAAGATAAGTGTGAGTGCTATGGATGGCCTTCTCGTAGGGAGACGGGAGCGGATCCATAGTGGTGTATTGATTGGTGAATATGTGGACTCGTGTGCGCCACCTCAAAAGAGTTACTTGCAGTCGTAGTTTAGGATAGCCACCGAGTCAAAGCTGGCTTGCTGCAGTCAAACTCCACCACCCCCTTTGTTCATACTGATGCATATGTAGCTAGTTCTGATGTAAGTCTTGCTGAGTACCTTTGTACTCACATTTGCTTAATTTATGTTTTTGCAAAGAGACTTTAGTCTCGCTAGTGGTTCCGCGTGGACTTCGACGTTTAGCTTGTTACGTCAGCTACGATCTTGTACCCTTGTAGGATCTTGTAGATAGTCAGTCTTTCAGCCTTCTTCATTTGTAGTTGTCTGTAGTCAGACATGTTATGCTTCCGTTGCCTGTATGCTCTGTATGTTGGGTCATGTGACCTCTGTTTTTTAATAAATGCTATGATAGCTCTTATGGGCCTTTATCGGTATGAGCTGTTGAGTTATGTGTGATGCCTTGGTGTACATCACATACTTGCATGTTATGCGTACGTGTAATGTGTATTGCTATGTGTGGGATCCGACACCTAGTTGTTTACCTTTGGTAGCCTACCTTATAGGGAAATGTCTCTTAGTGCTTCCACTGAGCCTGGGTAGCTTGCTACTGCTCCGGAACACTTAGGCTGGTCGGCATGTGTCCTTCTTCGTTCCTGTGTCTGTCCCTTAGGGGAAATGTCACACGTTGTTCCTTTAAGTCCTTGTAGCTTGCTACGACTTGGGTTCATACGTTGATGACCGACACGTTCGTTGCTGGGTCATGTATGCCTGTCTTTGTAATTTTGTGCCACTTTTGGTTTATAACTAGTCATGTCGGCTCGGGTTCTCTGTCATATGGATGCGAGCGACACTATCATATACGTGTGCCAAAATGCGCAAACGGTCCCGGGCCAGGTAAGGTGGCACCCGTGGGGATACCGTGCGTGAGGCCGCAAAGTGATATGATGCGTTACAGGCTAGACCTGTGTGACTTAGGATCGGGGTCCTGACACCCCCCCCCCCACCCCTAGAAAATCGACTGACCCAAAAGTTGATTTAGTCGACTGAAGTGTAGCTAAATCGAAGAAGAGCAGCAGCACGAGTGAGGGGGAGAGCAGCAGCAGCAGCAGCGCGAGTGAGCGAGCGAGAGCCAGAGCAGTAGCAGCTGGGCAAGCGAGCGATCGAGCGAGAGCCGGAGCAGAAGCATCAGCGTGAGTGAGCGAGCGAGAGCCGGAGTAGCAGCAGCAGCTGGGCGAGCGAGCGATCGAGCGAGAGCCGGAGCAGCAGCAGTACGAGCGAGCGAGCTAGACCCGGAGCAGCAGTAGTAGATCCGTCTGGTATGGCCGCCGCCGCCGAAGGGGCCTCGCACTGGGGGTGAGCCGCCATGGAGATGTCGCCTGCGGCGCCGTCTTCAAGGTAGCCGCTCCATGGGGGTGCGGGATGGAGCACCATCGGCGTCGGGAGGTCGAGCTAAGGAGAAGGTGTGATGTGATCAGTGTACAACCTCTTTGGTGGTGCCGAGTAGGCCTCTACTTCATCCGAGGAGTCGGAGAGGATGTTACGGTTCCGGTGGAGCAGGTTAAGGCTGCGCTATGGGGATGGAGCAGTCTTGATAGATGAGGCATTCGTCGGAGCAGCTCCTTGGAGGTGGAGGATGGGGCGGCTGAACCGGTGGGACAACGAGATGGACGACGGATCCTCATCCGGGGAGGTGGAAGAGGGACGTCGTGCTATTGCGGTGGACGACATCGTCGGGGAAGAGGCTTTGGCTGGGCAGCGGTGAGGTGGCGGACGGAGGAGGGTGGGGTTTCGCGGCTAGAGCGGAGAGGTTATGGCTGCCTGGGGTTTCGAATGGCAAAAAGGAGGCGATGGAGACGCGCTTGTCCAAAATGTAGGGTGTGTTACAAAAGTACCCCCCACCGATTTGAACTAGCGGCCCTTTCGGCTCAGGGTTAGAAGGGGGATTTCGTGTGTCGGGATTTGGCAGGTGGAGGTAGTTTTCACGCGCGTTGTAATTTCGGGATAGCAAGGCGCGGGTTGTGAAGGCACCAGTTTTGGGAGCACGATATCTGAATTTTTGGGGCGCGGGTTGAATTTTAGGGACAAGCCTAACATGTAATATTGTACTTGTACGTACCAAATCAATTCGCACTTCCCTCAACCAAAAAGAAACGAAAAAAATAAAACTATTCACACCACACAAAGAGAGAGCCTTGCCCCGTTTTAGTGTAAAAATGCTATTTAAAGCTACTCATACCAACAATTTAGTGCAATTAAATGCTATTCGATAGAATGAAACCATGTTATGTCCAATTAAATTTTTTCGCTTGCTGTATAATGCATGTAACCTACTCATACCAACATTTTAGTGCATTCCAAATGTCTATACTACCGCTGCAATTCGAACTGAATTTGAATTCGTTTCTCTATTTCAATAACAATCTACAATCATGATTGTTGCCAACTTCAACCATCATTCGTGTATGACCTTAACTAGATGAATTCCCCGCGCGTTGCTGCGGGTATTTGAGGAATAATTTCAGAACCAATGTGTTAATGAATCAACCAATAAAATACCATGATATTTGTAGGGAACCATCGTATGTTAATAGTGAAAATTACAGGGGGTTTGAGAGTAGAGGAAAAATTTAAGAAGTGCAGTTGTACAGAAATTATATTAGGTGCAATCACTTTGTATAGTATATGTACAAATGAGCTATGTGTCATGAAAATTGCTTCCTTGTTATGCAACCAACAGTGATAATATGATCTTCATGGCCAGTTAGTTGTTGATGTTTTCTCCCTGAAATTTGCTTCTGATAGTTCTAAACACTTTTGCATTTGTAGAATCCGCGAGCTGGTTCATTGCATGCATGTATATGCTGAGTGTCTTTCTTGGTAGAACTGATGGAAGAGTGATGTGAGGTTTAATTAGAGGCATCCTGGAGTGCAACTATTGGAAGAGGACATGATAGAAAACCAATAAAAGGGTATCACTTCAAATAATTATGTATAACAAAAGAAACTAACATGGTGTAAGAGAAGAGAGAATTGGCACCTGACATTTTGTGATTGAAATTTAAGCATCAGGATCTGCCAGACTATTTTTCAGAAAAGCTGAAGTGTTGGCTTAGCATAGTATAAACAGTAAGGGTAAAAATGAGAGAGCATATTGCACCTCAACCATTTTGTATGCTAACATTGCATATATATTTTTACACCCTATTGATTCGTGAAGAATTTGTATTGGCAGGTAACATTGTCCTAGTAATGGGCTCTTAAGATATATAGAGTCTATAGAATTATGCTAGCATTGAAAACTAGATTCTGAAGAAAAAGGAAAAGGATATGAGTTCATAAACAGCTATCCCAACCTGTAATGACCAATTGATATATCAAAAACATGTGTTGAAGATACAAAATATGTGCAGAATTACCCAGGTTTAAAAGGAGTGAACAAAACATGCCAAGCTGTTGATCGAGGCAAACATATGAAATGAGGTTGGCCGCAGCAGGATTCTTGCTCTGAGCGAAAGACCCTGCAAGCCAGACCAAGTGGGATAGCCTCAACCTTTTTTTTTGTTATCTCATTTTTTTCTGGTTCCACTTGTATTCTCACCCCTTACTAATCGCAATGGAAAGCAGTAAACAACATTTTCATAAAAAAATTGTCCATCAGTTGTACATGAGATCCTGAGAATGATACATTTGGAATTTAATTAAAGCCAATTACAGGCATGAGCATTTCAAGCAGCAAACCTGAAAGTGACCGAAGTTTGCCGACGGTAAACATTAGACACGATCAAGAGTAGAGAAAATATTTGCGAATGAGTTGTATGCGGGATCCTGATGCAGAGTAGAGAAGGTGGCTGAACATACAGTTTTGTGTAGATTTCACTGTGTACCTGCAATTATAAAGGAACAAACCATGTTATTGCTAGAATGTCCAGATTGTAGTATATAGATAATCGTGCAGTAACTACATTAGTTATAATAAATCCAGAATGGATTATCTCATTCTCATCATAAAATGCATCGACTTGATCTATTTTTGGACGGTGGAATAGAATTAATCTATGCAGAAGAATACAAATGCAGCAAGAAGCCACCATCATGGCCAAACTCTAATGGGTAGGATAGGTAGCAGTCATAACGGTGAGTTAAAATAAGAGAAGTGGGTAGATGGGACTATTCCCACGAAAAATAAAGGAAGGGGTAGATGGGTAGTGGGCATCCGGGTCCATGTGCCATGCACAAAATTATACTCCTTCGTTTCTAAATATTTGTCTTTTTACAAATTTAAAATGGGAATATTTTAGAGTGTAGATTCACTCATTTTGCTTCGTATGTGTACTCCCACCGTTCCTAAATATTTGTCTTTCTAGAGATTTCAACAAGTGACTACATACGGAGCAAAATGAGTGAATCTACAATCTAAAATATGTCTATATACATCCATATGTAGTGGTCCATTTGAATCTCTAAAAAGACAAATATTTGAGTAGTCACCCGTTGAAATCTCAAGAAAGACAAATACTCCAAAGTATATTTAAGAACCGAAGGGGTAGTGCACAGCCGCATGGGAGACTCGGACCGGTCGTTGCGCTGCATTAATAGTGAGTAATGAGCAGTCAAATCATAAACCCCACCTTTCCAACTGTAAGTTGCTCGGAAGAAGCAACCATCAATACGCTCTTCTTTGAATCTGCTCATACTACTCCATCCGTGACTGTTTATAGAGCACGCTTTAGAAAAAGAGAAAATCTCTGGGACCAAGGCAACCAGCAATCGGCCTGAAAAATAGCATTGGTAGTTATAGCACGGCGTCTATTACTAGAGGAAATAATGCATACATACATGCATGTAGTGCTTCCACCCCGGGTACACACATGCATGCACTTATTCCACTCTGTAGTACTACATCAAGGGAAAATTGCGGTTAGCACGCCCTAATTAATTGAGCATTAAACCAAACACGTCTAAAGTCTCTCTGGTGGTGGAAATGCATTGAGAGAAATGCATCATAATGAAGCGCGCCCTATAAACTGTGACGGAGGGGGAGTAGTATGAAGGTGCAAAACCAAGTACGTGTACGGCCAGTCGGTCAACGCACCTCCTCTTGGCATATCACTGACATGTGGGACCGGAGTGTGAGCAGACCGGTCTCAATTGATGGCAAAATGGCCAACCCGCCGTTCCTTGAGAGAGACGAGGAGTGAGAACACACAGACGGGCTCGCACGAAGGCCAAGATATATTCGAGCATGGTTGATCGATATCATCATTACATGTTGAGCTGTCTTTATCCATCCTTCTCCGGAATAAATGTGTACTTTATCAGAGATTAAGAAAAATAAGAGTACAGAGGCTCCACCATGCGGTTCTAGTAGTAGTACTACTCGTACTACTAAACCTTGCGCTTGGCTCTTCGCCTCTTCGTGAAGTCGGACAAGGATGGTACTCCGCATGTTCAGTACTACAGTGTGTGCCTCTGGCAATCTGACAACGAATGAACTGATGCATGTCCACCGCCTGGGCGAGGGTACGTTGCATTAGTCAAAAGGCGTAAGCGAGCTTCAGCTTGTCCTACAAGCTTCTTCTCGTTTTGCGAGTTGACGGGACACATCAACAAGTAGTGCTAGTCCATACTCCCTCCTTTCCGGTTAATATGGCTTAACCTTTTTTTGCGGGTAAATGAGAGAGCTTTATTCATATATAAGCATTCTTATGAAGATCAGCCAAGACACTGGTCACTAGGAAGCGAGGTACCCCGCAAAAAAAGAAGTAGTAAGCGAGGTGTTTCATCAAGCCAGCTCACGGACACATTCAAAGTGCAGCAAGCACGGTTCACACAAAGATGTGCCGCAAGGTTTGCTGACCTGTTTACATGATGAATAACAAAAAAAGAGGAAATATTACCGAGCGCTTCTATTTGTAAAAGGATATGAGCTAGAATTAAGCGAGAATTGTGGTGAGTGTTCCATGCAATCAACTTCCATTATCACATGCGAGAACCCTCGAAGAGAACCAAATGTGTTGAAGATTGATTTATCACATTTTAAAACTATAATAAGAGTGCAGACGCTCCTCCATCCGGTTCCTAGTGTACCTCTATAGACTACTATAGTAGTAGTACTAGTACTAGTAAACTTTGCGCTTGGCTGTTCACCTCTTCGGGAAGTGCAACAATAATAGTACTACTAGTATAGTGTATGCTTCTGGCAATCTGACACCAAATTAACTGTTGCATGTCCACCGCCTAAGCGAATGATAGCTTGCATTAGTCAAAAGTTTCTCCTTGTCCCGCGAGCCACCGCGCGCAGGCTTCTCCCGTCCTGCAAGCCTCTCCTCGTTCGGCAAGTTGACGGGACACAGCAAAGTAATGCTAGTCCATACTGCCTCCTCTCCGGTTAATATGGCTTAATTTCAAACAAGATAAATACACTGTCTGTCACTGTATATTTGTAAAAATATGGTCAGTGGACTTCATCATACGGTCATTGCGCTCAATATATACATTTTCCGGTGTTTATACGGTCACTAGCTCACCCTGGCTGAGTATGTGTGTGCATGCACGTGTAGGTTGAGCACTTGAGCATGACTGTGTGTGTTCCGTCGTGTGCTCAGACATGCATCCATTAGGGTGTCGCGCGTGTTTTTTCGTCCATGTGTATGTGTGACTGTTGCATACACGTAGGGGGGGGTACGTGTAGGGGCCACTAAAGGAGCAGTCAAATCACACAGTAAGTTAGTCGGAAGAAGCAACCATCATTTCACTCTTCAATGCCGGCGCCAATGACAGGTCGCGTCCGCTCTGGCCGGGCATGAATGCGGCACTGACTGTTTCGGGCAGGAAGCACGCGCGGGTGATGAAGAGGGTTCGGGTTGGTCAGGAGCGGCCGTGGCAGCGGTCCAGACACCCGCAAACAAGAGATGTTGTACGTTAATATTGTCGTGTATATAATTAACAACGTAAATAATGTGCCAGTTGGACAAATATGATTGGAGATGAAGATGGAAATGGAATTTTACGTAAACACGGATATGCATGTCTATGTCTATGTGTGTGTGCGTGATGACTCTCGCGACCTGGAAGCGGGGGCGTGTTTTTGATCGAGTTTTCTTTGTTGGTACGTTAAAAAATTGCCCGCCAGTTTTCGTTTCTTTTCTCCGAGAACGCGCGTATTCTATTTAAAACCACTGCTATGGAGAGATTGTTTTACTCCATTATAGACTCTTGTTTGATAGAGTTTCGCGTGTCTCGCTCTCTCACCCTCTCTCACCCTCTCCATATCAAAACAAGATGATAGTGTCCACAATATCTCTCTCCTCACCGGTGGTCACAGATCCGGCCGAATCCCGTCCGCTGCGGGAGGTGGGGAGGTGCAGCGTTGACGTTGTCGCCGTCGGTGATGGAGGAGCCGATGTGCACCGTCCTCTCGGAGCCGGCGCTAGTGCGGACGAAGGTCCTCCGCGCCCTTGTTCGCTGTCGTCGTGTGGGCAGATCCTGCCCGCCCGCCTAAGCGACATCTCGCCCACCTGAGGTATAACTTATTGTACTGGTCCAGCTCCCCAGGTCACTGCATGCGGGTTTTCTTCTATGCGACTACTCCCCAGCTCCCCATGTATAGTAGCTAGGGTTCGTTGGCTGGTCCAACATCACCTACTATTATAGAGGAAATGCCACTCGAAAAGTTGTCCTGATTTATGCCTCGATGGAGGTATACATGTTGTTTCGAAAAAAAGTACATGGTGGTTGTGCGGTCATTGTCCATATGCTCCTGTTGCTGCTGCTAATCTAATACTATCACTAGTTAAATGAGCAAATGCTTTTTTCTTGGGTATCCTGGTTTAGTTCCCATCAAGATAATCATGATGCTTCTGTTTGTTGGTGTACTTTTCATAACTCGTATTGACAATTGAGATGTCGTTGTTAATCTTGTAAAACAGAGTAACAACACTGTATCCCTTTTTATATTTTTGGAAACATCTATGTGTATCTCCATACCCGGGCATGTCTTCCTCAATTTTAGTGGAACTCCACAAAATTGGATGGCCATTGTTGTTCTGCCTCACTGCCTCACTGTCCTCTGCCACGTGGTTCTTCCTTCCTCGAGCATGACTACTGAGAAGAAACTGACCACAGTGAGGATTTGTTGAACTTCATAGGTGCCTCACCCAAACTTGATGCCAAATGGATGATGCATCACCACGATGACCTATCGATGCTCATGGTTGCGCCTCATGGTTGCATCGGCTCGTGAAGCTGGTCGATTTTCAATGAAAAACAAGTTGTCTTCCATCAGTGCTCTTTGCTTGTTACCCACAAATATGATATTCTTCGTCAATTCACCTTGGTTGCGTTAGAGACGCAGTCGTCTTTCACGTTGGTGCAATTTTATCACACAATTGGCTATGAACCAAATGTTTCCTCGAAGAAGGATCGACGTTGGTACTAAGAGCATAAGTTTTGTATTGATTTGTAAGCCTTCTCCCAACTTTGTCTCCAGCTCCCATGTAATTTTATTTGTCCAGCTATTAACTTTGATTATAAAATGGTGTGGACCAAAAACCCGGATGGACGTAGTAGCCCTCCATTTTTATTTACTCCGCATATTAGATTTGATTGAAGTCAAACTTTGTAAAGTTAGACCAAGTTTAGGCTGAACACAACAAACCATAATTATTAGAGAGGGAAAACTGTACATACTCTCAAACCTTTCTGATAATTGAAATTAAAATTCATTATTTGTACACACTCTCACACGTTTCCGATAATTTGGCGCATGTGTGGTTGTTCACTTAAGGGAGGGTAGTGTACCGCACATGAAGGACGGGAAGTGCGACCAGGACGTGTGGATCGTTAGTTCATCAGAAGTACGTAGTAGTTTTCTTCACTGGTACGTTAAATAAAGAGTTCCGTTTCGTACTTACACAATTTAAAATGATTGTTATGGAGAGAATAAGAAAACCACTCCACTATATATTAGTCGTATACACAAGTACTATGTGGACGCAGCTTCATTGACTTTAGTGCACCTGCCTTTGGGTTTATGACAGGTGGGCCCAAAATGTGGCTGGTCCGCCTGTCATACAACCAAATGCAGGTGCAGTTAAAGCACCAAAGCTCAGTCCGTACTATAGTATATATATAAGCGAGAGCCTCAGCGCTTGTTCGCTAGGGTTTGCACTCTCCACACTCTCGCTGCACTACATATATATACACGCTGGAGGCTCAACGTTCCTTTGCTGGGTTTGCTATATTCACTGTCTCTCACCCTCTTCACCAGATCTAAACAAGACTGCGTTGTGGCCTCTGTCTCTCTCACCCCCCTCACAGCTGGCGAAGGAGGCGTCCGGATCCCGTCGCACCGGGAAGGGGAGGAGGTGCAGCGTTCACTCTAAGGCAATCCACTGCCGGCTGCGCTTTTCTCTTTCACCAAGCACCTATGCGGGAGGGCCGCCGACCCCTTTTTCCTCGCTACTGTACGTAGTGTGTGCAGATCTGACCTCCCGCCGCATGCCTTGCCACATCCCGACGACCCTAAGGTATAAGTTTCTTTGAAACCGTCATTGGTCTAGCTGCATGCTGATATTTTTCGATTCTGTAGTCAAATCTAGGTCTTGGTTCAAAGAGGAAAGAAGGGTGCGGTGGGGTGGAGCATGAATCTAGGACGTGGTTCAATGAGGAAAGGAGGGAGGGAAAGTAGTATAGACTATCTATCCAGCCGCTTTGTTGGTCGAAAAGGGAAAAAGGGCGTAACCCAGTACACACATTTGTAAGGAACCGAACTCTTTGTTGAAAAGGGAAAGAAACTGGGGGGTCGTGTAGTTTGTGCAGGACTGGATTTGCTGCCCTCACATTGGAAAAAGTTTCGAAGAGAACAAATATGGGACCAACACAGATATGCTGCTTGGCTACATACTCTGCATCACCCATTTATACGTGTGGACGCACATGGTGCTGGAATGTCCCATGTCCCATCCACAGGATCGTGAAGTGTGTTTTGAGATGTTGTGCTACTTGTATTGGTACTGTTTTAAATAAACTCTGCATCGCCCCCTTTATAAGTAGATGGAAGCACATGTTGTTGTTGCACCCACTCTCCCCTGGAACTATTTATGTTTTTTGTTAATCTAATGCCGTTGGTAAAATTAAGCAATGCCACTCTCAGAATTAACTACTGAGTCTTATTTCAAAACTGCAACACTTGTTAGGGATTGACGGGATTACCATTTTTTTGGCTGCATGTTCCATCCTCCTTTATTGGCCAGTAATTGATTCCCTTTTTGCCTCTGTTAAAACAGGGATATCTATTCAACTTGTTGCTATTGCGACATTTTTCTTCGCTTAATTTTGGTGGAACTGCACAAAATGAGACCGGATTTCCATATATCTGTTGAGATCTCTTTGAGGTCTTCGTCACGCGTTATTTCAAATCTTGGTCTTGAAAGGTCAGTACCGACTTTCCTCATAATTAACTAGTGAATCTTAGTTCAAAACTGCAACACTTGTTAGGGATCGGTGGAAGTACCATTTCTGTTAGGGATCGGCCGGAGTACATGTTTAAGAAATGTATTGTTCAGATAATGTCTCTGTTATTATATATCAGTTACAGTGTCTTACAAATGGTACTATCCTGCTTTGTAGTCCGTTCTACATATTTAACCAAAGTATTATTAAGATAATGTCTCTGTTAAAATGAATCAGTCGCATTGTTTTAGGAATGATATTTTTCTGCTTTGTCGTTCTTTATACATGTTGAAACAAGGCATTGTTAAGATAATGTCTTAGTTAATATGAATGAATCACACCGATTGAGAATTGCTACTCTCCTGCTTTGTTTCCCATTAAGATAAGGTAGATCAGTAGTTGTTTTTCTTATGGAAGTACAAGTCATCATCCGTTATTTCTCAGTAATTGTTTCCCTTATACCTTTTGTTGCTTACATGGACATCAAAATTAAAGCTCGGTTTTATTCCGACTTTGATTTTAGAAGAACTACACAAAAGGAGCCAATGTGTCTAAGGCAAATTGTTGCATTAGTGGGTCATGTTGGTCTTACCACTTGGTAGAAAGAAGGAGTCATTGTTTGCGCTACATTATACAAGGAATGATCGAGAAGCTTTATAGAGTATTAGTAGATGTTGGTGACATGACTAGTCTGCAGAGAGCATATGAAACTCTACAACACGTGGAGTGCACTAGGAAAAAAGTGCCCAAACAAGTACAGGAAGCCAGGACAGGACTCCAAATATGTCAATGTAATTCTAAGCAACAATGATGGGGCATCTGGGTATGGTAATCTGTTTACCGTACTTTCAGCTTGTTAGTCCATCGATTGGTGGGTTGACACTGGGGCCAATATTCATATGTGTGCTAATGTGTCTTTATTTTCTGGCAGCATAGAAATACGAAATCCACAGGGATGCTCAGCTTGATTTTAGTGGAACTGCACAAAATGTTCAGATGGTTCGTGTCCTCCATAATAATACTTCATCATGCACAATACATCGAATGGTTCTCTAATCATTCGGCGTCACCTTGAGCCACTGGACTATCAGATGACAAACCGATGACAAACCCTGCCCGTTCCACAATCATAGGCATTACATATTTTGAATGGGAAAATCTTTTCAAAGTTGACATTAGTTTAATATATTGGAATTGGAAAACCTTGTCCATTTTTGCTCATTGATGTTAGCCAAAAGACATGCATTTGTTATTTTTTTAGTGGGACGCCCTTTGCTGTGAGCAACGTCGATCATTTTTTCCTATTCATGTCTTCAGTTCAGAAGTAAATATTTACTCTGCTGAGATGCATAGTCACATGAATGTTGACTTATCTAAAGTATTTCAAGAGTTTGTTCTGAATATTGTCTATGTAATGCCAGGCCTTGTGTTTGATTGCAAAGTTGAGCTTGGAATGTTGTGGCATGCGGCATCACAAGTTGTTCACCGTGCCTCCTGAGAATAATGCTTCGTATTGTTTTGCATGTCGATCTAATGCCAGTGATTTTCTTTTTAGGAAGATCATCCTCTTCTGTTGTTTATGTGCTTAAGAAGTTCATCGTCTTATGTTTCATTCATAGCCTATACGACAAGTCGGGTAGGTTAGACGTGAAACCATATGATCTTCTGACCAACTCATCATCTTAGGCCATGATTGGATCGTCGTTTTCCAACCAAAACCGCTTGTAAAACTGACGCTTGTAAATAAAAGCAGATCGTGTCGGGCGAAGCGCTTGGTTGGTCGATTTCGACTAGTAAAATATACACCGGTCTCTCAAATTACACGCATAACCCGCCGGTTTTACTTACAGACCTCGGGCCCTCGGTTTCATTACGCCTGTATTTTACGCGTTGTTTCAGATGATGAGTAAAATACACTTGTATCTTAATACAGGTGTGAAATAAACCAGAGCTCTCAAGCACGTCCTTACCATTTCATGCCGTCTCAGTCTCTCGAAGGTGCTCATAGGTGTCCGATGATCTTGGCTTCCTGAATGAGCAGCGAGCGCTGTATCAGACCATCCGTAGGGCCTGCGAGGCCCTCTCCGTCGTCCTTCGAGTTGGTGCGCTCGCCGTGGCGCCGAGCATTCTTAACATGCTCAATGAACATGAGGATTCAGGAGATGACTTTATTTTGACTGGCTAACAGTAGGGACCCACTAGGGCCATAGTCGTACGTACGCAAGTGCCTCCTTATTATGTACAACTATATTTTTTTGCTTCCTCCTGGTTTCCTGACATCGCGGTCCCACACCATTGTCAACCTATGTAGTCGATATAAACGAGAGAACTATATAAGGTGCGGTCGACAGCTGGGACCAATTAGCTCGAGTAGTATTTGTGTTTTTGAGGCGTGAGCACTTCAGAGTTTTTCTTGGCGATATTTTTGTTGTTGTTTAGAGGAGAGCGGGGTATTAACTGGCGGGCTGTGGCCCGTCTAGCCCAGGACAGATATCCTGCCCAGATATTAATTTTTTTCAAGATGAAAATGGCTAGCCCAGCTATACGTTTTTTTGAGGAATACCCACGCAAGGTCAACTTGTTATTCTCCGTCCCGCTAGGCTGCAAATCTTTCCTAGGAGGGATGCATTAGGCTTAACAGGGAAATGGGCTTTAAAAAATAATAAATGGGATGTAATTATAAAAACTAGGCAGTAACTATAAAAAATGAACCAAGCACGAAATTAGTTTATAAAATATTATTTATGGATTTTGAAAATCTTAATTTTTAATTGTTGCATGGGGAATGTTTCGTTAGATTTTTATTTAATACAAATTTATATTGAATCTGACTAGAAATTTCGGGATAAAAATATTTCGGATCCCATCAAAATGCGGGAAATTTTATTGAATTCTGTCTTTAATGGTTGGTTGAAATTATTAATCGTTGTCCTACCTAGAAAATGGGATGTACTTTTAACAAACTGTAAAATGAGCCCAGTTTCTTTTTTCTGAAGAATACCCATTCCAGGCCTATTTATTTTTTTATGCCCTGATGGGCTGCAACTCTTTCAAGACGCCTTCAAATCTTGAAAGTAATATGAAATTGGTTGTAAATATAAAAACAGATGACAAATTGGCAATTACTTTATAATTTCTGAATTTTTTCACATTTTCAGATTCCTATTTCACTAGGCATTAACCTAATTTAAATATATCTTCAAAGTACTTTAAATCTGGCTCGACATTTCGGTATTCAAAATAGTTTGAAACCCACAGAAATATGCGAAATTGGCCCTGGCCAACCTAAAAAACGGACTGTAATAAATTGCATAAGAAGTCGCAATGAGCTATATATAAATTATTAAAAAAAGAGGGAATGGTCTGACTTATGGGCCTATTAAGTTAACGCGTATGCAAGATTTTTTTAGTTATTATATACGTCAACAAGCGATTCTAGCAGACATAACCGTTGGATGTCAATCCAACCGCCGTCGTGTTTCTTCAATCTCTGATCTTCTTGCTCCAGCCGCCAAATCCAGCGCTGGCAGGACCGCCTGCTCCCGCCTCCCGTGCAGGCCTCACCGCCCCCTACTACTCCCACCGCTGGCTAGGACATCCCTCTACTCACCCACACCCCCTGTTATTCTGCGGCGACGGCAGCCTCACACCACAGCCGAACCAGTGAACCCCCGTACTCCTCTCCGCGTGGGCATGCACTACCACGTCTTCCCCGGCTCCGCGTCGTCCCCTTCCTAGGCCTCGCGGTCGTCCACCACCCTGGTGCTCTCAGCGCGTCCTAGTCAACGTGGTCAAGGAACGACTTCCATCGAAAGAGTACTGTCGTGGAGAGCCTGACAGTTGGGTCAACGGCAGCCGCAACGAAGTGCCTCCTTATTACGCGGAAAATAATTATTCCTCTACCTGACAGCAGGGACACACCGGACGGGCCACCGTATTAGGTGAAAAAAATGTTTCCCCCCTGACTGCTGGGACCCATCGGATGGGCTACCGTATTTCGTGAAAAAAACGTTCCCCCCGCTGTCAGCTTGGACCCATCGGAAGTGCCTCCTTATTACGCAAAAAAATAAATACTCCCCCTGCTAGCTGGCACCCAGTATAGTGGGAGGCTGACTTGTGGGCCTACTAAGTTGGAGAGGACGGAGGGCTTTGTCAACTTAGTCAATATGCACGATTCTAGGACCATTGACCGTACGATGTCCATCCAATGGCCGTAGTGCTTCTTCAACCTCTGGTCTTCTTGCTCCAGCCGCCCAAACCAGCGCCGGTCGTGCCTCGTGCTCCTGTCTCCCGTGGCCGGCTCCGATGCCGCGGAGGCCTCCCCGCCCCAACTACTCCCACCGCTGGCCAAGCCATCCCTCTACTCACCCACACCCCCTGTTATTCTGCGGTGAGGGCAGCCTCACACCGCAGCCGAACCAGTCAACCCTCATACTCCTCTCCGCGTGGGCATCCACTGCCGTGTCTTCCCCAGCTCCGCGTCGTCCCCTTCCTAGGCCTCGCCGTCGTCCACCGCCCTGGTGCTCTCGGTGTGGCGTGGTCAATGTGGTCAAGGAACGACTTCCATCGGAATGGTACTGTCATGGAGAGGCTAACAGCTGGGTCCACGGCAGCCGCAAGGAAGTGCCTCCTTAATACGCGGATAATAAGTATTCCTCCACCTGACAGCAGGGACCCATCAGACGAGCCACCGTATTTGGCGAAAAAATGTTCCCCCCTGACTGCTGGGACCCATTGGACGGGCCATCGTATTTCGCGAAAAAACGTTCCCCCCGCTGTCAGCCCGGACCCACCGGAAGTGCCTCCTTATTACGCAGAAAAAATGAATACTCCCCCTGCTAGCTGGGACCCAATATAGTGGGAGGCTGACTTGTGGGCCTACTAAGTTGACGGGGACGAAGGGCTTTGTCAACTTAGGCAATATGCAGGATTCTAGCTCCATTGACCGTACGATGTCCATCAAACGGTCGTAGTGCTTCTTCAACCTCTAGTCTTCTTGCTCCAGCCGCCCAAACCAGCGCCGGTCATGCCTCGTGCTCCTGCCTTCCTTGGCCGGCTGCGATGCCGCGGAGGCCTCACCGCCCCCTACTACTCCCACCGCAGGCCAGGACATCCCTCTACTCACCCATACCCCCTGTTATTCTGCGACGACGGCAACCTCACACCACAGCCGAACCAGTGAACCCTCGTAATCCTCTCCGCATAGGCATCAACTGCCGCGTCTTTCCTGGCTCTGTGTCGTCCCCTTCCTAGGCCTCGCCGTCGTCCACGGCCTTGGTGCTCTCGGCGCGGTGTGGTCAATGTGGTCAACGACGGACTTCCATCGGAAGAGTAATGTACGTGGAGAGGCTGACAGCTGGGTCCACGGCCGCAGCAAGGAAGTGCATCCTTATTACGCGCAAAATAATTATTCATCCACTTGGCAGCAGGGACCCACCGGACGGGCCACCGTATTTACGCGCAAAATAATGTTTCCCCCTGACTACTGGGACCCACCGGCTACATCTTCGCACGCAAAGAAGTGTGTCCGGGCAAAAAAAATGATTCGCCCCCCTGACTGCTGGGACCCACCAGCTACATCTTCGCACGCAAGGAAGTGCCTGACAGTCGGGACCCACCTGGTCGAAGCATACTAGTGTTGTCATTCTGGTCGCGAACGTGTACGTACATACTGGTCGATGTAGAGGCGCGCACGTGTCGTAGTAGAGGCGCGCACGTAGCATGTACACGTACGTACAGCGGCCAGTGTGCAAGAAAGAAAATACGGCCACGTACGTACATACTGGCAGGGTCTCAAACGCCTACTCGCGCATACGTACGGCCAGGGCTCATGTACATGGCTGGGTCGGAACGGAGAAACAGGTCGTCGTCCTGTTCATGGGGAGCCAACCGGTTGGGTCGGAACAGAATGCTCGTCGTGTTCATCAGGAGGGCTTGGATGGAACAGCTGATGGTAACGAGGCCTGGCGTACCGCAGAACAGAGGAAACGGCCTTCTCTTCGACCGAACACGTTCGAAACGGGATCCTGCTCATCGGGAGGGGTCTGGCGTACCACAAAACGAAGGAAACGGACCTCCTACGGTCGAAACGGGGGTCCTGTTGATTGGGAGGGGTGTGGCGTACCGCAAAACAGAGGAAACAGACTTGTTTTGGAGCGCTACAGTCAAAACGGGGGTCTTGTTCATCGGGAGGGGTTTGGCATACCGCAAAACGGAGCAAACGGACTTGTGCTGGAGCGCTACGGTCGAAACAGGGGTCCTGTTCATCGGGAGGGGTGTGGCGTACCACAAAACGGAGGAAACGGACTTGTGTTGGAGCACTACGGTCGAAACAGGGGTCCTATTCATCTGGAGGGGTGTGGCATACCGCAAAACGGGACTCCACGGGATACTGCTCATCTCGACCGTCGACCCCCTCCAGCCTCCACGGGCTACAGTTCGTCCACCGTCGACCTCCTCCAGCCTCCACCGCATGCTACTCCACCGGCTACTGTTCAGCCAGCCCTCTCCACGAGCTCCTATTCAACCACCCCTCCACGGGCTACTGTTCATCTAGCCCTCCACCGTCTACTGTTCATCCAGCCCTCCATGGGGTGGTCCTGTTCATGCAGCCCTCCACGGGGTCCTGTTCATCTAGCCCCAACCGGCTCGATCGAATGGGGTCTTGTTCATGCAGAGGCAACATCACGAGGTCCTTTTCAGCCACCCCCATCGGGAACTATTCATCCAACCCCCCAGCAACGCTCACTGTTCATGCAGAGGCAGCATCGATCGGCTTCTGTTAGCAGCAGTAGCGAAGGAATCGCTCGATCGGGTTCAGTTAACAACCATCGATCGATCGCTCGGGTTCAGTAAAGCGTAGCCTGCAGTGCAATCGGTTGGGGTTCAGTTAGAGCCCAACGCCTCGCTCGGGTTCAGTTAGAGCCCAACGCCTCGCTCGGGTTCAGTTAGAGCCCAACGCCTCGCACCCACACGTGTGCGTGTACGAGAGAAACGCGCATCGCTCGGCCCCGACCACCCACCGTAACCGGGAACACCTCGATATTTTCCTCGCCCTCGCTTCTACCACGGTTTTTCCCATCAGGGACGGCCCAAAGAATGTCATGCAGATGCGTCTCTGGCCCGCCCAGGACGAAAAGCCCATTTTCTGTCATGATTTTTTGTCATAGAAGTAGGACCCCACCACATCTATAATGATACCGGGTTTTGTCACAACTATCGTCATAGAAGTGTCATAAGTATGACAGAAAAAAGTTTCGTTCGGCCCAAAATGTCATGGATGTGTCTTTTTTTGTAGTGCTACTAACAATTTTTTCTTATGCTCTCCACTAGATAGGAACTTTGGAGCGATTCTTCATCGGACGTTGAGGGATGGTTATGTGATCCAATTATATTAGCATTGTTGAGAGATTGCACTAGCGAAAGTACGGACCCTAGGCCTTGTTTTCAAGCATTGCAATACCGTTTGTGCTCCGTTTTATCATTTGCTACCTTGCTGTTTTTTATTGTTCCTATTACAAAAATCAATATCTACTATCCATATTGCACTTGTATCACCATCACTTCGCCGAACTAGTGCACCTATACAATTTACCATTGTATTCGGTGTGTTGGGGACATGAAAGACTTTTTATTATTTGGTTGTAGGGTTGTTTGAGAGAGACCATATTCATCCTATGCCTCCCACGAATTGATAAACCTTAGGTCATCCACTTGAGGGAAATTTTGCTACTGTCCTACAAAACTCTACGCTTGGAGGCCCAACACGAGTCAACAAGAACAAGTTGTGTAGTAGACATCACCACTCTATCAAATCGGCTAGGCAAAATTGTCGCGCGTACGACCTGGGAAAAGGCCAGCCCACGACTTTTAAATACTCATGTAATTTTGAATGGAAAAAGTCTAAGTAAAACCTTAAATTCATACTTGGTAGAGGTGGAGCTCAGCATGCACTATGACGGGGGCGCGATCACTATGCTCTAGCAGGACACACGGGGTTACAACTGGGCCAACGCCCGAGTGCCTGTCCACCCTATTTTTATGCACTCGTCGTCTACCTCGGCATTCGGCAACTTGCACAGTGGTTGTCACCAACAATAGTACAAGAGTGTCGAGCACCAACAAGAACCGTTTGTCATCCGTCATGACCTTCTACACGCAGGCCTGCAACGTCGAGCTCAACTCGTTGCCAGAGTTCATCATTGACAAGGCAATGGCGAGTACATCTAGTACACTAGATTTCCCCTTGCCACATAAGCAATCCCAGAAAACCAAATGTGCTTTCAGCTAAAAATTGTCGAGATCGACCAGGGTAAGTAAGGATGGGGTGCCAATTTTGGGGATTTGAAGTTTAGGGTTCAATTCAGACCCGAAGTACAAGTTTAAGGTTTATTTTATAATTTTTCTCATTTTGTATCGATGAATTGCGCCTTGGTGCAAAAAACACAAGAGAAAAAGGTGGCACATGTTAACAAACACACAGTTCAAGCTCTAGCTAGCTTTTCAGAATGTAAATTGTGCATGTGTTTATACGTATAGGTTAGTTATCAAACAAAATGTATGGTATTCCCCAATTAGATGTGATGAATTGCGACGGACACGCATTACAGCAACTTCAAAGTACCGAGTCCATTGATGCAATGTGTTTAAACTATACCGTTGATATCTCAAAGACAAAACAGTTTTGAGCTTGTTCGTTCTATATAAATATGTATTTATTCACCCATGCGGTCGTTCAATGAATGGGGGGGCGGGGTCCACAAGTGAACAATACTGCTAGTATGAACAGTACAGTACAAAGTGCGGCGTGCACTTAGTCACGTTAAATAGAGAGTTTTTTCTTTAATGTCACGTACACAAATTGAAACAACTGTTGTGGCGAGAAAAAGAAAATTCACTCCACTATATATAGGCAGGAGCCTGTCCGCTTGCTTTACTAGCTTTGCTCTCTTCACTCTCTTACCCTCTGCATATCTAAACAAGACAACGACACATTCTCTCTCTGCTCAACACTGGTCACAGATCCCGTCAGATCCCCATGGCCGGGGTGTAGAGGACTAGGTGCATCCTTCATGCGGTCATCGATGGTGAGGGAAGAAACCCACAACTATTGGCGCGTCCCGATCGGCTGCCTGTGTCATTCTCTATGACACAACACCCGCTCGGGAGGTCTTCTGACACCTTCTGTCTCCCTATCATATTGTGGCCAGATCCGCCCTCCAGCCACGCTCCTAGCCACATCCCGACGCCCCTCAGGTATAACTTCCTTCAAAAACGGCCTTGCTCTACTGCCCCAGCTCCCCACATGGCTGCATGTGGATCTTTTTCTACTTCCATCATCTCTTCCAAAGCCGCCTAAATTTTTAGTATGTGGTAAAGATACTTCAAGATGTCAAATCTAGGAATTGGTTCAAATAGGAAGAAAAGGGGGAAAGTTATAGCATGAATCTAGGACTTGATTCAAAGAGGAAATAACAGGGGGGAGTAGTAGAGACTGGATACCCAGCCGGTCTCTTGGTTGAAAAGGGAAATAAAGGGAAACGCAGTACAAACTGGATAAGGAACATATCTACTATTGGTTAGAAAAGGAAAGAAAGTGGTGGCTGAGGGAGAGGTCAACAGAGTATGTCTAGGCTTAGATTTGTTGACCTGACATAATAAAAGTTGGCTAAAGAGAACTAAATTTGCGACCAACCCATATCTTGATTGGATGTTGGCATCACCACTTTATGCCTCCCTGTAGGTACATGGTGCTGATGCATCCACTGTCGCATGCCCTTGTACCAACCTTTTCCTATTGTTAATGCAAGGGCGCTTGTAAAATGAAGCAATCCCACTTTACAGTAAAGACATGCCGAGATACTGTTTTTTAATCTAATGCCTCCAGTAATATGATGCAATGAAACTGTTTTACAAATGTTGCACTCCTGCTATTTTTTCCATTATGATAAGTAAGTTGCTTCTTTACGCTGATGAATGTTCTGGTGTCCCAACTGTCCCATGCCCTTATACTAACTATTTAGCTTATGTTAATATGATGTATCTGGTAAAACAAGCAATGCCACCAAAGTAATGTCATATTTGACCAATGTCATTTTTTATTGTAATGCTTCCGGTAATATGAAGCAATGCCGCCGTTTTAAAATTTCTACTGTCCTTGCGTGATTGCCATGAATATAATGAACATGCTTCTTTTTATTTCATGTATGTTTTGTATCTGGTTATTGACCAGTAACTAAATCTTTCTATCTTTTTGTGAAGATAAGGATTTCCATTTCACCTCGTTGCTATTGTGACCTTTTGGTGAACTGCACAAAACACTTTTTTTGAAAGAGTGTCTTGTGCGGTTATACTAAAATGTCACATGGATAGCGTCTCTTGATTTTAGTGGAACTGCACAAACCGTGATTGGAGTTCCTAATCTCTTCGTCTAACTCTGTGGGTAACTCGTGTAACAGTTTATTTGCCTTTGCAAGATTAGACGCCACCATCGCCACAATAGCACTTGATTTTAGAGGAACTTCACAAAAGGATAAGCAAATTATAGTTGCACCTTGCATGAGCATGACAGCCAACATTAATGTTGCTTAGTGCAACTAATAAAGAAGAAGTTGCGAGCTCATGAGACCAAGTACTTTTTGCTAGCTGCATGATGCAAACATTGCTTCATTTTGGGTGAACTACACCAAAAGGTGACACGAATTGAATCATCCGACTGGAGTTGTGGGTTCTCCACTTGCATAAGGCGTATCCAGGAGAATCGAGTCCTGAACTAGCAGAGTCCATCAGTCTTACCGTTGTGGAGGTGTAGGGCCCCTCTCTCTGTTATGGTTCCCATGACCGGGTATGTTCTCTTTTGGTTGTTTTTGACTCTGCATCCAGCTAGTGATCTTGTGCTACTATTTTAGCACTGCCATGAGAAAGCAAGAATGATAGTGTTTTTGCATCTTCATTTAATGCCACTAATAATTGGAGGCATTGTTTTAGCACCGCTACTGCCACTCATAAAATGAAGTAATAATACATTTAAAATAGAGCTACTATCTTAGCTGCCATTTCATTTATAATGTAGATAACTTGCATAAGGCGTATCTGGCAGAATCAAGTCCATGTGCACTTCATCAATCACAGCATGGCATGTACACTAAACTAGTTGAGTCCATCAGTCCTACCGTCGAGGATGCGCGGGTCCCCTCTCCCTCTCGGCATGGCGGGTGGCATAATTTAGTTGAATTGCACAAGAAAGAGTTTGTAATGAGTTCACGATCCTCCTTCTACTACCACACTAAGGTTGTTAATCGATGTCAATGAATCGCCTCCATGGCAAGATACGGGGACATGAAGAATAACTAGATCTCCCAAAGCCATCTCACAAAGGTCGATGTTGTCCTTTGTCCACATGATTGTGCTTTGTCATATTGTGCTAACATTGTATCTTCTTAATAAAGCTATTCTATCACAATACTTTCTTGTTTTGAAAATAAATTTGCTTCAACTAGTGCCACTATTATAGTAAGCATGCTCTTTCTTTATCTGTGCTAACAGGAATACTCAACCACAGATGTTGAGATGGTCCAAGTTCTTGGATTGTATGAAACATCTAGCTAAGATGGATTTAGTTCTGAGTTTGACTTTAGCCAAAGGCTCTAAGTGCCATGTGGATGTGCAAGCTAAGCAACCTCGTAATCCTCACAAACTTGAGAAGGAGAGACACCTGGCACCACTAGAGCTCATATGTCTAGATATGTGAGAGATGAATGGTATCTTGACTAAAGGTGGAAAGAAATATTTCTTGACATTGATTGATGATTCCACTAGATTGTGCTATGTGTATTTGTTAAATACCAGAATAAGGCTATACACTACTTCAAAATTTAAAGGCATAAGTTGGAGGAAGTATTGCCAATAGTGATGCACAACATTTTAGCTCCCAATGTTTGACATGTGTGGCCGTAAACAGGACTGGTTTCAATATTTCTGCAGGTCCTTGAATCAAATTGCTTACACGAAGAATTGATCTTTTTTTGTTCATATTCTCACAACGTTTTAGTTGTACGATAACTATTGGCTCAGATCTATCAATCATTGAGATGTGTAGGCATCTTTGGTGTACTTATTGTATGAATCTTATGGGTTGGTTGTGAATCTTGCTAGCTGGGAAACATGTCATGGTGATGTAGAAGACTACACCCATAACAAATTGTTCAAACATGGTAGTATTGTGATTGTGAAAATGCGGCAAATGAGCTGATCATGTGCGTCCTGAGAATAATAATTCTAATTGTTTTGCATCTTGATCATGTGGCACTGATAAAACGAGCCAATGCTTGCTTTTTTTAAGAATAAAATTAAATTAAAGCAAATATAACTTCAGTAAAGTTACCCTCTCGTGAACGGACGTGTGGCCGGAATAGGTTTCTCAGCTTCAGTTCGGTTTAGTGGAGGCCTTTGAATGCGTCGAGGAGGCGCGTTCTTTCGGGCGTATAGCAGGCCAGGGAGGAGGGGTTTTACAACTGCATGTACCCACTCATTTACTCGTGATTGCAGTTCCCCAACTACATTCACTGGCAATTGCAGTTCGCCGAGACTGGAAAATGAACTGCTGCTGCTGCCTCGTAGTACCCCAGTACACACTGATCCCAGTGTAAATAAGGAGCCCTCTGCTCTCCATATCTCCCCATCATTTTCATATTCCCCCTGCCCTAATCCCCACAAAAGGAGAACCGCCACATCAACTCTGCATGAGAAGAGACTCCAATGGCGATCCGAGGTGTGAGCCTGCTAGATATGGACTTCAGCAAGGAGTTCACCTTTGAGTTCGCCGTTCAAACCCATGGTAGCACCAAGTTGAATGTGATGTACACCAACGATCCAGACTTGGTGAAGCTCTGCCTCGCCAAGTTCAAGAAGTACCTACAGGAGGAGAAGCATGAGGTCGCGGGACTAGACCTTGTTCCCATCAATCCGTCTCCTGGCAGGGACTAGCGGATCACCATCGCCTAGGTATGCGTGCGGGACGAGGTTCTCGTCTACCACTACTATTGGGCCATCTGAAGTTCTGGAGCATTCGCCCATTTCATCAGCACCGCCGAATACACCTTCACAATGGTGGAGAGCAGGAAGAACGCCACTATGCTTTACGATTTGGCCATCTAGTGCAAAAAGCTCATCAACATCCAAAAGAAATACAAGATCATTAGCAAATGGACAGTGGAAGGCCTCCGTGGTTGACCTCGTCGTGGCCATCATTGACACCTACTACGCCAACATGAAAGAAGAGGTGGACACGACAGACCTGGACACGTGGGAGGTACAGGCGGATCTTGAACATGAGGGTGTGTCTCCTTCTCGTAATCGAGGAGTACATGGATAGCCGCAGTGTCATGATTAAGCGTGCCAGGAAGATCAAGAGGGTGTACTTTGTCCGTTTAAGCACCTTTATCATCTTAGTGTTTCATGCATTAGCCTATGTGTCATAACTATCTACTTAATTCGAAACATTTCGTCTAAGAACCATTAACTTGTTTGCTTTTCATTTTTTTGAGTGGATATTTGCTTTTTTAAGGGTAAGTGGCTATTTGCTTTTGTATGTAACTAGTTCACTAACTGCCATCTTTACTTTTTAAGGTCCAGTAGGTATCAACTGGGTCATGGCTGCCCTTCGCAGGTTTCTTTTCTTACGACATCCACGGCCCAGCCTGCACCCGAACAAGTCAACCCTCGTATTCCCCTTCGCCTACGTCTTCCCCGGCTCCGGTTGGTTCCGGTATGAGGTCTCGATGTCATCCTCCACATTGGTGCTCTCGCCGCAGCGCCGCCGTCTGTTGTTCTCAAGATGGTCAACAAATGAGAGGAATCGGGATATGACTGTATGTGGAGAGGTTGACAGTTCGGGCCCACTAGGCTCATGGCCTAGGTTTTGTTCTTTAACATGTGCAGCCCATCATACAGACACAGTTGATCCAGCAGGTACAAGCGGCCTCTGGGCCGGCCAGCCTATCCTATTTTATAACATCAACAACCCAATTATGTTTTTTTCCTAGACAACGCACTGCTCAGTTCTATTTTTCTTTAAGAATGCCAAACTGAACCTATGTTTTCTCTTTTATAATAGTATATATATTTATATTTATATTTGTTTACATATATATATTTCAAACAACCTAAGGTTCCCGTTTGACCTGTCCTTCATCAAACATTTGTATAGACCTTCCCACTTCCTTTATTTTTCTTTTTTATTAAACCTATCTCTGATTTTTCTCCCACTTTCTTTTTTGAGTTAATCTCATTTTTCTCCCACTAGTTTTCCCTAGAATTAACTCAATTATCCCACGTCTAGCCTAAAATATAATAATAACCCACGTCTTATTAACTCCCAAAAATAAAATAATATTTTGTTTCATAAATTCATAAGTTCTTACAAAATAATAATAATAATTGTTTAACAATAAGCCGGCAAGTTAATTCCTGGTGATTGTGTACATAAGCTTGCTAAGATTTTACTAACCAGTGCAGTAATAGACGTGCAATCACGTGTTTATAATTTTATAACATGTCTCCGTCCATCCCAACATGATAACCCAGCCCAGCAAATCCGTGTATTTCAGAAAATAATTGCAAATGGGGTGTAAATTCTAACATAATATATAAATGGGTTGCATAGACGCTACATTATTGTTTCACCCAGCCCACCAAATGGACTTGCTGACATGTGGGCCAATAGGACAAAGCCTAAGCAAGGCGTTGGATTTACATCCAACGGTCAGCATTCTTCAATCTCATCTTCCTTGGTGCGCTTGGCCCGACGTAGTTAACGTAGTCAACAAGCGAGAGTCGGCAGAAGACGACTATATGTGGAGAGGCTAACAGTGGGGACGCACCACATTCATGGACGCACACATGCAACTGCCTCCTTTTTACACGGAAAAATAATGTTTCTTCCCCATGACAACTGGGACCCACCAGCTACATCTTCACACGCAAGGTAGTGTGTCCTTATTACGTGCAAAAAATGATTCCTCCCCCTGAAAGCTGGGACCTACCAGTTATATATTTGCACGGAAGGAAGTGCCTCCATATCTCCCATGACAGTTGGGACCCATCAGGTCGAAGCGTATGTAGCCTTATGCGTCTGATCGCAAACATGAACGTGCATACTGATGGATCGGTCTCTTTCCAACGATGAACGGTGGTCGAGTAAGGAGTGTTGCTTGTCGTAGTAGAGCCCCGACGTAGTAGTTCAGGCAGTCCTATCTAAGTATTATACACGGCGATGCTGCAAGAAGGTAAATACGGCCACGTACGTACATACGAGCGGGGTCTTGAACGCGTACAACGATGGCGTCATGTTCGTCTGCATCCAACTGGCTTGGTCGGAACGGAGGAAACAACGTCGTGTTCATCAGGAGACAACCGACTGGGAAGGAATACGTCCTATTCATCAGGAGCCACCCGTCTTGGACGGAATAGCCGATATGGGGTCCTGATCATCGACTCGGGGTCTCGCGTACTGCAAAACAGAGCAAACGGATTTCTCTTCGACCGCCTACAGTCGAAATGGAGTCATGTTCATCGGGAGCGGTCTAACATACCACAAAACGAAGGAAACAGACTTATGTTCAACTGCCTATGATCGAAACAGGGTCTTTTTGATCAAGAGGGGTGTGGCATACCGCAAAATGGAGGAAACGGACTTCTCTTCGAGCGCCCACGGTCGAAATGGGGTGTGGGCTTCTGTTCATCGGGAGGGGTGTGGCGTACTGCAAAACGGGACTCCACGGGGCTATTGTTCATGCACCATAGGCCGCCTCCAGCCTCCACCTGCTACTATTCATCTATGGCTATTGTTCATCCAGCCTTTGTCGTGTACTATTCATCCAGCCTTCACTGTCTACTATTCGTACAGCCTCCTCGGCCGAGGTCCTGTTCATCCACCCCCAACCGGCTGGACTGTGTGTGGCGGCCTCCTCAGGGTCCTGTTCATCTAGCGGCAACCGTCTACTACCACGAGGTCATGTTCATCCAGCGACAACCGTCTATACACACAGACGGGGCCATAAAAGAAAGATAACATGATGAAACATGTTAGATAGCATTCCACATCAAAAGTTTTATTTTTATCATTCACCTAGTCGAGGACGAGCAGGAAGTAACCTTGGGGATGCTTGATACGTCTCCAAAGTATCTATAATTTTTAATTATTCCATGCTATTATAGTGTCAATCTTGGATGTTTTATATGTAATATTATATCATTTTTGCGACAAACCTATTAACCTAGTGTCAAGTGCTAGTTGCTATTTTTTGCCTGTTTTTGGTTTTCCAGGAATTCTGTACCAAACGAATTTCAAATGCCACGAAACTTTTTGACGATTTTTTCTAGGCATAAGAGACCCTCGAAGCTTTGGGAGAAGTCCAGAAGGTGAAGGTGTACCACACAAGGCACATAGGTGCACCCAGAGGGCTAGGCGCACCCATGTGGCTTGTGGAACCCTCATTCCTCCGTTTGACCTAATTCCAACTCTATAAATTCTCTAAAATCCGGGAAACCAACCCAAAATACTTTTTCCGCCGCTGCAAGCTTCTGTTCTTGTGAGATCCCATCTGGAGGCCTTTTCTGATACTCCGCCGGAGATGGCATCGACCATGGATGGCTTGTACATCAACCTTGTTTCCCTTCCGATGATGTGTGAGTACTTTACCACAGACCTACGGGTCCGTAGCTAATAGCTAGATGGCTTCTTCTCTCTCTTTGATCGTAAATACAATGTTCTCCTCGATGTTCTTGGAGATCTATTCGATGTAATCTTCTTTTGCGATGTGTTTGTTGGGCTCTCATGAATTGTGGGTTTATGATGAGATTATCCATGAATATTATTTGAGTCTTCTCTGACCTCTTTTATGCATGATTGTTATAGCTTTGTACGTCTCTCTGATCTATCCTTTTGGTTTGGCCAACTAGATTGATTTTTCTTGCAATGGGAGAGGTGCTTTGTGATGGGTTCAATCTTGAAGTGCTCTATATCCCGGTGATGGAAAGGGACAAGGCACGTATTTGCATTGTTTCCATTAAGTATAAAACATGGGGTTTATTCATATTGATTGAGTTTACTTTGTCTACATCATGTCATCTTGCTTAAGGCATTACTCCGTTCTTTATGAACTTAATACTCTAGATCCAAGTTGGATACCGGTTAATGTGTGGAGTAATAGTAGTAGATGCAGGCAGGAGTCGGTCTACTTGTGTAATGCCCAGGATGGGACTATACCTCCTACGTGTCGAGGCACGACTTAAAGGTATAAGCCCATCCTAGAATGATCTCAAGTTTGGTATCTTTGCACAACTCATGTAAAAGAGGGATTAAAATGCAAAAGGAGATAGTTGGCTTACACTCGCCACTTCACACAATACATTACATAAGCAAAACATCATTCAAAACATCACAACCCGACTACGGGCGAAGATCCAAAGAAAGATACCAAAACAACATAAAGCCACATGTCAGGATCGAATCCTAGTAGAAACCACTACTGACTATCGAAACGTCACAAGCATACGGCCAAACTCTTCAACGAACTCCCGATGAAGAACTGATCCAACTCCTGCATCAAACTCGGCTGAACCTGCATCTGGTGTGGTGAAGTAACTGTGAGCCACAGAGGACTCAGCAATCCCGTTCCCGGGTAACAAGACTATTTAAGCCTTGGGAGAGGATAAGGCTGAAGAAAAGAGTAGTGTCTGCAGCAGCAACTAGCACTAACTTACGTAATAGAGAGCGAGAAGAGAAGAGCCTCGGACGAAAGATGATCACGAAGTGATCCTAACTAAAGCCGGTCAAACATAACCCCACCGTGTTCAACTCCCGAATCCCTATTCGGAAATTGACGGTCACGGAACACACGCTGGTAGTGTATTAGAACATTGTGTCAAGTTTTCTACAACCGGATATTAACAAGCTCCCATCTGCTACATAACCGCGGGCACGGCTTTCGAAAGTTCAAACCCTGCAGGGGTGTTCCAACTTGACCCATTACAAGCCCACGATCCGCGAAGTCACAACTCCATAGGTGGGAAGACCCGAGTATTCTCGGAATCCCGTGCTCAAGTTAAACCGAACTAAGGTAAGGCTAATCCAGCAAATCCTCCCGGCGTGTCGACACCCTGATAGTAGCCGCGCGTATCTAAGTCTCAGGACACGACCGGATGAGTCATCCTACAGGTGTATGCCAGATACCTCAGGTTGCCCCGAGGCGGCCCCGCAGTCTGCTCGTTTCGGACCAACACTCATGTGGAGCACTGGCCCGGGGGGTTGAATTAAAATAAAAGAGGGTTTGCAAGACCCTTATGCATGTTTTATTAGTTATTAGGCGAATAGTACCAATGTTGGGACTTGCTGGAAAAGACTTAGCACTTAGCGGTTTATCAAGGGGGTCCCATACACCCCAACCGTGTTAGGAACGCATAATCAAGGAACATAACACCGGTTTATACGGTTCCTAACGGCATGAGTGGAACAAAACACCAAGCAAAAGGCTTAGCCTTCCACCCTTGCCAATATATAGATGATTTCATTAAAGCATTTATATAGTGTGATATAACCCAACCAAACTTCAACATGAAGCAAGCATCTTCAATCTTCACCTGCAACTAGCAATGCTATAAGAAGGGCTGAGCGAAGCGTACTTAGCCAAGCAACGGTTTGCATAGGTAGGTTGGTTAAACATGGCAATTGGTTACAAGTAGGAGGCTGACAAGAAAGACATGGGCATCGAGGCAAAACTATAGAGCGGAACTACTAGCAATAGGCAAAGATAGTAATGTTATCGGGGTTCGGTCATCTTGCCTGGGATTCCACAAAGGAGAAGAACGGATCCATGAAGTAGACGGAGCAACACAGTCGAGAGAAACCTCACAACTCCAGAACGAAACCGAAGCTAACAAGAGAAACAACCGGAAAGAAGCAAACAACACGGTAAACACTCAAGCATAAACATGGCATACGATGCACAAACAAGTATGATGCATGTCCAGTTTAATTATGCATGGCATGGCAAAATGCACAAACAAAACTACAAGTTAAGTGGAGCTCAATATGCAACGAGTTGCATATTGACGAAACACCACATTTAATTATTTAGTTGACTCTCATTTAATTACAAGACAAGATTAAATGTTTTTAACATGGCAAGAGGTGAAGCTTAAAGTAAACTACCTATTTAGGCATTTTAAATGAGGCCGGAAAAATAACAACAACATATCCGGAAAATCCCCATGAGCATGTTTAATAATTATTAAAGCAACAACAAACACACATTATAATGTTGTTAATATGATGCGGATGACATGATTAAGTTTATGCAAGTTTTATTAAAAGGTTAACAAGAAGGTGACAAGAAGTTTTGTCACCGTGGTGGAAAGAAAGGGTGCCACGGCAACGATTCCGAAGATGATGCCACGGCAATATATCGGTGCCGGAAACTCGTTGAGAGTCCGGTGCAAAAGATGAAGGGCGGCGTGAGCGAGTCAAACGAGATGAAGGTGGGGCGATCCCGTTACTGGGTTCCCACGAGTCGGTGACGAGGCAACCTAGGAACATGACAAATGGACGAAACGGCACGAAGCACACACAGGAAACAGCTCATACAACACAACAAGCATTCACGGGTCATGTCTCGGGGTTATACCTTTGAAGCGTGCGTTTCGGGGCGGTTCGAGATCGTAGAGGGACGTAGGGGAAGTAGAGGAAGTAGTCGTTCACGCGGGTCGTAGAGGAAGTAGATGTTCCGTTCGGAGAGGAAGTAGACGTTCTCATTTCTTCACCGAAGGTAGTCGTTCTCGTAGCGGTAGTTGTACTCGGGCGACGGTAGTGGTACTCGCGGTCGTCGAGCGACGGTAGTGGTACACGTTTCGTAGGGGTACTTGTCGCATCGCCATGTAGTTGTTCACGTTCATCGGAGAGGTACTCGCCGCATCGTCTTGTGTCGTCGAGTAGGCGTTCCCATTCGTAGATGTACTTGCAGTCTCGGCGACGGTAGGGGTACTTGGTGTTTCCGGGCGTCGGTAGTCGTACACGGGGTCGTCGTGCGTAGTGGTACTCATTTCCGTAGATGTTCGGGTGCATACGTAGAGGTACTTGTCTCGAAGAGGTACTTGGTCGGGTCGCCGTGTACTCGTTCGGGTCATCTGTCAAAATTACAGCACAGGCAACACAAAACAAAAACAAAACACACAGGAGCAGAACAAAAAGGGCAGCACGGGAGCCGGGCAGAGCTTGAGGAGGCGCTGGACGGGGCTCCGCGCGGGGATGAAGGCAGCAGGGAACGGAGGGAGGCCGACGGGGCGAGCGCTGAGCTTCGGCCTGGCTGCTCCCGTCGAAGAGGGGGGCGCGGACGAGGCGTTGGGGAAGGGAGGCGCCGGCGCTGGCCTTGGCCTGGAGGCACGGGCGGGGGAACGGCGCGGGCCGGCCTTCCTGGCGCAAAGGAGAGGGGTACACGGGCGCCAAGGCGCTCCTAGCCGACGAGGTCTTGGCCAGAAGGCCGTGCTGCGGGGAGACGAGGCCTGCGCGGGGGAGGCTGCAGCCTCGGTCGACAGGAGGCCGGAGGGAGCGGGGCGCCGGGCCTGGCTGGCTCCTGGCCGGCGCTAGAGGCGCGGAGGAGGGAGCTCTGCGAGGGGCGCGAGAGGAAGGCTTGCAGAGGCGCTCGAGATGTGGCGCTGGGGCGTCGATCGAAGGAGGGAGTAGATCGGGGCGAAGGGAAGAAAGCGAGCGATGCGGGTCGGGGAGAGGGAAAGAGTGCGGCAGCGGCACGAGGGAATAACGGGGAGAGGAGCGAAGGATTAGGGTTGGGGAGGCTGCGGTCGGGCTGGCCTGATGGGCCAGTGGGCCTGATAGGCTGCGGGGGAAGAGGGAAGGCTGGGGGAGAGAGACTTGGGCCGGCTGGGAGGCTGGGAGGCCCAGAGGGAGGAGGAGAAGATGGGCCAGAAGGCCTGGCTGGAGGAGTTTTCTCCCTTTTTAAATTGCTGCTGTTTTCCAAAAAAAACAGAAAACCGCAAAGGAGAAATAAAAGAAGGAGGTGTTAGAAAAAGAGTTAGGGCATGGGTTAAATTTTCCCGGGCTCATAAAAATAAGCATGATCCAAGAAAATTATAAGTGGCATGAAAGAAGGATGTAAATTCAAACACATTTGAATTTTAATTCAAATGGGTTTGAACTAAGACTTGATTATTGAAGTGTCAAAAAATGTTCAAATTTTCGGAGGACCCTCGAAACAACGGAAAAGAATTATTGGCAAGGTTTTTTACGGTGAAACTCGAAGTAGGAAAAGCATGGGGAAATTATGCACGTGTGTTGCGGGTAATTCCAAACAATGGAATATTTATTATATAGCTCCCTAAATATTGGGATGATATGTTTTAAAGAGAAGACATTCTTCCCTCGATTTAAATGGACCGAAGGTCCACACAATTTATTTAGGTTGAGATGCAAAAATGAATGACATGATGGCATGATGACATGATGCAATGCAAAAATAAATAGCACAAGCAAAAATAAAACACACGGGAGACCCGGAACATCTGGAATCTTCTGGAATCTTCTGGGACGTCGGTCTCCGGGCGTCACAACTCTCCCACACTAACAGAGGATCTCGACCCGAGATCCTAGAGATATCACCGGGTAAAAACGGAAGAGGAAGAGGTAAAACAAAGTTGCTTCTTTGACAGACGAGTGAAACCAAAGAACCTTGAGAGGTTGAACAATCTTGAAGGAAAGAATACAACGGAGATGAACGAATATGAAAATACTCCGTTAGAAAATAGGAACAAGGAACATAATAAGAACCTTGTAGGTTGAAGACATGAAACAAGAGCTCACGGATGACAAAAGAATTCCAAAACCACTCCGGTTAACCAAGATTGAGGAGGAATAAGAACGAAATAATTTGGACAGCACTTCGTCTGAAAATGGAAGGAAATGAACAAAAACTTGAGGAGATGGAATGAAACTTGATGAAAACAACAACATATTGCCTCCGAAACAATTAAAAGAATGGCACAAGGGGTAAGAAAGGGTTCAGACAGCACTCCGGTTGAAAAGAGAGGCAAAACTAGATAGATGACGGAACTTGAATGAAGAATATAACACTCCGGTTGAATAGATAAACAATGAAAGAACATGATATAGACATGACAAGATGATGGTTGGAGAGAGCAACATCACAATGCCTCTGGAATGAAGAATAGAATATAATTCAACGAAAGAAAAGAATGGAGAAGAAAAATGACAACTTCTCCCACGAATGAATATGAAAAAACATCCTTACGAAGAAGGGTTGAACGGAGTTGTTGGAAATTCAACAACGAAAGAATAAGCTTGATGTGGGCTTATGGAAAACATCTCAAAATTAAGAGGTGACCACCAGCCACTAACGGAAACAATTGATTGCATAGAGATCAACAATGAGATGAAAAACTTATTTCATCGCAATGATAAATGAAGAACTTGGGTCATTTATAAGCACCATAATAGCAACAATCCTTAGGGAAAGCTTTTGGTGAAATATAGCCCAAGATCACTCCAACGAATAAATTGAAGAGTTGGAAAAAATCTCCTGAACAAAGAAAATGATGGGTTTAAATATCTCATTCTTGATAACTCGTGAATCGTAAAACAAGAAGGAAAATTTGACAAGAATGACATAACACCATCTCAAAGATAAGGTGGAAAGGATTGCACTTGGAAAGCATGATGAAGAATGCTTGAGCTCCAACAAGAATCTTGAAGAACACTTCAAGCATGAATTAAATGATGATGAACCACCATGAAAACTCCGGTAATGAAAGCATGAGAAGTGAAAGATGAAAAGAATAAGATTCAAGGCCTGCGATGAAATAGATGGGGCTTGAAATGATAATTGAAATAACTTGGAGCTCCGGAAAACAAGATGAAGAACTTAGTACCAAGGATATGATATGATGAACAAGCTCCAGAGAAAAGAATTAAATCACCTTGAAGGAATAAGAATAAGAATTATGTCATGCATATCCTTCACCAATTAAATTGATGACAACCAAGGATTTGGCATATTACTTAATCTCGTTGCAAAGAATTAAAGAGAGATCTAGCACAAGCTTGGGTAAATCTTCAACGAACCACCAGTAGAATTATGAAAGAACAAATGAATTAAAACGATAACAACGGAAGGTTAATCTTGAAAGAACCACCGTAAAAATATGGAGACGAACGAAGAGACATCAATGAAGAATATTTGGAGGACGAAGTTGAAAACTGAGAACGAAGAAATATTCTGAAATGATGGCCTTCGGAGGAACACAAAGAAAGAATTCATGAAATGCTTCGGATGGGTATAAAAAGAATTCCTCATAATCGGAACAATAATGAGGATGACATGAAGCTAGAACCACGAATATTGAGAGAACGGGCCAAGATTTAAGAGAAACACTTCTCTGGTCTTCAAATCTGAGAAGACGATGAGATACACCACCATGAATTGTATAAGCACTCCGTAATGAAGAATTAACAAGGTTGAACCAATGATGAAAAAGAATTTGAAAGCGGTCCTGAAGAAGGACTGTGACTGATGTAATCCATTCTTACGTCACACTTTGAAAAGAATTTGAGTATAACTCCAAAAAAATTAGAAGAGTCAGGTAAGATCCTGGAAAAAGACCTGTGGGTTAGGGCCCACTAAAGAAATCAACGTTGAAAAAGATTGCTTAAGAGATATCGCACTGGTTGAATTAAATGGCTTGAATAAGATGATAATCCTCAAAATAATTTGAACGGATTAAGAGTGGAATTATGAATCTTGAGCACTCCGGATATGAATAGCAAGAGGAGAATGATTAATTGGTGCACCGGAATAAGAAAGCATTGTGAACTGAGGGAAAAGGATAAGATCAACACCGAAATCTTGAATTACATCCACCAGCAGAATATGAGAACAAAAGAATGATGAACTTGGAGTTCTTGAGCCTCTTCACGATAAAACACCAGATAAGAACATTGAAGGAAAAGAATGAAGGAATATCACATGAATAAAATGGATACTTCATCTGAGAATTTCTGGCTCCAAGAAGAAGAAGGGTGGGAGGGTGGGGAAAACAAAGACAACTTGGGATGAATGAAACAGACAATCGTCAGATTTCTCAACGGCGTTTGTATGGAATAACTTGAAGAGAAGGCACACCGGTTGAAAAGGATTAACATGAATATCTTGATGGTCAAGAAGAATTAGCACTCTCATAGAAATATGAGAACACCGATTAGGAAAGGTATGGAATCAACATTTGACATCGAAGCAACTCGAATACCAGAATCAAAACGAAACAAAGGATAGATATGCAACATGATCTTCACAATAACATCCGAACAGAGAATTGAACGAATGAATTACGCCGGTACATCAACTTGACGAGAAGCCACTTGGAGAACAAAAGATAAATAAAAAAAGGAACAAGGATCAGATAGAACAAATACAAGATAGAAGCTTCGTTCGACATCTTCGTGCTGAAAGCTCATGGAACGTGTTACAAAAGGGTTTTGCAATCCCCGGATCAGCATAGCCAAGGATCCTTTAAGATGCAACTCCCGATCAGAACAAGTCCATAAACCACTTCACTCAATGTAGAACCCCAAACTTCATATCGTGCATCCGTTGGAAGAATGCCTAGAACTACTAGATGAACCCACCTATAGATTTCCGAAAGTTTCCAGTTATGCAATCAGGTGTTGGGGATACACGGGAAGCACCGCGCAATCAACTCTAAACCTACATCCAGGTGTATCCATCCTTCAACACATAACCAGTTTTTCTCGGAAACTGTTTACCTCGGACCTTCGAAACGCATCCACTATACAAGCTATGGCAACACTCTCGAGCTACCTCCCCAGTACTGGGTGATGTCGGGGTTATCTTGCCACTAACCGCATAGGAGAGTTTTCGATGTCGGCCGTCTTAAGTATTCTAGTACTGCCGCGATGGATTTGTGACGACAACACCTCGGAGCTCAACTCCCCGGGACACTGCCACAACCCCTAATGACAGGAGGCATCGAGAACAATGTTCTCGTCACAAAGACATCGAAACAATCCAAACAATACTCGCGTGATCCTAAAAACAATTTGGTGCAATTTTTTAAAGTAGAAGAGGCAAGAGTAATCGTCAGGAGTCCTCACCAGAATGAAAAGAGATGAGAAGCAAAAGAAATCCTACTCTCCGATATAATATAGGACTCAAAATATTTTCAGTGTGTGCCTAGACTCAACCGTCAACGATTCGATCAATCAGTGGGGGCTTCTAGGTCGGAGAAGGCTCTGAATACCAACTTGTAATGCCCAGGATGGGACTATACCTCCTACGTGTCGAGGCACGACTTAAAGGTATAAGCCCATCCTAGAATGATCTCAAGTTTGGTATCTTTGCACAACTCATGTAAAAGAGGGATTAAAATGCAAAAGGAGATAGTTGGCTTACACTCGCCACTTCACACAATACATTACATAAGCAAAACATCATTCAAAATATCACAACCCGACTACGGGCGAAGATCCAAAGAAAGATACCAAAACAACATAAAGCCACAGGTCAGGATCGAATCCTAGTAGAAACCACTACTGACTATCGAAACGTCACAAGCATACGGCCAAACTCTTCAACGAACTCCTGATGAAGAACTGATCCAACTCCTGCATCAAACTCGGCTGAACCTGCATCTGGTGTGGTGAAGTAACTGTGAGCCACAGAGGACTCAGCAATCCCGTTCCCGGGTAACAAGACTATTTAAGCCTTGGGAGAGGATAAGGCTGAAGAAAAGAGTAGTGTCTGCAGCAGCAACTAGCACTAACTTACGTAATAGAGAGCGAGAAGAGAAGAGCCTCGGACGAAAGATGATCACGAAGTGATCCTAACTAAAGCCGGTCAAACATAACCCCACCGTGTTCAACTCCTGAATCCCTATTCGGAAATTGACGGTCACGGAACACACGCTGGTAGTGTATTAGAACATTGTGTCAAGTTTTCTACAACCGGATATTAACAAGCTCCCATCTGCCACATAACCGCGGGCACGACTTTCGAAAGTTCAAACCCTGCAGGGGTGTTCCAACTTGACCCATTACAAGCCCACGATCCGCGAAGTCGCAACTCCATAGGTGGGAAGACCCGAGTATTCTCGGAATCCCGTGCTCAAGTTAAACCGAACTAAGGTAAGGCTAATCCAGCAAATCCTCCCGGCGTGTCGACACCCTGATAGTAGCCGCGCGTATCTAAGTCTCAGGACACGACCGGATGAGTCATCCTACAGGTGTATGCCAGATACCTCAGGTTGCCCCGAGGCGGCCCCGCAGTCTGCTCGTTTCGGACCAACACTCATGTGGAGCACTGGCCCGGGGGGTTGAATTAAAATAAAAGAGGGTTTGCAAGACCCTTATGCATGTTTTATTAGTTATTAGGCGAATAGTACCAATGTTGGGACTTGCTGGAAAAGACTTAGCACTTAGCGGTTTATCAAGGGGGTCCCATACACCCCAACCGTGTTAGGAACGCATAATCAAAGAACATAACACCGGTTTATACGGTTCCTAACGGCATGAGTGGAACAAACAACCAAGCAAAAGGCTTAGCCTTCCACCCTTGCCAATATATAGATGATTTCATTAAAGCATTTATATAGTGTGATATAACCCAACCAAACTTCAACATGAAGCAAGCATCTTCAATCTTCACCTGCAACTAGCAATGCTATAAGAAGGGTTGAGCGAAGCGTACTTAGCCAAGCAACGGTTTGCATAGGTAGGTTGGTTAAACATGGCAATTGGTTACAAGTAGGAGGCTGACAAGAAAGACATGGGCATCGAGGCAAAACTATAGAGCGGAACTACTAGCAATAGGCAAAGATAGTAATGTTATCGGGGTTCGGTCATCTTGCCTGGGATTCCACAAAGGAGAAGAACGGATCCATGAAGTAGACGGAGCAACACAGTCGAGAGAAACCTCACAACTCCGGAACGAAACCGAAGCTAACAAGAGAAACAACCGGAAAGAAGCAAACAACACGGTAAACACTCAAGCATAAACATGGCATACGATGCACAAACAAGTATGATGCATGTCCAGTTTAATTATGCATGGCATGGCAAAATGCACAAACAAAACTACAAGTTAAGTGGAGCTCAATATGCAACGAGTTGCATATTGACGAAACACCACATTTAATTATTTAGTTGACTCTCATTTAATTACAAGACAAGATTAAATGTTTTTAACATGGCAAGAGGTGAAGCTTAAAGTAAACTACCTATTTAGGCATTTTAAATGAGGCCGGAAAAATAACAACAACATATCCGGAAAATCCCCATGAGCATGTTTAATAATTATTAAAGCAACAACAAACACACATTATAATGTTGTTAATATGATGCGGATGACATGATTAAGTTTATGCAAGTTTTATTAAAAGGTTAACAAGAAGGTGACAAGAAGTTTTGTCACCGTGGTGGAAAGAAAGGGTGCCACGGCAACGATTCCGAAGATGATGCCACGGCAACATATCGGTGCCAGAAACTCGTTGAGAGTCCGGTGCAAAAGATGAAGGGCGGCGTGAGCGAGTCAAACGAGATGAAGGTGGGGCGATCCCGTTACCGGGTTCCCACGAGTCGGTGACGAGGCAACCGAGGAACATGACAAACGGACGAAACGGCACGAAGCACACACGGGAAACAACTCATACAACACAACAAGCATTCACGGGTCACGTCTCGGGGTTATACCTTTGAAGCGTGCGTTTCGGGGCGGTTCGAGATCTTAGAGGGACGTAGGGGAAGTAGAGGAAGTAGTCGTTCACGCGGGTCGTAGAGGAAGTAGATGTTCCGTTCGGAGAGGAAGTAGACGTTCTCATTTCTTCACCGAAGGTAGTCGTTCTCGTAGCCGTAGTTGTACTCGGGCGACGGTAGTGGTACTCGCGGTCGTCGAGCGACGGTAGTGGTACACGTTTCGTAGGGGTACTTGTCGCATCGCCATGTAGTTGTTCACGTTCATCGGAGAGGTACTCGCCGCATCGTCTTGTGTCGTCGAGTAGGCGTTCCCATTCGTAGATGTACTTGCAGTCTCGGCGACGGTAGGGGTACTTGGTGTTTCCAGGCGTCGGTAGTCGTACACGGGGTCGTCGAGCGTAGTGGTACTCATTTCCGTAGATGTTCGGGTGCATACGTAGAGGTACTTGTCTCGAAGAGGTACTTGGTCGGGTCGCCGTGTACTCGTTCGGGTCATCTGTCAAAATTACAGCACAGGCAACACAAAACAAAAACAAAACACACAGGAGCAGAACAAAAAGGGCAGCACGGGAGCCGGGCAGAGCTTGAGGAGGCGCTGGACGGGGCTCCGCGCGGGGATGAAGGCAGCAGGGAACGGAGGGAGGCCAACGGGGCGAGCGCTGAGCTTCGGCCTGGCTGCTCCCGTCGAAGAGGGGGGGCGCGGACGAGGCATTGGGGAAGGGAGGCGCCGGCGCTGGCCTTGGCCTGGAGGCACGGGCGAGGGAACGGCGCGGGCCGGCCTTCCTGGCGCAAAGGAGAGGGGTACACGGGCGCCAAGGCGCTCCTGGCCGACGAGGTCTTGACCAGAAGGCCGTGCTGCGGGGAGACGAGGCCTGCGCGGGGGAGGCTGCAGCCTCGGTCGACAGGAGGCCGGAGGGAGCGGGGCGCCGGGCCTGGCTGGCTCCTGGCCGGCGCTAGAGGCGCGGAGGAGGGAGCTCTGCGAGGGGCGCGAGAGGAAGGCTTGCAGAGGCGCTCGAGATGTGGCGCTGGGGCGTCGATCGAAGGAGGGAGTAGATCGGGGCGAAGGGAAGAGAGCGAGCGATGCGGGTCGGGGAGAGGGAAAGAGTGCGGCGGCGGCACGAGGGAATAACGGGGAGAGGAGCGAAGGATTAGGGTTGGGGAGGCTGCGGTCGGGCTGGCCTGATGGGCCAGTGGGCCTGATAGGCTGCGGGGGAAGAGGGAAGGCTGGGGGAGAGAGACTTGGGCCGGCTGGGAGGCTGGGAGGCCCAGAGGGAGGAGGAGAAGACCGGCCAGAAGGCCTGGCTGGATGAGTTTTCTCCCTTTTTAAATTGCTGCTGTTTTCCAAAAAAAAACAGAAAACCGCAAAGGAGAAATAAAAGAAGGAGGTGTTAGAAAAAGAGTTAGGGCATGGGTTAAATTTTCCCGGGCTCATAAAAATAAGCATGATCCAAGAAAATTATAAGTGGCATGAAAGAAGGATGTAAATTCAAACACATTTGAATTTTAATTCAAATGGGTTTGAACTAAGACTTGATTATTGAAGTGTCAAAAAATGTTCAAATTTTCAGAGGACCCTCGAAACAACGGAAAAGAATTATTGGCAAGGTTTTTTACGGTGAAACTCGAAGTAGGAAAAGCATGGGGAAATTATGCACGTGTGTTGCGGGTAAATCCAAACAATGGAATATTTATTATATAGCTCCCTAAATATTGGGATGATATGTTTTAAAGAGAAGACATTCTTCCCTTGATTTAAATGGACCGAAGGTCCACACAATTTATTTAGGTTGAGATGAAAAAATGAATGACATGATGGCATGTTGACATGATGCAATGCAAAAATAAATAGCACAAGCAAAAATAAAACACACGGGAGACCCGGAACATCTGGAATCTTCTGGAATCTTCTGGGACGTCGGTCTCCGGGCGTCACAACTTGTCTCGGACATGATGCCTATATATCATCATAATTATGCACTTTTCTATCAATTGCTCAACAGTAATTTGTTGACCCACCATATACTTTTTGTTCAAGAGAGAAACCTCTAGTGAAAACTATGGCCATCGGGTCTTCCTTTATCATATATTAAAATCCAAAAATACCTTGCTACAAGGTTTGATCCTTCAATTAACTGCCAAGGGGTTGACAACCCCTTATTTGCGTTGGGTGCAAGTATTTGTTATATTGTGTGTGGGTGTTGTTCATGAGGTATTGCGTGGTTCTCCTACTGGATTGATAACCTTGGTTCTTAAATGTGGGAAATACTTATCTCTATTGTATTGCATAATCCTCTCCTCTTTGGGAAATCCCAACGCAGCTCACAAGTAGCAAGTGCCAATCATGTGGGGCCCAGTTGTCTTGCCAGATATTTACATTTTATTTCCAAATGTAAGGGAGGGATGCTTACCATGGTATTATTGTATAATGTATAATACATAAATGATTTTTTCAACCCGTGATGGTTTGTTGTTGCACGTACATGTGGGTCAATTTGAATTACGACCATTAAATGACTACAAAATCACTTAAATATCTTAAAAAGGTCAAATACCACCTGAAAATTTCCAAATTTTAACATGACGGTTGTATTAGTGCATGTTAATGGTAGAAAAAGTTTTGAGGCCATGCGAGGAAGCTACCATCGGTTCCTCATCAAACATGCATTGTTCCCTCTCAGAACCACGAGTCTTCTCATGAATGCTCCGATTTGTGAGGGGTGTGTGTCCAAAATTTCGTCAAACGGGCCAATTTTTTTACCACGACATCTTGGTGACATGCAATTACATCAAGCAAGGTTCCATGTATTTCTGATCATTTTTCATTTTGTTTTTCAAATTTCAAAGTCATGCCGCTCGATGCTTGTGTCCAAGTCGTGACACCAATATGTTTTAAATTCCTTCCAATTTATTGCACATGGCATTAACTCGGACACGAGGACACATATATGATTTTCTAGACTATTATTGTTGGCTATTGCATGTACATGTAGTTCAAATTTAAATTATGGTCATTAAATGGCTAGAAAATCACTTAAATGTCTTAAAAAGGTCAAATGTCCCCTGAAATTTTCCAAATTGTAACATGATAGTTTTGTATTAGTGCATGTCAACGGGAGAAAAAGTTTTGAGGCCATATGAGGAAGCTACCGCCTATTCCTCATCAAACATGCATTGTTCCATCTTGGAACCATGAGTTTTCTCGTGAGATGCTCCGGTTTGTGAGGGGTGTGTGTCTAAACTTTTGTCAAACAGGCTACTTTTCTACCACGGCATCTTGGTGCCATGCCATTACGTCAAGCAAGATTCAATGTATTTTTGATCAATTTTAAATTTTTTGGAATTTAAAAGCCATGGCACTCGATGCTTGTGTCCAAGTCGTGACACCAATATGTTTTAAAATTCCTTCCAATTTACTACACATGGCATTAACTCACACACGAGGACGCAAATATGATTTTCCAAACCATATGGTTAGATGTTACATGTACATGTAGTTCAAATTTGAATTGCGGTCATTAAATAGCTAGAAAATCACTTAAATGACTTAAAAAGATCAGATGACCCCTGAAATTTCCCAATTTTTAACATGACAGTTTGTATTAGTGCATGTTAGCAATAGAAAAAGTTTCAAGGCCATACGACGAAGCTACCGCCGGTTCGTCATCAAACATGCAATGTTCCCTCTCAGAACTACGAGTCTTCTTGTGAGATGCTCCCGTTTGTGAGGGGTGTGTGTCCAAAATTTCATCAAAGAGGCCAATATTTTTACCACAACATCATGTTGCCATGCCATTACATCAAGCAAAGTTTCATTTATTTGTGATCATTTTTTAATCTTTTGGAATTTAAAATCCATGGCACTCAATGCTCGTGTCCAAGCCAGGACACCTATATGTGTAAAAATTCCTTCCAATTTACTGCACGGGGCATTAACTCTCATGAGGACACAAATATGATTGACCAACCCATGATGGTTTGCTATTGCATGTACATGTAGCTCAAATTTGAATTATGGCCATTAAATTGCTAGAAAATAACTTAAATGTATTAAAAGGTCAAACAACCCCTCAAAAATTCCAAATTTTAACATGACGGTTGTATTAATGCATGTTAATGGTAGAAAACAATTAAAGGCCATACAAGGAAGCTACTTCCGGCTCGTCATCAAACATGCATTGTTCCCTCTCGGAACCATGAGTTTTCTCGTGAGATGCTCCGGTTTGTGAGGGGTATGTGTCCAAACTTTCATCCAATAAGACAACTTTTTTACCACATCATCTTGGTGCCATACTATTACTTCAAGCTCTTTTTCCTGTATTTCTGATCATTTTTTAATTTTTTGGAATATAAAAGCCATGGCACTCAATATTTGTGTCGAAGCCATGACACCAATATGTTTGAAAATTCCTTCCAATTTACTGCACATGGAATTAACTTGTACACAAGGACACAAATATGATTTTCCACCCCCATGATGGTTTCTATTGCATGTACATGCAGTTCAAATTTGAATTACGGCCATTAAATGGCTAGAAACTCACTTAATTTCTTCAAATGGTCAAATGAACCTTGAAAATTTCCAAATTTTATCATGACAGTTGTACTAATGCAGGTTAACGGTACAAAAATTTCTCGTACATTTAAAACACCATTTGTTGCCACTATACTCCAAATTCGTCTTTCACGGCTAACACAAAAATTCAACTACATCACACACAATTGGTTATAGGAACCATTTGCGATGAAAATTCGTGGGTATATTTATGTCTTCATGCATAAGTTTCGTCGGCTTCGTATGCTCAATTGTCGGTCATCCCCGAATCCATGAATCCCCGATCTCCATTCCCCAACCCCTTCTTGCAAATAATGATGCCATGGAGACACTTCATGAGGGCCTGTATGATCGCCGTGTCCTCCCTGAGTGCCGCCGCCTCCTCCGAAAGCGCGGCCGCATCCGCCTAGAGGGTGTCTGCGGCAGCCAATAGGGCAGCTGCAGTAGCCAATACAGCTTCAGCAATTGCTGCGACGGCGGCTGCTAACACCAAGAGTGCTCGAGCAGTCGTCCGTGCCGCGGATGTCGCCTTGGACCTGGTCGAGGCCATCCACACCAAGATCGAGGACGCCCACGCCAACATATTCTAGGCCTCCTCAAAATCCAGCGTGCACCCCACGTCTGAAAAGGCGGCAGAGGCCATGGAGCACCTTCTTTCTCATAAGATCGCCGAGTGGGAGCTAGAGATGAAGGAGGCGGCGGAGATCGAGGAGCGACGGGAGGAGGAGTTGCGCATTGCTAAGGGGGAGGTAGAGAAGGGCAAGTCCATCGAGGAATCAGCAGTGGAGTACCAACGTGAGCTCTGGCGCAGCCACTACTACGAGTACTACAACCTTGAGGGTGGCGCCGAGGACGAGGACGACGATGCGATCAACTTTAGTATGGGGGATGCGGAGTTCACCAACGGCGACATGTCGCCAGGGCAAGTCATCGATGTCTCATCTTACACCGGCGAGACATCGGGCGGAGCGTCAGTGGCTTTGTTAAAATTATGCGTACTTAGCCTTAATTTGTAACGTTGGTATTTTGTAGAGCAATGTTTAGGTCAACTGGCTTTGTTTAATGACTAAAATTGCTTGACTCGGTAAGTGTGTTATGTGTGCTATAGGCTCTTTTGTGTACCCAAATTAGCAAGCGATGTTAAATTATGCAGTGACGTTGATGAGCACCGTACCTAGGGAAATTTTGACCAAAATTTGAATGCTCAAACTCAGCTAATGCGTGTAAAGTAGAAGAATCATTTGCGATGCACACATTTTTTCAAAGTAAATGGTGTCCGGTGACACCGCGCACCAAGTTTCTCTCCACCTTGCGGAAAAATATTGCTTACCACCAAAATATATAACTCCCCCCCCCCTCCACACCCCCTTTTCTCCCCGACTACAAGTCACATTTCCCATGTTTACTCCTTCCCTCCTTCCCAATCTATAGCCGCTTCCTCGCTCTTGTCGTCTCGCATCCGACCGCCACGGTCTCCATTGTCTTGTTCGATGACCTATCCAGTGGCTCCTCCTACGATGATGAATCTTTCACCAGCCGTGTATGCCCCTCTCCTCTCTCTCGAATTATATTTGTAATAAAGGATTTTAACCCGGCCGCCGATTTGAGTCATTTCATCCTCTTGTAGCTCCCTAGGACCATCACTTGAGTCATTTCTTCCTCTTGTAGCTCCCTAGGACCATGCTCTTGTCACCATGAATCTCCATGTCTGTGAAGTTAGTTGTTTTTGAATCTGTAGATAGGGGGAGGAAGTTTCTAGCATGTGTAGAGAAGGTTAACTCAATTTTCGTTGTTATAAATCATTTATTAGATGTGATTCAGACATTGTCACTGTGATATGTCATTATGGATGATTAAGGCAGTCCCACAGTTTCTACCTAGTATCCAAAATTGTTACCATCTCATCAGTAGTGCCTTGAGAAAATTATTTGTTACCGCTTCAGCAGTTTGTGCAGCCAACTTTGCTCCGCACATTCGAGCAGCCAAACAGTGAAATACTAAAACATTATGGCACGAAGGAACTGGGCATCAGAGCAACTAGGTGCTCTGGAGTCCGGTTCCCTGAAATTTTCCTCTCGCATCGGCTCGGCAGTGCAGGACACCTGTGTCAAATGTAGCAACAGTTATTTTGACACTGATTTTGGCCTACATAATGGAGAGGCTTAGTGATATTAGTTATGTATTACTAAACATGTGCATGTACACACATGTTAGTGTTAATTTGATGTCATCCAAACACTAATCCTATGCTATTGCAGTTATATTTAGGTTCCTCATAAAATATTCAATTTGTTATTTATAGTACGTGACTAAGAACTAGTAGCGTTGTTGCAGTTAATTATAGCTTGTGATGTTCGTAAATTTGGTTGTTGTCTCAGTAGAAATTAATTCATTTGCACGTTGATCTTTTTGAGAAGATATGTCATAATTAGTGTGTTTCTTTATTTTTTCAAAATATGTATCTAGTGATTTTCTATGTTGCTAGAAACCCATTTTTCCTGCAATTGTTACTGGTTTATTTTTAAATATTATAGGATGAACAGAAGTGTTCTTACCTGGAGTGGGTTGATCAAGAGTGCCCACAGTCTTTGAAGATGTGCCTAGCAAAGCTCTAGAGCATGTATGAGGAAGAGAACAGAGATAGGCTTAGAAAATGTTGTCAATGCTGAAGACTATTTCAAGATACGGGGAAAAAAGACGAAGATGGATAATGGGCTCATATTTTGTAAATTAGACTTTGCTAAGATGGTGTTGGCGAAGGAGGGGGGCACTTTACCAGTTGGTCACTTCAAAACAGGTTCTTACTGAACTAAAAGCAGAGGTGGAGAAGACGAACTTGGCTGATCATGCATCAGTAAATTAGGGAAATGAATATTTTTCTAATATTGTGCTTATGAAGGTGAACTAGCTATATGATGTATTGTGTTATTTTCACGTAGCTATCGTACTGTGATGTTAAAATGTATTTATGTGCCTGATATGAAATTGGCAAACAACTGTTCGATGTGAAATCTGAATTTTCTTAATACTGGAATTGTTAATAGTAAACTAATAAACCTGCTAAATGGGTCATGACACTTTACAAATGATTCTAGCAGTAAAAGTGTGTATGATTGATATCCCAATGTCATACAGTTTTCTTCATCGAATCATGTGTGATATACTCGAATAACGCACACGGTTAACGGAGGCAGAGCGTGTGTGATCGTTAAACCTATGACGCACGAGGCTATACAAAAAATTGTGTGTGATGTAGATATGAACGGAAATGTTTCTCTGGGATTCACTATGTGGGATGTGCATACGGACGGAAACATTTGTCTGGGATTCACTGTGTGGGATGTACGTACAAACGGAAATGTTTGTCTGGGATTCACTGTGTAGGATGTGCATACGGGCGGAAAGGTTTGTCTAGGATTCACTTTGTGGAATGCACATATGAACCGAAACGTTTTCTAGGATTCACTGTGTGGGATGTACATACGAGCGGAAACATTAGGCATGTATAATTATATGCGATGGCTCGCCCAATCCCACACGAGCTCATTTTGCCCAGCGTGTGTGACCGGAGGACCTATCCCCGACAGTTTCTAGGTCGTGTGGGAAGCACCCCCCCCCCTTATCACACACACGGGAAAGGCGATGATTTAAAACTCTGTCGCGGAAAGGGGTTATAACCCGTTTGTATAGGAGCTCGTTGTACCAGTGATGGCATAGCTCGGTCTTCCTAACATAAAGTATAAATCATGAACACCCCGGTGCCAAACTAAGGAATTGTATCATAATTTTTTCGCTTCATCTTTTTCAACTACACCCAGTACATGAGCGTGAGCCATGGACTTAGCACTTTGGATGGCAAAGAGAATGATGGTAGGGGTTTATAAGGGAAGACAAAAGGTATTAGAAATTCTCGCATCAACTAGGCGGATCGTTAGGCAGTGGAGAGGACTTACAATTGATATCAATGTGAGGAGTAGGGATTGCAATGCAATGGATGCACTAGAGCTATAAGTATATGAAAGCTCTCTATATGGAACTAAGTGGGTGTGCATCCAACTTGCTTGCTCATGAAGACCTTGAGCATTTGAGGAAGCTCGTCATTAGAATATACAAGCCAAGTTCTATAATGTAAAAATTCTCACTAGTATATGAAAGGGACAAATCATGGAGACTCTCTACATGAAGAACGTGGTCCTACTTTGAAAAACAAGTGTGGTAAAACAGATAGTAGCATTGCTCCTTCTCTCATTTTTTTTTCCTTTTCTCATTTTTTAGAACAATATCATGGACCCCAACCTCACTTTTTAGAGGACTCATTAGTCTCCACCGTTCTTTTATCACTGGGACAATGCTGATGATGATCATCACGCTTTAATTTACTTACAACTCGATAGACTGAATGATATGACTACATATGAATGTCCCTGGTAGTGTACCAGGATGTGTAATGATCTAGCGTAACATGTATAACAATGATGAACGGTGTCTTTGTCACAAAATATCATGTTAGCTCTATATGATCATGCAAAGCAATATGACGGTAAATGCTCAAGTCATTTGCAAGTAATGGTGGAAGTTGCATGACAATATATCTCGGAACAACTATGGAAATGCCATGATAGGTAGGTATGGTGGTTGTTTTGAGGAAGGATATATATAAGGCTTTTGTGTAATAGGGTGTATCATATCACGGGATTTAGATGCACTGGCGAAGTTTGCACCAAGTCTCGAGGTCAGAGTGGGCAATGCACGGTATCGAAGAGACTAGCAAAATATGGATAGGTGGAAGTGCTTATAGTCCACAAACTCACATTAGTCATAAACAACTCAAGTATTTAGAAATCCTATTAGCCCTCGAAGGTATTACTCGCATGCCCCTAGGAGGGAGGTTGGGAGGAGTTAACCATCGCGCGCCCCCGATTTGGACAACATAAGGGATATCACTCAAGGATAAATTACACTCCAACTTCCTATCCATGCCATGACCAACACTTTAACGATTGGGAAGTCACAAACCTTAACATCGATATTTTTACTAGACCAATTTTCCAAGCGAGTCAAATAGGAGTCATTATTGCCATTGATTTTTGGCTTAATATCATCCATCCAATCTCCACACACCTAGGTTGTGATGCAACTCCCCTTAGATGTGTGATGCACCTAGACGAAGGTAGTGGTAAACCTTCATATCACAACCTCGATATCGTTTATCAGTCGCACATATTCAATGATCTACATGCAAGTTTTTATTATACCACCCTTGTATGCCTATCATTTTTTGACCAAACATATAACTCATCAAAATTACCACTACCTATTTAACTCTCAAAAAGATATAAGTGAAGCAAGATAGTGTAACTGGTTTCTATAATATATTTGATGTCGTGCCCAAAAGATATAAGTGGAGTTCAATGAGCATTCTATAAAAATAGAATCTATCTAAAACAGAACAATACATAATCATGGAATTTTTAGTCATTGAACTTCACTTATATCGAGGTGCCGGAAATTCTTCTGCTACTTGTGATAGTGTTGGGATTTCCCGAAGAGGAAGGGTGATGTAGTATAGTAGCAAATAGTATTTCCCTCAATTAAGAACTAAGGTTTCTCGAACAAATAGGAGACACCTTACAAACAACATGAATAGTACATGTACACATACAAAGAAAATGATTGCACCCAATGAAGACAAGAGGGTTGTCAATCCCCTTGTTATCGTCAATCGCAAGGATTAAATCTAATAGTGATAGCTAAATAAATAAAAGAAAAATAAAACAACAAGCAAATTTAGGGTTTCAGTAATAATGGAGAATGCACCAAGGGGGCATAGGTTCACTAGAGGCATCTCTTTAATAAGCATAGCAATGGTGGGTAAACAAATTATTGTTGGACAATTGACAGAATGGCGTATATACAGTTATGATGATTCTTCATGGCATGATTCATATATAGGCATTATGTCCATGACAAGTAGGCCGTTACTTACTTACGCCTAATAATATTACTCCTCCCCAAGGCCGCTATCCAGCATGCTTCTCAAAGTATTAAGCTCATGACAAACGGGGTAACGCTTTAAGTAAGATGACATAATGTAGACAAAGTAAGACCAAGCAATATGTTCGAACCTCGTCGTTTTATCCTTAGTAGCAACAATAAAATACGTTCCTTGCAACCCCTCCTATCACAAAGTAAGGACAGCGCAAGATTGAATACACTACATGCACCACTTCCTCTGAAGATCTACTCATCAACTTGGCCAAAGAAAACTCATAGATCGGTAAAATCACACATAAATAGAGTTGCCATTTACTTTATCTAATGCTATGGGTCGTAGGTTTAGTAACTACTCACACATCATCATGGAGGCTGCAAGGCTGATGAAGATTGCCTCCTCAATGGTTCCCCCCTCCTGCAGAGTACCATCGTAGGCTTCCAGATGGGATCGCGGAAGAACAGAGGCTTGTGGCGATGGAAGAATTGTTTCGGGTCTCAGTTTGGGGGTTTCCGAATATTTATGAATTTATAGAGTTGGAATTAGGGAAAACTGAGCCACAGTGGGCCCACAACCTCACATGGCGCACCCCACCTGAGCTTGTGGCCCTCTGGTACATCGTCTAGTGCCTCTCTGAAGCTTCCAAGGTCTCTTCTAGTCCAGAAAAAATCACCGTGAAATTTTATCATGTTTGGACTTCATTTGGTATGGTTTTTCTACGAAACAAAGAAATAGGCAAAAAAATGAGGGAACTGGCACTGGGCACTAAGTTAACTAGATAATACCCCGCGCGTTGTTGCGGGATATTTGCTCAGTCTTTTAAATGCGTGTATATGAAAAAAATAAGAAGGCAATGATCATACTTAGAAAAAAGGTATGATACCAGGCAAGGAATTGCTCGAATAAAGTTAAATAATCATTGTCCATGATGAATTAACACTTTTAGCAATTAAATGGTATTACTCAAATTTTACACGTAGCAAATTGGGAACTCGCAAAATACGGTTACCACATCATGGATCTTAATATTTCTTATAAAAATATGCAATAAAAAGTTAAAGTGATTTCACACCGAAAATTAATGTCCACACATACAACGGGGGTGAAAGTACAATATATTCAATGGAAAGAAGTAATAAGAAGTTGCATAGTTGATCACTTTCTGATGTAGTCATGGATTCATTCCAATATATGCAAATATATGTTGGGTGCACCGAAGAGATAAATAATCAACTGAATAATCAAAGTACCTACCTGCAAGTATATACAAGACAAAAAGGAATTATATTCGCTTTCCAAGTATATATAGTCAAAGAACATTGAAAATTAATGTACACACACTTAGTTGAAGCATCAGCTTAATAGTCAAAGAGCCTACCTGCAAGAATATACATGAGACAAAAAGAACTGAAAAGAAACTTCGACGTAGGTGAGATAAGACCATCATTAATAGTAGTGCTCCCTTTCCTGAAACAAGTTTAACTGCGTGCAACTATATATCGACATACCGATCTATCCATCTCTTGCAGGGAAAACATATTTTCTTGAATCCAAAAATTGCTTACCACTGTCATCAGCATGATGCACTCACCTGTCCATACAACAGAGTTCTAAAAACACAAAAGGAGTTTAGGGTATTGATTCATATTGTACAACGAATTAAGGTAGAGTGGAAGGACTATATCTACAGAGGAACAAAATGGCTTATAGGTGTTGCCGCCATCATAGAGTAAACAACAATGGTGCCGGAGCGTCCAGCCAGGCTTCTTCATATTAGGCATGGTGAAGGCTTGATGGAAATGAAACTCAAGCAAATCTGTGGCCTTCTCTTACCGCAATAGTTTCTTCATATCAACTACCAAGTCAAGCATGGCCACGAACTCGTCCTCCACCCTGTCCTGCTGCCCAACTCCTGATCCAGCTTCATGTGATCTTGGCCATCATTGTGAAGTTGTCAGAGGGCGGCCATATATATGCGCCGCTTCTCTATTATAATAAAGCCGGCTGATGACTGGTCGGTCTCTAAGCCGTAGGAGATGATTGCACGCCGGCGTTGTCGGCAGAGGCGGGCATCAGGTAGTGGCAGTAGTAGGTTATGCTAGTGGGAGCAGCTAGCCGTGGAGCATGACGGTGAGCAGGTCTCGGGCCGTGGTGACGTGAGCGGGTAGGTGAGAATGCCCCGCTGCTTGCCGGCGAGATGGACCTGGAGGTATTGCTGCTGCTGGTGTGCCGTTGTCCTCGATTGCTCAGGGAGACACTAACGATGACTTTCAGGGGGGAAGAGAGGGCTCCGCACCGCAGTGGATGAGAAGGTTGTGGAAGTCGCCGCTGTTGCTGGAGGGAGAGACGCGTGTTGACGCCCTAGGCTCATGATAATCATCTACTCCTGTAACAACAACATCAGGGATATGAGAATAAGGAGGAGGCTGGTATAGGATGGTGAGGAGTAGTGACATGGTTGGATGATGTGGTAGCCTGAGATGCGCTGGTGAATGCAAAGAGGGAGAAAGGATTCATAGGGATGAAGCCCAAGGGAGATGAACCGAGGGGCTTCGTGGGGAGGCATCCATCTGTTACCCTGCATGAGGAAGGAGAAGATGTATTAATTATGTTTGATGGCGATTAAAGAAGGCAAAGAGGGAGAGGAAAATCAAGTGTCGCTTGCATGGAGAATCCCTGGGAAAAATAGAACGGCGCCGTGAAGACAGAAAACGCAACGCTGCGGAGGAATCCTTTTGTAAAAGAAAAGAAAAAGATGACATCAGCAAGGTAATGAGGTAGTGGGGCCACTGATGCGGATAGCTTGCATGTCAAGAGAATTACCTTAGTGGGGATGAACTATTTAGGTATTATAGATAGGTTAGTCAACAAAAAAGATATAAAATGGCATATAAAGCATACAAGAATGATAATATAATAGCATGAGACAATTAAAATTATAGATACGTTGGAGACGTATCAACAAGCAATGAGTTAAGGTTGGGGGAGTTCACACGTCTCCATCATATCTACCTTTCAAAACACTTTCGCTCATGTTTTGGACTCAAATTTGCATAATTTGAATGAAACTAACCTGGACAAGAGTTTTTTCCAGCAAAACTACCTTGGTGCTATTTTCGTGCAGAAATAAAAGTTATCAATATTGGACGAAACTTTGCGGAGATTTTTTATGAAATAAATAAAATATACTAGAGTAAAGAAGTACCATAGGGGAGACACCCATGGCCTAGTAGCCAGCGGTGCGCCATGGTGGCTTGTGGGTCCCATCAACCTCCGTTAGACCTAATTCCAAGCCAATATATTCCGTCTTCTTGAGGTAAAAATTAGAGAGGAAGTTTCATCATATTTTACGATACGGAGCTGCTGCCACGTCATGTTCTTCATCAAGAGCTCTAATCTGAAGTCTGTTCGAGGCTCCGAGGCGAGGGATTCGTCACCTCGTCATCACCAACCTCTCTCCACCAACAATTCCATGATGCTCACCATCATTAGTGAGTAATTCCTTTGTAGGAAAACTTGACAGTGATGGAGTTGGATGAGATTTCTTATGTAAGCGAGTCAATTTGTTTGATCCCTACTATCCACTATGTTCTGAGATTGATGTTGCTATGACTTTCCTATGCTTAATGCTTGTCACTAGGGCCCGAGTGCTATTATTTCATATCTTAACAACTATGCTTTCATGAATATTTTTAGATGTTGGTCTTACCTACAAGTTGTATGCACATGTTACCGTCCTGAACCTTAGAGCCCAAGGTAACCATGAATTGGGATATCGATAGGAATGACTTTAACTTGAGGTGTTCATGTGTTCACTATGTATTAATGTTTTGTTCCGGTTCTCTATTAAAAGGAGCGCCTTAATTACCCTTAATTTTTATTAGGACACCGCAGCAACGGGAGGGTGGGGCAAAAGATATTATGCATGTTCATATAGCAAGCACGCATGACTATATACGGAATACATGCCTACATGTGATTGCTGAATTGAAGCTATTGTGTGTCGCTCTAGGTTATGACTGTTACATATTGAATCTCATCTAAATATCCATCGCTACTCCATGCCTACACTTTAATAATATTGCTTTCGCTCAAGTTAATGTTACTACCGCTACTCTGTTTGCCACAAAACTGCTACTGCCGTTACTGGTATTTTTACCGTTCCTATTGCTATCACTACATTCATATTATTATGTTACTAGTAAATTGTTGTAAGGAAGTGATCTTCAGGTGTGGTTGAATTGAAAATAAACTCTAAGGCTTATAAATATTTTTTTGATTCTCCTTGTGTCAAACCAATAAATTTGCATGAAATACTACCACAAAGACTATTACGTTCATATATACTTGTAGGTCATCACAACTCCTCTTCTTTGATAGAGATAATTATGAGCTCACTAGTGGCCGCTTCTCATTCTATGTGTTGTAACTTAAATGGACAATGCCCCGCGGGAAGGGGATTCCTAAGGAAATCAAAAAAACACCCTCGGGAATCTCCATGTCCACGTCCTTCAATTTTGTGTTTTGTAACATAAAACACAGTAAGAAATAAACTCATAATAAAGTGAACCAAAATGCCATCAGAAATCCCTTCCATTTTGTGAACAAATCATTCACAATCATTATATGTTCTCTAAGGGAATCTTCAACACTGACCCTTAAATCATCCGCAACCGTCCGGACCGCGTGGTCTAAACGTATTTTGCCATCCAACACAGTCCTGCATTGGTCCGTTCGGCGATCCAGATACAAACGGGGGAAGGGGGGCTTTGCAGGTAAGCATGTAAATGGCACGGATGATTTTTGTTCTGAATCCACTTCCGCGATCCCTTTTTAAGGATATGGTGTGCACTTGTACAAATCTGGTTGATATGGATGCGGATACTGATTTTGGTCAATCGGATAGCAGGTAGATATGGTAGAGGATATGGTATTCGTAATATCCGACGGATATGGAATATCCTGTATTTTTTGTGGATTATTCGAGATTGTCAAATAGGATTATCCGGTAAATTTAACCCAATTGAGAAGCCCAAATACCCACGTGGACCACTAATTAAAATCACCACATGATACTAGTATCTATCTAGTTACTAAGCTCCCTTGAAATCCTTGCCTCTGGTGGCTCGGGGCTGAGGGGAGCGTTGCTGGCCCATTTGTCAATGTGCGTCCATTGCTGAAGTGTGTACGTGTATTAGTATGTGTTATTGTATATCCCAACTACAAAGTATATGTATTTTATACACCTATTTCTTTTTACTCCATTTATACATTCTGTCTTAGGTCAAACTCAGTGTAAGTTTGACCAAGTTTTCAAAAATTTATTAAGATGCACAATACAAAATCAATATCAATAGATCTATCACCCAATTTGTTTTCTAAATATAACTTGATCATACTTTACAAAGTTTGACCTTAGATAAATCTAATTCACAGAGTAAAAAGAAACAAATGCAGTATATAAGAACATCACTGCGATTCTCATTCTTCTACTAACTACCCAAACATCACATGCCTGGCATTCTAATGTGCATGTTTGACCTTTTAATCTTTTTTCTCATTTACAGAAAACAATAGGTAAGGGCATCTACAGTCGGACGCATCAAACAATCTCTCATATGCCCGCGGATGCGCCCGGTCAGTGACAGGACAAGAGAGAAAAGGAAACAAGTTATCCGACCGTACCCCTCATATCTTCCCTATATGTTCACGTTGTCCATGAACCCTCATATCCATCTTAAATATGGGGAGGATATGAGCGCTCGCAGACACGCCAAGGCATCGATCCGCCACGTAGGGCGCGTCCCCGCCCTGGACTACCTTTTTCTTTATTTATTTATTCTTTCATTTCTCCCTCTTCATCTTCACCAGTCACGTGCAAGTGACTAGACATATGAGGAATAAAATGAGGATTGTGGTTGCGCAGATGAATAAATAGGAGCTCATAATGAACCCGCTCACTCCAAGGACACATCTGCGTTTGTTTGAGGAGTCGAATTAGAGCTGTGTGGCTGAAGATGCTCTCAACATGACCAAATGCTCCCTAGAACCAAATTGAAACTTTCACAATTTCACAATGTAGTGCATTTTTTTAAAGTCAAACCACACAGACTTTGAACAAGTTTACTAAGAAAAACATCTGCATCTATAATGCTAAGAATATATCATAAGATTCATTATAATAAGTATTTTCATATGTAGAATTGTAGATATAAATAGTTTTCTCTATAGACATGGTCAAAGTTTGTAAACTTTGCCTTCGGAATGATAATCTATATGCACTATATTATGAAACAGAAAAAAGTATTTGAATATATACCTGATGAAAATATGCCCTAGAGGCAATAATAAAGTTGTTATTTATATTTCCTTATATCATGATAAATGTTTATTATTCATGCCAGAATTGTATTAACCAGAAACTTTGTACATGTGTGAATACATAGACCAAAACAGAGTGTCCCTAGTATGCCTCTACTAGACTAGCTCGTTAAATCAAAGACGATGATGTTTCCTAACCAAAGACATGAGTTGTCATTTGATCAACAGGATCACATCATTAGGAGAATGATGTGATGGACATGACCCATCCGTTAGCTTAGCAACTTGATCGTTTAGTTTTACTAGCTATTGCTTTCTTCATGACTTATACATGTTCCTATGACTATGAGATTATGCAACTCCCGAATACCGGAAGAACACCTTGTGTGCTCAAATGTCATAACGTAACTGGGTGATTATAAAGATGCTCTACAGGTGTCTCTGAAGGTGTTTGTGGTGTTGGCATAGATCGACACTAGGATTTGTCACTCCGAGTGTCGGAGAGGTATCTCTGGGCCCTCTCGGTAATGCACATCACTATAAGCCTTGCAAGCAATGTGACTAATGAGTCAGTTGCGGGATGATGCATTACGGAACAAGTAAAGAGACTTGCCGGTAACGAGATTGAACTAGGTATGATGATACCGACGATCGAATATCGGGAAAGTAACATACCGATGACAAAGGGAGGAACAACGTATGTTGTTATGCGGTTTGACCGATAAAGATCTTCGTAGAATATGTAGGAGCCAATATGAGCATCCAGGTTCTGCTATTGGTTATTGACCGAAGATGTGTCTCGGTCATGTCTACATAGTTCTCGAACCCGTAGGGTCCGCACGCTTAATGTTCGATGACGATTTTTACTATGAGTTATGTGATTTGATGACTGACGTTTGTTCGGAGTCCCGGATGAGATCACGGACATGACGAACAGTCTCGAAATGGTCGAGATGTAAAGATCGATATACTGGAAGGCTATATTCGGACATCGGAAAGGTTCCGAGTGATTCGGGTATTTTTCGGAGTACCGGAGAGTTACGTGTAACACCCCAGATGTAACACCTTCCATTTATGGCAATATATGAAACGTTGGCTTCATCAATTCCATTATGGGCTCTTCTTTCATTTCGGGTTTCTTCGTTTTGTCGTGTGCGTGTGTGCATTTCATCCATGTCATGTTATCATGTGCATTGCATTGCATTCGTGTTGTCACTTGCACCCGGTTCCACTCGTCTCTTCCCGTTGTCCGTTTCGAGTTCCGACACTCACACACGTGGCCGTGGCACCCCCGAGTCCTTCTTTCGTGTGTGGCCGTGTAACGTTCCCGGAATGAGGTGAGACTTGTCGTGCGTTGTTGTTTTGGTACGTGTAGGCCGCCTGTCAAGTTTCATCGCGTTTGGAGTTCGTTTGGTACTCCAACGGTTAGCCTAGTGGGCTAAAAGCACCTCTTCCTTTTGGCCCAAGACCCCTCCACAACAGCCCACTAACCCAGCACAACCACCCCCATCATCTCAGTGGTCGGATCACGAACGTGTGGGCGAAAACCGCTCCCCATTTGGTGTGTCCTAGCTTCCTATGCCTATAAAAATGTCCCCCACGTCCATTTTCGGGCAAAAACCTAGCTCCTCCTCCTCCGCCCCGCGCCGGACACGTCCGCCCGGCGCCGGACACGTCCGCCGCCCGCCTTCCACCACGCCGCCACCGGGCCCGCTCGGCCCGGTTCGGGCCCTCCCTGGCCCGCGCGCGCCGCCGCCAGCCCGCCTCTTCGCCCCGGTCGGGTCGGCTCCCTCCGCCGCCGCCGAGGCTCGTCCGCCGGCCGCCGTGCCCGCCGGCTCCCTCCGCTCGGGGCCTCGCCGGCCACCTCGCCGACCACCGCGACCCGCCGCCACCACGCCACCTCGGCCACCGCCGCCGAGGGCTCTCCGGCCAGCTCGATCGCCGGCCGCCGCCGCCCAGCACGCCGGCGAGCCGCCGCCTCGCCATCTCCGCTCCTCGTCGTCGGTCACCGCCGTCCCGATCCGGTGGATCTGGTCAGGTGGACCGGATCCACCAATCCCACGAAGCAAACGGCCCATCCCCGTCCCTGATCCACTCCGTCCCGCATCTCCTCATCCCGTTTGACTTTTTCGTGAGGTATAAAAACTGCTAAGTCCCCAGTTTTCCATATTTTGTTGCCTGCTTTGCATAGCTGTAACTTGATGCTCGTAGATCCATTTTGGGCGTGTAATATATCAAAATGTTTGTTGAGATGTGCTCTTCATTTTGTTCCACTGTGGCATGCTTGTTTGAGTTCATCTTGAAGACCTAATCATCGTGGCAAGAGTGCTATATGTTTAAAACTGATGTCACTTGTTAATTTGTTGCCATGTTTGAGATGTGATAACTTGGTGCATGTTTATCCAAATGGAGCATATGATATGTCAAAATGTTCATTGTGAAGTGCTCTACATGATGGTTGTTGTATAATTCATGTTAGGTGTCATATTGCCATGTTAATCTCTGTTGCAAAAGTGCATGTGACTGTTAAGTGCTAAAACTTATTGTGAGATGTTGTTTTGACTTGCTCATTGCTATTGATGTGTTTGTCCTCATGTCTCGTGTTAATATGTTTTAGAAGCACCATCATATTCTTTGTTGTGGTGCAATCCACTTTCCATGATATGCCTTGAGGTGACTTAAGCAAGCTTGTAAACATGCCATGCCAATGTTGTTGTTTTATACTTAGTGAAAAAACTTCTAAGTCTGGAAATCTGTTAACCTGATGCTATGTTTGCTTGATGCCTCACTCAATTACATGCTTGTTTTGGAGTGTCCAATGGTCATATCTTGTTGTCCATGTTATGCTCTATCCATCCATGCCCTTGTTTGCACATATGATCTGCTGTAGCTTATTTATTTCTTGCTCTCAAGTTGCTATAAATTATACCTGTCAGGTTTTTATCAGCATGATCAATTTGGTGAAGCTTGTTGTTATTGATCCATGCCTCCTATGGAGTTGCTCCAATGGAGTTGTTTGATGTATGCTATGTCTACTACATGTCCATGATCATTATATGCTTAGTGGAGGTGATATGCATGTTGTTTTGTGCCACCGAAGGCAGCATCGTGATGATGTTTTTGCCTTCCCAGATTTTGACTAAGTCTGGATAATTTTATTGCAACTTGCCATGCTTGGTTAATTATGTTCCAGTAGGTTTTTGGGTGTGTTATAGGTTCATGCTTGTTAAGTATCATGTCTACTTCACATCCATGCCCTTTGTCTCCATGTTTGAGTGCTATAGCATAATTATTTCTTGCTCCAAAGATGCCATGTGGCTGTAAACTGCAGCTTTGTGTGAATATTGTTTTGCTTGCCTTCTGCAAACCGTGTGTCCGTTTCCGGCGATCTTTATATCGATTTCAACCGAAATCTTCCCCTCTATCCAGTGGCATGCTTGGTTTTCCAAGATGAGGCATTCTCCATCATCTTCTCCTTAGGCTCAAGTGCTTCCACATGCATATGCACATCATACTTGCATCATGTTGATTGTGCATTGCACCATGTTTGATATTGTGCCATGTTGTGTTCTTGTGTTGAGTAGAGCCGGAAGCCGAGACCGAGTACGAGGTTCCTACCGAGGTTGAGTGTGAGGAGCAAGGTTACGTTCCCTTCAAGGATTCAACATGCAAGATGACCTGACCCAGATATCATTACTATCTTTTCCTATGCTAGATGTCTCGCTCTTTAGATTATTTGCCTTGATGCCTATGTCTGTTTGTCAGCCTCATATTGTTGCCATGAACCTCTCTAACAACCCAACCTAGCAAACCTTTGATTGGCTACGTAAGCTTCGCTCAGCTCCTCTTATAGCATTGTTAGCTGCAGGTGAAGATTTGAAGATCTTTGCTTCATGATGAAGTTTTGTTGGGATATCAAAATATATAATCTGCTTAACTAAATCATCTATATACTTGGCAATGGGTGGAAGGCTAAGCCTCTTGCTTGGTGTTTTGTTCCACTCATGCCATCCTAGGAACCGTTTAAACCGGTGTTATGTTCCTTGATTGTGCGTCCCTAACACCGTTGGGATTTATGGGCCCCCCTTGATAACCTGCTTAGCGCTAAAGCTTTTCCAGCAAGTCCCAACTTGGGTTCTATTTGCCTAATAACTAAAACTTGCATAGGGAGTTATAAACCCTTTTCTTAATTAACAACCCGGGTCAGTGCTCCACATGAGTGTTGGTCCAAACTGAGCAGACTGCGGGGCCACCTCGAGGAAACCCGAGGGCTGGTAAAAACCTGTAGGATGACTTATCCGGTCGTGTCCTGAGATGAGATACGCACGGCTACTATCAGGGTGTCGGCACGCCGGGAGGACTTGCTGGATTAGTTTTACCTTAGTCGGAATATCTTGAGCACGGGATTCCGAGAATACTCGGGTCTTCTGAAAGTGCAACTAATCCCCGGGTGGTTTTGGCAATTAATAACAACATATATATCATTGAACTAATAGTTTCTTGAGAATCATTTCAGAGAAGTTCAGTGATATGGGTATGGCAATGACTGAAGAAGTGGACCCCTCAAAATGCTAAGGCAAGCATTGGCAAAAGCTCAAGACTCCATTTTTGGTTTAGTGATCCAAGATCACATTGAGTCCATAGGAAAAGCCAATACTATTAAAAGGGGATGAGGTTGTGTTGATGATCTGGTTGCTCAAGTGCTTAGTGATATATCTCCTTCAACTATCAGCAACTTTCACTACAATACACACTCATAAGTAATCTCGGACCAACCGATTTTCCAAACTCAGTCACACCGAGATGAACCACCTCAGCCATAAGCCAAACCCTAGAAAAATCGGACATTCCGAGTTTGAGTTCGGTTTCACCGAAACATGGGCTGCCAAGCTTCTGTAACCGTTTGTCATCATATCGGAATAACCGAGATGATATTTTCGGTCTCACCGAAACTGGCAAGCTCATGTCTTTGCTCAAATCGGAATAACCGAGATGGTATTTTCGGTCCCACCAAAAACCCCAACGTTCACATTATTTGAACTTTCGGTCTGACCGAGTTGTCCACTTCGGTCTCACCGAGATTGCTCAATTATGTGTGTAACGGTTGGATTTTGTGTGGAGGCTATATATACCCCTCCACCCCCTCTTCATTCGTGGAGAGAGCCATCAGAAAGAACTACCACTCCTACCTTACACTTTCTGAGAAGAGAACTACCTACCCTTGTGTTGAGATCAAGTTGCTCCACTCCCACCATATGAAACTTGATCTCTAACCTTCCCAAGTTGCTTTCCACTCAATCCTTTCTTCCACCATAGCCAAATCAGTGAGGAGAGTTGAGTGTTGGGGAGATTATCATTTGAAGCACAAGAGCAAGGAGTTCATCATCATCTACAACATCTATTACCTTTTGGAGGGTGGTGCCTCCTAGATTGGTTAGGTGTCGCTTGGGAGCCTCCGTCATCGAGATGTGGAGTTGAACCAAGAAGTTTATAAGGGCAAGGAGATCGCCTACTTCGTGAAGATCTACCCCGAGTAAGGCTAGCCCTCCGTGGGCGTAGGCCATGATGGAATAGACAAGGTTGCTTCTTCGTGGACCCTTCGTGGGTGGAGCCCTCCGTGGACTCGCGCAGCCGTTACCCTCCGTGGGTTGAAGTCTCCATCAACGTGGATGTACGATAGCACCACCTATCGGAACCACGGGAAAAATCACCGCGTCTCCAAATTGCGTTTGCTCTTCTCCACCTCTCTTTACTACATGTGCAATTTACTTTCCGCTGCCTATACTCTAGAATTGCATGTGTAGGGTGATGCTTGACTTGATCATAATTGTGAATCTGCCAAAAACTGTTCTTGAACAAAAGGCAGAATTTTTATATTTACAAGTAGTCTAATCACCCCCCCCCCTCTAGACATACTTTCGATCCTACAAGTGGTATCAGAGCTTTGGTCTCCATTGTTTTGGTTTCCACTGCATTGGACTCCATAAGCTTGGTTTCACAACCTAGGAGAGTATGGCGTCTAGTGAGGGAATTGGAAGATGCTTCATGGCTAAAGGCCCCAAGGTATCACACCCTGAATTCATTGACTTCAATAGTGATGAGGATGACTTGCTTGGTGAAGATGAGCTTTTGCATGATAAATCCAGTGAGCTTAGTAACGATGAAAATGCTAGTAGTCTTTATAGTCGAGAAGAGTCGAATGACAATGCTATGAAGGAGATTGAGCGTCTAACTAAAGAACTAAACACTCTTAAGTTAGCTCATGAAACAACTCAAGAAGATCATAGAGAGCTCTTATGATCTCATGAGAAGCTACGCTTTGAGAAGCTCACTCTAGAGCAAGAACATGAGTTTCTAAAAGCGATCAATGACGATCTTCGAAAGAAGAGTTCTTCATATCTTGCCAAACGACTTCTCTTGTCTAATTTCTTGCCACCTATTAAGACTAAGCATGACAAGCATAAGAAAAATTCTTCCTCTAGTAGTAACAATAACCATGTTAAATCCAATGTTGTTGCTTCTAGTAGTTCTCTTGATTCCACTAACAATGTTTCAAGCCAAGTTACACTTGAGCAAGAGAATAGCTTATTGAAGGAAATCATAGAGAAAGGTGTCTACAAGAGTCTTGCCGGAAGCAAGAACTTTGAGGAAATTATTCGCAAGCAAGGAAGGCACCGGAAGAATCAAGGGATTGGTTTTGAGCGAAAGTTCAACGCCGAAGGTGTTGAGTGGGAAGAAGGTCAATACCCTACTCCACAGTTTGTTTCTCAAAAGGAGAAGTATGATCCTACTTCTTCCAATGTGGAACAAGCTCAAGATGACCTTCCACCACAAGACCACAAGCTAAAAGCCAAGGACAAGCTTCAAGAGGAGATTGATGCATTCATTGAAGCACCTCAAGCCATGGTCAAGTGGGTTCCCAAGGACACGTCAAGTTCTACTTCGTCAAGCTCAACTACAACCCAAAGGATTCCCATCAAGATGATGTGGATCCCGAAGAAGAAGAACTAGAAGGTTCTTGAGGGTGACTCCGCCAACATACTTCACTCACATTCATTTTTGGCAAGAACTTGTGCAATCAACTTCCACATCATGCACTAGTTCATGGAGTCACAAACCCTCTTGTTGGTAAGTCAAGGGACAAGGTAATCATTGCTTTCATGGACATCATCTATTGTGAACTTCAATCTATGTCCATGGATATCCTTGTTTGTTCCTTGTGGGACTAACCCATGTAGGTATTGAAAGTGCCCTAATCCAAAAGGATAGCTCCCAACTCTTGATGATCTACATCAACATTGAGCATCCACATCTTCAACATCTACATGAAGTCTTCTACGACAACCCAAGGTTAGTTTGACCCTTTAAAAGGGGTTCTCACATCTAGGGGGAGCTTTGCTCTAAAAATTGAGCTAAAGCATCTCCAAATGATGTGATCACATCAATGCTTTATGTAAAAGTGGTAACCCCACTTGTGCTTAAACGATGAGTATGACCTATGATCAAATGTTCTCATTTGGCTCCTAAGTCAAAATACTCATGTAAAGATGACCTAGTCATCGACAAATTGTGTGCTAGTAGCTAGAGTTTTGGTTGTGCATGTTTGACACATATTTCTTTTGCTATCTTATTGTGTGAGCATGTTGAATGCATGATTTTATCCATTCGAGGACATCCATTTGTTGTTTTGGTTGTTTTGATTTTTCTGGCCAAATGGATGGACAAGAATGCCTAAGTACCTCCCCTAGCTATCTATGCTTTCTTGTCTCAAATTCTATTCATGCTCATATCACAAACATTGAACAAGTCATTTTCGGACCTTCCGAGTGAGGAGCACTCGGAGCCACCGATCCGTCTAAGGCTGACTTCCAAAACCTTCTAAGTGATTTTCGGACAGACCAACTTGCTCCCACTCGGTCAAACCGAAAGCATTTAGACTGATCTAGGTTTCATCTCGGTGAAACCGAGTTGTAAGTTTCGGCGTGACCGAAATGCATAACTGCCTGGCAGTTATCCATCTCGGTGACACCGAGTTTTTCAACTCGGTCCCACCGACAGCAAAGGGATATATATACTGAGGGCAGCGTGCGTTGATTATTCCTTCAAACGTTTTCGCTCCCACGTCCCCTGCTGCCGTCACCCTGATCTCCGGATCGTCGCCGTCGTCGCCTGTGCGCCCTCGCCGCAGGTCTCCGTCGCCGTCAACGGCCTTCTCCTCCGCGTCGTTGCCGCCGTAGAGGGACTCCACCAAGTTAGGGTGAGTCTCGATCCCACTCGTGCTCCCATCCGATTCATTGCACGTTTGGTTTGCCCTATATCTGGCCACGATTGAAAACTTCTTTTCCACCAGATCGGTTCTAGTTTCGAGTAAAATTCTTAGGGTTAGGTTTCCACGGAACACATCTCGGTGAAACCGATTTTGAAATTTCGGTGTGACCGATTCGGCCTCTGGCCATTGCACTGCACCTTTCGGTCCAACCGAGTTGTGCAAATCGGTGTGACCGAAATATAGTTTTAGTGAAATCCTAGTGTATCGGCAGGACCGAAACCCACTTCGGTCTAACCAAAAGTGGTGTGGTAAGCTTCTGTTACACACTTCGGATTCACCGAAACTGAAAATCGGTCTGACCGAAATGCATTCTGTGAAAACTTAAAACTAAAATTTGAACTCATTTTTTTTTCAAAAACCTCTGCAGTTTGTGATAACTCTTCTACTCTGCCTATACCTTATCTATTCATAGGTTGTCAGCCATGTCAGATGCCAGTGACAGCCAGAACAGGTCAGAGTCACCTTTTGCGGACATTCCGGAAGCAGACACTAGTCCTGAGGCTAGTAGTCCAGTTGATGATGGTGAGAGGAGTACACCTAGTGGCTTGCCTCCTGCAGCCACCAGAGCCAGAAAGGAGAGGAATTCTGTTGATGAGGATTCTGATTTCATTGCTGAGGAAGAAGTGTCCTCCAAGCCTAAGAGAAAGGTTGTTGCCAAAGAGCAACAAGGTTAGCAGTCAAAGAAGGGCACCAGCAAAGTCAAGCAATCAGCTGTTGCCAAGAAGCTGAACTTGGGAGAGCCAGCCCCAAGCAAAGTGAAGAAAACCTCCAAAAGAAAGAGGGTTGTGTATACTGATCCTCATGCAGATGCAGCAGTCGAAGAAGAAGAAGAAGAAGCACCCCAGCCTGCTCCTCAGAAGCAGAAGCTCATGGGTGATGCAATTAGGGCTGGAGCCACTTCAAAGCCCAAGAAGCCTGCTCAAGCTAAGGCAGCTCCAGCAAAGCCTACTGCCAAGCCCAAGAGGACAACCAGAAACATTCCAGCATCTGAGAAGAACAAGGGTGATGTGCCACCAGCTGAGTCTGATGAAGAAGAACAAGTGTTGCTGAAACTCCGTCCAAAACTGCCACTTCACAACGATGCTCATCCTCAAGCCGAGGATATGAAGGCAAGGAAAGATAGAGGTCTCAGGCTATGGAGACAAGCTGACCCATATGCCGTGAGGAGAAGGCCTGCTGTAGACCCCAGATTTCACACCAGAGAGCAGCAGGACTTCTATGAGACTGTGCTGATGGACAAGAAGCCAATAGTTGCATATACCAGATACGTTGACTGGAAATACATTGACAGTGAAGAGCACAGAGACTTCTTTCCCCATGTGCATGAAAGCTTTACTGCATGTGGAGTTGCTGAGTTTGTGGGTCAGAAACTGACAGATTGGAACGACGAGATGATCATGCAGTTCTATGCCACAGCTCACTTCTATCCTGATGGGAAGATCACCTGGATGACTGAAGGTCAAAGGTTTTCTTCTTCTGTTGAAGAATGGGCAGAACTTCTGAATGCTCCAGTGCAACGAGAGGACGACATTGATGTCTATGGGATTCCAAAGAAGAACCATGATTCCATGAAGAACGTGTACAAGGAGATCCCCGCAGCAGATTTGGAAGTGTGGAAGCTTGGCTCAGTTTACTATCTCCAGGCAGGTTTACCTACCACTAACACTATTCTGAGGCATACCTTGATGCCCAAGTCTGGAGATCATCGCATGATCAGAGGGTATTCTATCAACATGCTGCATATACTTGATGAGAAGGCACCTTTCAAGGTGATGGACTTAATGGTAGAGACCATTAAGAGGACTGCAGCTGACCAGAAGAGGTCCTGTGGATTTGCCCCGCAGATTCAGATGCTTATCAATGCCAAGTTTGGCACGGGCAAATTCTTGTTGGATAGGAAACACTTACCCCTGCAGCCAGAGCATGAAGACAATGTTGTTGTGATGGACGAGGAGGATCCAACATCTGTTGAAGGTCAAGCCAAGATTGAAGCTGCTAGGAAAGCCAAAGCTGATAAAGAGGCAGCAGCAGCAGCAGCTAAACCAAAGAGCTTCGGAGAGCAGATTCTTCAAGCTACCCAAAGGATTGAACAACGCCTGGCCAGCATTGAACAATCTCAGGAGAGCTTAGAGAGGATTGTTGACGAGAAGATCCATGCTTTGGACGTGAAGCTGACTGAAATTCAGGTGACCGTCAACAAGCTTGAGGCAGACATGGAGGAAGCAAAGCAGGACAAGGCAGAGCTCATGCAGGATGACTTAGTCCAGGATTCTCAGCGACAGACTGCTCCGGTTCCCAGAGGATCCCGATCAGCTGCTATTCCAGTGACTGACACCAGGACTACCACTTCAGCACCTCCTACAGCTCCAGCAGTTACTCCAGCTACAGCTCTAGTATCCACTCCTCCAGCGCAGACATTAGATGAAGTCTTCGCCGATGCCGTCATATCTACTCCGACATCTACCCAGACGGGAGCCGCCAGCAGAGCCCACAGTGATGTTTAGCTCTATGCTTTTTCAAACTTTTTGGTAACTTGTTGCCAAAGGGGGAGAAATTGTATAGATCATAGGGCTTCGAGAGAGAGAGTGATGTTATCTTTGCGCTTTTGCTCTTTCGTTCTTTTGCGGTTTCTTTGAGATACTTTTGGTTTTCAAAACTTTCAGTGTGCTTGATACTACGTTTGATGCTACCTTAATGAGTGCTTGGTCGTACTATGCTTTAATGTGTGCTTAATGCTTATCATATGCTATTCCTATCTTGTATGATCATTTACTCATGTCTTGGTGATTGGGTGCATGTTATTCATTCTTATCATTTTGTGCGCTCCACCAAGATGTATGTGACATGGAAGAGTGACCCATGATCCTAATCGATTGTGCATTTGCATTCAAACGCAAATCTTAAATAATGCACAAATTTAGGGGGAGCTCTTGCTTATCACATACTTCTCAAAGCGACGATATTATTCATTGATTATATCCTTTGTCGAAGCTTTGATCTATATGTTGTCATCAATTACCAAAAAGGGGGAGATTGAAAGTGCAACTAATCCCCGGGTGGTTTTGGCAATTAATAACAACATATATATCATTGAACTAATAGTTTCTTGAGAATCATTTCAGAGAAGTTCAGTGATATGGGTATGGCAATGATTGAAGAAGTGGACCCCTCAAAATGCTAAGGCAAGCATTGGCAAAAGCTCAAGACTCCATTTTTGGTTTAGTGATCCAAGATCACATTGAGTCCATAGGAAAAGCCAATACTATTAAAAGGGGATGAGGTTGTGTTGATGATCCGGTTGCTCAAGTGCTTAGTGATATATCTCCTTCAACTATCAGCAACTTTCACTACAATACACACTCATAAGTAATCTCGGACCAACCGATTTTCCAAACTCAGTCACACCGAGATGAACCACCTCAGCCATAAGCCAAACCCTAGAAAAATCGGACATTCCGAGTTTGAGTTCGGTTTCACCGAAACATGGGCTGCCAAGCTTCTGTAACCGTTTGTCATCATATCGGAATAACCGAGATGATATTTTCGGTCTCACCGAAACTGGCAAGCTCCTGTCTTTGCTCAAATCGGAATAACCGAGATGGTATTTTCGGTCCCACCGAAAACCCCAACGTTCACATTATTTGAACTTTCGGTCTGACCGAGTTGTCCACTTCGGTCTCACCGAGATTGCTCAATTATGTGTGTAACGGTTGGATTTTGTGTGGAGGCTATATATACCCCTCCACCCCCTCTTCATTCGTGGAGAGAGCCATCAGAAAGAACTACCACTCCTACCTTACACTTTCTGAGAAGAGAACTACCTACCCTTGTGTTGAGATCAAGTTGCTCCACTCCCACCATATGAAACTTGATCTCTAACCTTCCCAAGTTGCTTTCCACTCAATCCTTTCTTCCACCATAGCCAAATCAGTGAGGAGAGTTGAGTGTTGGGGAGATTATCATTTGAAGCACAAGAGCAAGGAGTTCATCATCATCTACAACATCTATTACCTTTTGGAGGGTGGTGCCTCCTAGATTGGTTAGGTGTCGCTTGGGAGCCTCCGTCATCGAGATGTGGAGTTGAACCAAGAAGTTTGTAGGGGCAAGGAGATCGCCTACTTCATGAAGATCTACCCCGAGTAAGGCTAGCCCTCCGTGGGCGTAGGCCATGATGGAATAGACAAGGTTGCTTCTTCGTGGACCCTTCGTGGGTGGAGCCCTCCGTGGACTCGTGCAGCCGTTACCCTCTGTGGGTTGAAGTCTCCATCAACGTGGATGTACGATAGCACCACCTATGGGAACCACGGGAAAAATCACCGCGTCTCCCAATTGCGTTTGCTCTTCTCCACCTCTCTTTACTACATGTGCAATTTACTTTCCGCTGCCTATAATCTAGAATTGCATGTGTAGGGTGATGCTTGACTTGATCATAATTGTGAATCTTCCAAAAACTGTTCTTGATCAAAAGGCAGAATTTTTATATTTACAAGTAGTCTAATCACCCCCCCCCCCTCTAGACATACTTTCAATCCTACATCTTCCCACCTTGGAGTTGCGACTCCGCAGATCGTGAGCTTGTGATGGGCTAAGTTGGGACACCCCTGCAGGGTTTGATCTTTCGAAAGTTGTGCCCGCGGTTATGTGGCAGATGGGAATTTGTTAATATCCGGTTGTAGATAACTTGACATCATGTTCAGAATACACTACCAGCGAGAGTAACCGTGACGGTCATTTTCCGAAGGGATTCGGGAAGTGAACACGGTGGGGTTATGAATAACGTGCTTAGACAGGATCACTTCATGATCACTTTGACGCTCGTGGCACTTCTCTTCTCGCTCTAAACACGTAAGCTAGTGCTAGTGCAGCTGCAACCTTGTTCTTCAGCCTTGTTCCACACCCAAGGCTTAGATAGTTTTGCTACCCGGGAACGGGATTGCTGAGTCCTCCGTGGCTCACAGATTCTACACAACACCAGATGCAGGTACCATGGTGAACTACACAGGTGATGGCACAGAGTTGTACTGGGAGTTCGACGAAGAGCGTGGGCGATAGTACGTGTCATATCCCGACGATCAGTAGTGGCTTCATCATCACCGTCACCACGCCGTCGTGCCGACGAAATCTCCCGTGACGCTCAACTGGATCAAGAGCTCGTGGGACGTCATCGAGATGAACGTGTGCTAAACGTGGAGGTGCCGTACGTTCGGTGCTTGGATCGGTTGGATCGCGAAGACGTTCAACTGCATCAACCGCATCACTAGACGCTTCCGCTTTCGGTCTACGAGGGTACGTAGACACACTCTCCCCACTCGTTGCTAGATAGATCTTGCGTGATCATAGGATTTTTTTTTGAAATACTATGTTCCCCAACAATACCTTCATAGGGACAAGGAGTATCTACCCCCGAGCTCAAATGCTCTCTCATGAACAGTAAAATCAAAAAATCAAAAAAAAATTAGTAAACTTTGACAAATGTTTTGTATGCCTGCAAAAGTTCAGCACGATACGACATTCGTGGAAGGCGTGACAAAAGAACAAAATCGATGTTCCAAAAATGCTAGTTTGAAAACATTTTGGAGTGCTGATTTTTTTTTTGCCACGCCTTCCACGAATGTCGGTTTGTACTGAAATTTTGCAAGCATACAAAACATTTGTCAAAGTTTACCAAACAAAATTCAGAATTTTTTGAATTTTTTACCTTTTTTTTTATTTTATTGTTCATGCGAGAGCATTTGAGCTCGGAGCAGAATATGACTTTCGCCTTGATAGCTGTGTATTTTATAATGCATGCAAGAAGTCCATGACGGATTGCTCATCGAATTGGTCGACGCATTCCATTCTATGGTAACCTGCATGAATCACCCACTGAACTGACAATTTAACCTATGATCAACAATAGTATGTAAGATAATTAACTAACAATTATGGATAATAAGTGAGCAGACTGTAACAAAAGCACACAAAAAATAAAATAGGCGAGACTTAACCCACGGCTGAAGAACGACGTGGCAAAGCGTGTGTCACAGTCTAGTTTAACCTAACCCTAGTACAAAATGACCTCAATCCCAATTCACATGGAGCCGTCGACCATGGTCATCTCAGCGTCATCTTGTCTTACGCCGCCAGGGGCAGCCGCATCTCTCCGACAAGTCGGTTCTCCGACACAATGGACAAAGATGTCGGCGCAGGTCCGATCAACGAAGGTGAACACTTTGTTTAAACTTTCTTAATTTTTTAGATGCAATGAATCACATAGGTTATGCACAACCGGTCGTTGTGGTGGTCTGGTAGATTACTATGCGGAGGGAAGTCTGCTCGCGGTCATGATCTACACTTATACATATTTTTTCAGTTTTACTAAGTCTTAGTCCATTTAGACTTCGTTATGTCTCAGTCGATGTTATATGTCTATGATCTTGCATGGAGATCAGCATAATTGTTTTTCAAGTTTTCCTTTTTCTTCTTATATACTACTCTCTTCATTCCTAAATACTCCCTCCGTAAATAAATATAAGAGTTTAGATTACTACTTTAATGATCTAAATAATCTTATACTCTCTCCGTCCCAAAATAAGTGTCTTGAGCTTAGTACAAATTTGCACTAGAGCTAGTACAAAGTTGAGACACTTATTTTGGGACGGAGGGAGTATTTCTTTACAGAGGGAGTACTTGTCTTTCTAGACATTTCAAATGGACAACAACATACAGATGTATGTAGACATATTTTAGAGTGTAGATTCATTCATTTTGCTTTGTATGTAGTCATTTGTTGAAATCTCTAGAAAACAAATATTTGAGAACGAAGGGAGTATATCACTTGATTGCGACTTGGTTAAGTCTCAGTCGACTGAGACCTTAACACACCCATATTTTTTTGCATGGGATTTACGCTCATATATAATGGTGTTTTTCAATACAGTGCGAACATAAACGCATATATAGAGGTTTGACTACATAATATTAGCAGAATAACTATACTGATAACACTTCCGCACTACACGCTCAACGAGAGTGCACGTCATTATTTGAACCAATTGTGCTGCATTACTCACGCGAGTGAACTTCTCGTCGCAAAAAACTGCACGGTATGTTTTTTCGCTACCTTTTTTGCTCAATTTTTTAACCGTTTGTCGGAACGAGGCGTGTAATATATCGTTGTAAAGTTATGGATTAGGCGCAACTTCGCCATGTTTAATACTTTTCGAGATACCTCATGGTTTAAGAGCAGTTTCGAAAATTGTGCGCCTCACAACAAATGACAGCGAGCATTTTTTCGCGTTTTCTTCTACACCGCTCACCGAAGTGAATCAAATGATATACCGTTGGAAAGATATCATTGAGGCGCATCTTTTTCATATCTATTATTTTCTCTAGTTCGTTACGGTTTAAGAGCAGTTTCAAATTTACTAAATCGCGGAACAATATTTTTCAAATGTTTTCAAATTTTTGGTACTGTTTTCGCTCTAGTTTTTGAACCGTTTGTCAGAACGAGGCATGTAATATACCGTTAAAAAGCTACGGACGAGGCGAAACTTTAATATGTTGAATTGTTTCTGAGATTCCTTAGGGTTTTTAGTTAATTTTGAAAATCGTGCAGTTGACCACGATATGCAGCGGCCGTTTTTCGTGAAATTTTTTCAAACCGCTCATCGAAATGATTCAAGTGGTACACCATCGAAAAGATATCGACAAGGCGCAACTTTTTCATGTAGAACACTCTTTCTAATTCCTTACGATTTAAGAGCAGTTTTGATTCTACCGAAATGTGGACACTCTGTTTTCCGCGACAACAAAATCGACGCGTGCACTGCATCGGACAGAAAAGCGCAGTGCTTCAAACTAAAAACCACACTGCATCAGACAGTCAATTGAACTTCATGACTTCTTTTGTTGGACGTAGATTTTTCTTAGACAAGTTTTGTTGTCTTTTTTCCAACTTCTTTTTCGAACGAGAGTGGATCGCAACACTCCCGAAAGTGAACTGTAACACTACCAAAAGTGAACCTCATGATTTCTTGTTGTCTTTTTTTGTACTTATTAATTTTTTACGCACGTTGACCAAGCGAGTGGACCGCAGTGACTGAGCGAGTGAAGTACATCTAATATAGAAGCGACCTTCTTTGAGATATTATTTTTCCCTGTTTTACAAGTGGGACAAGTCAACCACGTAGAAGTTTTATAGCAAACTGCATGGGACAATAAAGTGAGCTTCAAAGCCACATCTATCAGTTTTATAGCAAACTGCATGAGACAACAAGATTCCTCATTGAATACAATGAACCACAAGACTCCTCGAAGTGGGCTGCATCAACACATTTTTCTCTCGAAAATGAACCTCTTTCTCCAAGTTGCACGCCGCACACACCCGCACAGCACCACAGCAAATGACGACATGCAACGCCAAGGCGTCCAAGCTACCATGTAGAAGTGAACCTCATGTCGGTGCCAGCCGAACTACACAAAGGGATTTAACAAACTTTTATATTAGATGTAAACAAATTTGTGAGGCTCTCCGTTGTGGTTGACTGCACCACAACAAGCCGGGGTTCATACTTAAAAGATGCAAAGTATACTTACTGTTGCACTACAGAGACGTGTGGGGGAGCTCGTTGAAGACCAACATTTTGCTGCGTTTGTTGCTGAGTGCGCCCAAGAACTGCTCAGACATGTGCATGGAACCGCATCTTACGCTGGAGAAGCTGCACCTCCGCACTCGCTGAACTGCTCCGAAGAAATTTTTGAAAAAACAATGATAATATCCTGAACTTCAACTGTGTCGTAGCCGCACCGCAGCTTTCTGTTGTTGGGGAAGAAGAGAACCGCCACAACATCTTCACCGGTGTCGCGACACACCTTGGTTCCCACCGCAGCAGAACCCATCATTGCCTCACACGGAGCAGTAGGAGAAGGCACGACCAGCGCCATGGATCTGACCATGAACTGCAAAAGGAAATTCAGCGAGCTGCAAAAAATTCACCGACGAGTGGCATACCAACCTGCAATCTGAGCCGCGATGAGCTGCACGCTAAGCTGCAACGAGTTGCATGCCATGTTGCCGGCGTCTTTATCCTCGGGTCGTCGTCGTCCTCGCGCGCAAGGTTGGGCGTGAAGCAAGTGGACCCTGTCGTTGCCTTTTTTGGATGCGGTAGTCGTGCCTCCGCCGAATATTATCCATGACGCCCGAACCCACAGATGTGTGGCTGCGGCGTGGTGGATGGCGTCCACGTGGAGGAGAAGAGGCGAGCTCCTGGTCGTGGCCGAAGGGGGTAGAAGAAGATGCGGCATCATGAGGTGTGGGTGCCGCGCTGAGAACGACCTTCCCGCCATGGCCATGCCGGCGGCGCTCCTCCACTGCAAGACAAGGCCCGGTGCGGGCGCCTGGTGGAGGGTGCATCGGTGAGCACCGGTTGCGGGCGGATTTGGCCCTCCTCGAGCTGCGTGGCGGAGTCGGTGGAATGGCGCATCCCATGGTGGCCTTGCTCGCGGAGCATCCCCCACGAGTGTATATATATATATATATATACACATCTGAGCTATTTTGTTTCGCGTAACAGAATATTATTCTGTTACCCTACTAAAACAGACGGTTTCAGACGTTTGTACTGATGTATTACGAGCGGTTGAACTGATGCATTCATTTCTATTTAACAAATCATCTTCTTTAGTTCATTTTTTGTGCAATTTTTTTTGGTCAAAACGGGGCGTATCATATATCGTTGGAAAGCCCTTGACATCTACTCCCTCCGTCCGGAAATACTTGTCGGAGGAATAGATGTATCTAGACATATCTTAGTTCTAGATACATTCATTTTTATCCATTTCTCCGAAAAATATTTCCGGGCGGAGGGAGTATATTACAATCATATAATTTGTTTTTGCAAAATCATCATGGTTTAAGAGCAATTTTGAAAAAACCATTTTTTTCAAAACCAAAAACGTGAATCGTATTTTGGACGCAATTTTCAAACAGTTTGTCGAAATTGAGCAAATAAGATGGCGTTGGAAAGCTGATGAAAATCCGCATCTTCCTTATATCCATTGTTTTTCTAATTATATATGATTTAAAAGTTGTTTGAAAAATGGTGAAATTCTGGGCGAAACATATTTTCGCGATTTTTTGCAAACGGTTTGTCGGATTGACGTAAATGATACGGCGTTGGAAAGCTATGGAAAATGCGCAACTTTTTCGTATTGAAATGTTTTTCTAATTCCTTACGGTTTAAACATAAATTCGAATACGGTCAAATTTGATTTTGAACGTAATTTTTTTTTAAGTTTGTCAAAATAGGGAAAATAGTATACCGTTGGATAGCTATCGAAAATGCGAAACTTAGTCATGTTGGCTCTATTATGATAACACCCTTAAGAGTTTTATTCTGCACATCCCCACCTTATTCTGCTAACACTTCGGCACTGCGACAACCCCCGAGCCGAACCACATGTAAAACAAAAAAAGAGCAACCCCACCCAACCCACCTCCTTCCCCCACCTCTTCCCGCATCCACCCATTGCCTATCTACCACCTCCTTCCAACTGCACGGCCACGAGCACGCCTCCCGACGGTGGATCTGGGCCAGCTACCGCCCCAAGCGCCCGGAAAGAAGCCTCCCCCAATCCCCACCCCACCCACACATGAACAACTCCTCAAACCACGCCGCACCACCTCCCCCTCCAAGTCATGGCCACACCACCTCCCCCTCCCAGCCCCAGCCGCACCATCTCCCTTCCAGTCGCCGCCGCCGCTCCTCCTCGCGCCGCCACACTAGATCCCACCCCGCACCCCTCGTCGACCACCTCCCACCATGCCGCAAACATACCTCTACCGCCTGGCCCGAGTCGGATCCCTGCCGAGCCACCTACCCCGGCCCTGCGACCGCCGGATCCGGTGGGATCCTCCTCCCGTGCCTGCCCGACGATGGGTGCATCCTAAAACAAAGGTGATACGCCCCCTCACCCCGGTGGTCGGCGGATCCGGACTGTGAGGTCCTGCCCCCATCCCGGGATCCAGCTCCTCTGGATGCATGATGCGGGTCCCCCATTCCCCGGCGAGCTCTCCTGCTTCCCTTCCCCTCCCCTCCGGTGAGCTCTGCCGCCCCCATCCTCTCCGACGAGCTCTCATGTCTCCCCTTCCCTCTAGTGAGCTTGTCGCGGACGGATCCACCCTTTCAACCTCTGGATCTGCCGCGGCACTGCCTTGCCTTGCTGACAGAACTGAGCACCACCACTGGACTCCGGCGTACCAGCAGTACGACAAAAAAAGCCCAGATCAAATAATTCGCTATTGTTCTCCGCTGATGACGAGCAGTGTGTTGACACCATATTTTCGCACGGCATAAAAAGAAAATAAGATGGCTCAAATGGAAAAGTGCTCAAAGTGAAAAAGTTTCGTATTGTCGAGGTGAACATTTTTTAAGTTTGGGCCATCGTCATGCGATCTCATCTCGAGTGCCAAAACTATGCTCAAAGCACTGAGATTTTATATCTAGATCAGTATTCGGCAGATTAGACCACCAAGACTGCCTCATATGGAAAAACTTTCTACACGAATTGTCTTTGCCTCGTCGAAACGGTCGATTTTGATATAAAAATCGTCCCAATCCGATTTCGTATGCAAACGTTACAGCCATCCGAACACAGCCCTGTCACAGAGCCATAAGTGGCGCGCCCCACCAGCCACGTGTCTGATGGGTAGCACGAATAACAGCCTGTATTGCGTGACCGTTTTGGCCTAGAAAATGGCTTCAAATCGAAAAACATTCAACACTAAAGTTGTTCGTCTCGTCGAAACGGTCAAGATTGCTTTTGGGGTCTTTTCTATCCGAGGTCATTTACCACCTCAAAAATTACACGCAAGGTACATTTAGTTTAAACCGAACAGTTTTGGAAAGTTCGGACAAAACCAATCCGAATTTGGCTAGGGTTTTGGACGTGAATCCAAGCCTTTTCCTTGCACAGGAAGTCCAGCCGCCTCTTATATACCTAAGGGGTGAAGGCCGATTGAACAACACACAATCGAACAAACACAGCTACTACTTTTTCGTGTTCATCTATCCCCTACCCTTGTATCTTCTTCCTCGTTCTTTGTTCGTTCTTCTTCATTGCAGGACGGCGAACCTCGAGGCCCTAGGGGCGATCAGGTCGACCTAGGGCAGCCCATAACCGCCGCGCGCCCTGACGGGGTCCCTCCCGGGCAAGCAGGGCTTCGGGTCTACAAAAGCGCCCGCCGGATTGTCTTGCGTACCGTGCTTCCTGCGGGTCTCCTTCGACGTGAGCTGCGGTGCCTCACCCCCGACGTCGAGGGTACATGGTGACGTGTTCGTGTGCAAACACACTTTTTGGCGACTCCGCTGGGGATGAAGCTTTGAACAGTCTCCAGCCTGTTCTTGCTACGAGGAGATCGTCATCAAGCGGCTGCAATCTACAATGGTAACATGTATCATCAATCTCCGTACGTAGATGCAAATAGCCATTATGTTGATGTTGCTAGATCTTTCAATGGACATGTCATGTCGGCTAGCCCTAACGAGCAAAGGCCGACTAGTTATTCCGTTGGAGAAACTTGGAATTTACATAATCGCGACATGCAACTTATGAATCTGAACTTTCGTGCATCGGCAACACCTTTCAATATGCCGATGAATAACATGATTTGTTCGAGTGATCAATATATGACACCTCATGTACATGAGGGCATCTCGCGGTTTTGTCCATCGGCAGCCGACTCGCGATATGCGGGTTCATCCCCAAACATGCCGATGGACAGGGGAATCGGCCATGCTTCCATTAGCTATTTGGCCGGTTATCCTCAGTCATCATATAATACACCTCATGATATTAATTATTCAGCATCATATGAAACTAAAAGTATTCATGACTTGGCTCAATTTTATGGCCGAGTGAATGGAGATTCTACAGGAGCGTATGTGTCTAATATTGCAGGAGATAAGGTGACTTTGGCTGCGTTAAAAAGCTTATCACAAAATAAGAAGATTACCGCTCTTTGCCTTGAGCAACATGATAAAGGTTTGGTTCCTGATTACGAGGCAATAAAAGCTAGGGTTTTGAAAGAAGATGAGGTGTTACCGATTGATGAAATTGGCATGAGAAAATATTCAACAACAGTGCATATGTCTTCACCTATCATTGCAGCATGTTATACACCCCCTATACAATCGCAAAATTTTGGCAACATCAATTCATTGCCGAAAGATCATAAAAGTATTGGGGGGCAAGACGATCCAAGCAGGGTTGAGCTTAAAGAAAAATATGTGGCCCAAGTGGACAAGATCAAGCCAAAGCTCACAGGGAATAGCGTCAACGAATTTACTATGCCAACTCTTGAGGAATTACCAGCAGAATATCGACATGCTTATGAAGCACTCAAGAAGAAGCGTGAAGTGGGATATTTGCAAGAATATGTCAAGTGCCTTCCTCCATGTAGCAACCATGTTGGCTCTTCTGCACTTTTGAAGCAAGATGAAAAAGAAGCTTTGCAATAAAATTATCAAGAAGGGGTTCACTCGGCTAATACGGTTGATTCGGTTGAAACCGAGTCAAATATGACTAAGTCGTCTACAGCTGAGTTGAACAGTTCCTTTAGTAACAAGACAATGGTGGATTCAATTGAAACCAAATTGACCACTGAGACGTTTAAGGCCGAGTGTGTTGCATCGAGCCAGCCGAGTGCATCGTGCCAATCGAGTACATCTTGTCAGACGAGTACATCACCGGCTAAAGCCGCTAAATCCGAGTGCAGCAAGCCAGTTATTGCTGCGTGTACCAAAATAGAAGATGCAAGCTTCACCGTGCAAAAGAACGGACAAAGTAATATGGCCAAACAAAGTTTGGTTAACGATGAACATCAAGAACAAGAAAATACAATCGAGCAAAGTTCAACTCACGAAGAGCATCCAAGTGAAATCTACTCAAGCAATCCGAGTGATGAGGCACGAGATCCGGAAAAAGAGGAAGATGCATTCGAGAATTATTCAGAAGTGGAGCAAGGTATTGCTCCAATGGTGCAACCATCTTCTCCTTCCAACGGCTTCACAAAGGTACACCTAGCCGAGAGTTTACTCGGTTTTCGATTCGGTCAAAATCATATTGTTGATGCACTCGTTAGTAAGATTCTAATTAATTTTGAAAGACCGATCGAGATGAGTAATTTGTTTGTTTCGAATTATCTTGTTACTAATCATGCTGATCAACACATGGCGCCATTCATAGAGGCTAATGGTGACAACTTATCGCAACCAAAGTTTTTCCCGTCATGCCGACTGAACTTTATATTCATATGGACAACTTTGTTTGTTTCATGCCTGGCTAACATTTGGTATCAGATGAGACTTATATTCTGTAATTATTTTGGTTGTAGGAATATAAAGCCAGGTTCAAAGTTCTCCAGGATAGCCGATTCAAGAGCATCGGGAAAGGAGGACGAAGATCAATGCATAGCCGAGTTGGATGATGTTAAACTCACATCGCTCGGTTGTTTTGTATCAAATCCGGTATCACAATATCGGTTAATGGACCAGGAGTGTACGTCCAGTGCAGGCATAGTTGATCACATCATCGGTACATCGCTGACTAATCATATTATTATAATTGATCACGATGTCGAGCCGTCAAGACAAGAGCTAACGCAATGTTCGTTCAAGCAAAATGTCAAAGATTGCAACATGATCCATCAAGTCAAGCAATCGGACAAGATAGGACGATTGGAGTTTGTTGAGGCACGATCATTTGGACAGCCGGATCATTTTGACGCCCATCAAATGTTGACTCGGCTATCTCCAGCTGATTTATCTAAAAGTGGATATGTACACGTAAATGATGATGGGGTCAAGTCTTCGAGCAAGGATATTGTTAAAAAGTGCATCAAGAACAATCTTGAAGACGGAAATTCCATCAAAGCTAAAATGGTAACATCTAGCACTGGGGGGCAACAAGAGAATTCAAAGACCATTGCACGCACAACCAAAGAAAGCAAAGGCCATGCTAAGCACAAAAGCATAAAGCCGAAAGTCACTTTCACGCAGTTATTAGAAAAGTACCAAAAGATAAGTGAGGGAAAGAGTGCTTATCGGCCGAGTGAAGCAAAAGCATTGAGTTCACCCCCAAGGCATAAATCTGAAGAATGGAATTGGCAAAGGAAGACGTTGAGCAAAGAGACTTCATATCCTCCTTTTGGGCCGCCAATGCCAATGTCGTGGATGCCTCCCTACGCTCATGTAAATCCATATCTATCATGGGGCAGGTATGATACAAGGGCACATTATCCATCTTATTTTAGATCATCTCGCCAACATTATGCAGCTCCAAAAAGATCAACATTTGATGAACAATCACACGTCAAAGACCGTTTCAATCATAAGGAATCGGTCCGGAGCTCAAGGAACAAGAAAGAGGTGGTCAAGCAAGTGTACCAGGTCAAGAAAGATGGTCGTAAGTGTGCTACTTCGGATTTGTTCTCAAATAACAAAGAGCCAGTTAAAGTATTGACATTGGCTACAAAAGGCAACGAGGCAAGTCAATCAAGTGCCAAATCTGAAGGGAAGAAGTTGAGAGTGCACAAGGCCAAAAAAGAGTTGGCATTGGTTGAAACAGAATCACAGCCGAGGTGCCCACTCGGCTTAGCGCATTGGCAAGAGCAGGAATTACAAAAACTTAGTGCACATGAGTTGAGAAAGAAGAACATGGCATGGGTTCCCAAGAGGAGCAGTCAAAATAGAAATAATGTCCGACCTTCTATTGCAATAAGTGTGAAAAAAAGTGAAGAAAGAAAAGGATGGCCGCAAGAGTGCTATTTCAGATCCGACTCCAAATGACAAAAAGCCAGTCGAGTCTATGTTGGCTGCTAAGGACAAGAAAGTGAATCAAGCAAATATCAGGGATCCGATCACCGATTTTGGACATGCCAAGCCAGAGATGCCCAAAGCCAGGAACAACTTGCCAGTGCATAAACCAAAATCCCAGCCGGGATGCCCTCTCGGCTTACCATATTCGCAATAGAAGAAGCTGAAACAACTTAGGGCCAAAGAGCTGGAGAAGAGGAACATGGCCTGGGTTCCTAAGGAAAATCCTCGAGACAAGTGCGGCATCACATCTCCTGTTGCGAAACCAGCAGAAATAAGGGAGTACAAGTGTAAATCCCGTAGGCGAGGACGACAATTTTCATCTCACTATAGGAAACTCCAGGAGGCGTGTCATGCACATTCTTCAATCGTATCATCAAAATCAACGCTACGGAATTTATCCTCGGCTGAAACATCTGACTTATCTCGGTTATTCACATTTTTGTGGACGGATTCCCGAGCACCTTTGAGATGAGAACGCATGGCCGATATTTGCATATCGCCCTCGGAATTCATTGTGTTGGCAAAGTCGGCATCTGGCTAACGGTGTTCACCATGGTTGATCTCCTACTCCTATAGCCGATGCTCAGTGTTTGCCAATACTGGCAAGGCCGACTTAATTATTGAGTCGGCCACTGATCAAGGGTCTGGTACATAAAAAGCTCTGACTCCTGGTGTTAGTTATTTGCGGGACCCAAGTCAGGAGAGAGACATTGTTCAGGGGAGGCTTGATGGTTTACTTTGATCAATAATGAGTTGAGTCGCCGAACAGTTGAAAGTATTGCTTTGTGGTGCATGGTCATAATCGTTCAGCAACCGGGCTTACCGTCGAAGGGTTCTAATATTCCCAGGGAGTGCCTGGACAAAGCAAGGTCCGGATTGACATAAGAAACTTATGTGGAGGCCTTTGTGACGTCCAGTTGTTGTTCTCAGACGACTATTATCCAAGAGGTTCTACCCAAGAAGCAACACACTTAAGCATATGACCGATAACAATTATCGTTCTTAGCATGCACAGCCGATGTAGTGTTGACATCGTGCTTGGATGAAGTATTTTCTGGAACGCAAGCTCTGCCAAAAAATAGGGGGCATGTGTTGACACCAGTCTTGGCACGGCATAAAAAGAAAATAAGATGGCTTCAAATGGAAAAGTGCTCAAAGTGAAAAAGTTTCATATTGTCGAGGTGAACATTTTTGAAGTTTGGGCCATCGTCATCCGATCTCATCTCGAGTGCCAAAACTATGCTCAAAGCACTGAGATTTTATATCTAGATCAGTATTCGGCAGATTAGACCACCAAGACTGCCTCATATGGAAAAAAATTCTACACGAATTGTCTTCGTCTCGTCGAAACCTTCTATTTTGATATAAAAATCGTCCCAATCCCACTTTGTATGCAAAATTTACAGCCATCGGAACACAGCCCTGTCATAGAGCCATAAGTAGCGCGCCCCACCAGCCACGTGCCTCATGGGTAGCGCGAATAACAGCCTGTATTGCGTGACCGTTTTGGCCTAGAAGATGGCTTCAAATCGAAAAACGTTCAACACGAAAGTTGTTCATCTCATCGGAACGGTTAAGATTGCTTTTGGGCTCTTTTCTATCCGAGGTCGTTTACCACCTCAAAAATTACCCGCAAGGTACAACCAGTTTAAACCGAACAGTTTTGGAAAGTTCGGACAAAACCAATCCGAATTTGGCTAGGGTTTTGGACATGAATCCAAGCCTTTTCCTTGCACGGGAAGTCCAGCCGCCTCTTATATACCTAAGGGGTGATGGCCGATTGAACAACACACAATCGAACAAACACATCTACTACTTTTTCGTGTTCATCTATCCCCTACCCTTGTATCTTCTTCCTCGTTCTTCGTTCGTTCTTCTTCATTGCAGGACGGCGAACCTCGAGGCCCTAGGCGCGATCAGGTCGACCTAGGGCAGCCCATAGCCGCCGCGCGCCCTGACGGAGTCCCTCCCGCGCAAGCGGGGCTTCGGGTCTACAAAAGCGCCCGCTGGATTGTCTTGCATACCGCGCTTCCGGCGGGTCTCCTTCGACGTGAGCTGCGGTGCATCACCCCCGACGTCGAGGGTACACGGTGACGCGTTCGTGTGCGAACGCAGTGCATGTTGCTCTTCACTTCAGGTTGCTTGGATCCTCGGTGCAGCTCGTCCCACGAGGGCGAGAAGTTCATCCCATGGGAAAGTGCAGTACTGGGTGGAATCCTCCCCGTCCATCTGTTTTTTGATAGAGCAGTGCGCCGGCGATGCCCCCTCCAGGCTGCAGTTCATTTTGTTCGGTGTCTAGGCTATCCACAACTCAACGCCAGGGGTCGTTGTAGTTAGTTCCCCTATGCGTACAGTTATTTGTTTTTTTCATTTTTAGGAAAAGTTAGCCTCGCCGGTGGTTCATTTGTTTGTATAAAAATGTTGGAAGACGGATGCATTTCATTGCGATTGCCTCGCCGGCGGGAGCCTGTTGCAGTTCAGCAACCAGCCATACCACGATGCAGTTTGAGAAGGTGCATGCATGTCCGTCTTGTCTCTGTTGTTCACCGAGTCCGACTTTTCTTTATATTGTTTGATGCTTGCTATGTAAAATTTCCAAAGGTCTCTTTTTTTGTAATTATTGAGAAAGTAATGTTGTTCGTTGTGCCATACTCAGTGGTTCACTTGTTGCTTTTTCATATTTCGCGGCTCGTGTGTCGGTGAGCTCTCCTCCAACGTGTCGTGCAGTTCGTCGGTCCACATCATGTGGTTCACCGGCCGCGTGATTGCAGTTCAGTTGATCCCTCATATTTCGCGAAAAACGGCCGCTGCCTCTCGTACTCAGCCGCACGATTTTCAAAATTAACTAAAAACTGTAAGGAATCTCAAAAATATTTCAACATATGAAAGTTGTGCCTCGTCCGTAGCTTTCCAACGGTGTATCACACGCCTCGTTTCGACAAACGGTTCAAAAACTGTAGCAAAAACAGTACAAAAATTTATTTTTTTTCTCAAAAAAACAGAGTTCCGCCATTTACTAAATTTAAAACTGCTCTTAAACCGTAACGGATTATAGAAAATAATAGATATGAAAAAGATGGGTCTCGATGATATATTTCCAATGGTATATCATTTGCTTCATTCCGGCGAGCGGTTTAGAAGAAAACACGAAAAAACGCTCGCTATCATTCGTTGTGAGCCGCATAAGTTTTGAAACCGCTCTTAAACTATGATGAATCTTGAAAAGTGTTTAACATGGCGAAGTTGCGCCTAATCCATAGCTTCTTAACTGTATATTACACGCATTGTTTCGATAAACGGTTGAAAAACTAGAGCAAAAACAGTACCGAAAAACACCACGTGCAGTTTTTTCCGACACAAAGTTCACTAGTCTCTGTTTGCAGTATCTTTGCTATTGAAAGTGTAGTGCCCTCGCATTGAGCGTGCAGTGCGAAAGTGTTAGCAGAATAACTATTCTGCTAATATTAGCATATATATATATATATATATATATATATATATATATATATATATATATATATATATATATATATATATATATATATATATATATATATATATATATATATATATATATATATA
>LR738710.1:509924468-509934618 GCA_902687465.1 Secale cereale
ATATATATATATATATATATATATATATATATATATATATATATATATATATATATATATATATATATATATATATATATATATATATATATATATATATATATATATATACCCTTATAAACGCATACAGGCACAATCTACATACATATACCTGCGGGTGTCGAGACGGCGGTCTATGACTGGGTACATATACGCCAGCGGTGCGTCGGGATGGTGGTCTTGTTACATGTACACATAGGAATACTGAGTACGAAGAAGTAGGAACAATGGTAGTGGTTCCTTGCATGCACGCACAAGTATGAACACCAAGTTTTTAGTGCTATGCCGTTGGATAAAACATGTTTTCATAATCTGTAGTCTGACATAGTCCGGACCGTTGCCACGCCGAGTTTGACAAACTTGGCCCACCCTAAAACCCTTCCCTCATCCGCACGCGTTTCCACCCATAGCTGGTTGCCCGCATTCATGTCGCTTTAGAGCGGTCGCTCCACATTGACGCTAACCCAGAGCGGACATGACCTCTTGCCGGCGCCGGCATTGAAGCGGCTCGTCGGCCGAGGGTACCGCCCGGGCTGCGTCTCCGATGTCTGTGCATGTTCAATTTCGGAGAGGCGTTTACTAGACCGGGTGGGATGGATATCTACCATGCTCGTTCAATGCTCGTGCATCCATCTGTCGCTATTAAACAGGCTCGCCGCCTGAGAAACCAACTCCAACGCCTGAACATTGATGCACCCAGACACTTGGCTTGAACGACATCCACTATTTAAAGACGGCCACACTTGGCGAGGAGCACACTACAACCCATCCGCTCCACATTTTTCTCCCGTGCACCACATCCGCCACAATCGTGAGCGTGAATGCTATGTGAGGAAGCCTGTCGACGAAGATGAAGCGCAAGGTGGCCGCCTGGCAGAGCCGCCGTGCCAGGCGGATAGAGGCCAGCATGTCTTCCAGCTCTCCTGAGATCTCCCATGAAGATGACATCACGATGGAGGCCGTCTCGGATGATGACTCAGCACCGGCGCCCACACCATTCCATGTCGGCTTGACCATGGAGCAGGCTTAGGTGCACTTCAATAGCATCATGCTGGAGTAGGAGCCTACACCCGCGCCTATGTCGATGTTCCGGCAGGTGCAGGAGGAGGAGCGGTACAATATCCTTCTCCTCGAGCAGCGCCGTTTGGTGGAGGGCCAGATCTACGGCGAGTGCGCGAGCAAGGAAGCCGCGGGGCCATGGCCGCGGTGAACCCCAGCTTCGTCGCCAAGCAGCAGACACTCTACGAGGCCGCCCGTACTCAAACTGCTGCTCGCAACATACAAGCGGCGCAGCTGGAGGCAGCGCTAGGTGCACAGGCGATCACGGATGAGAATGCTACAAGCTGCACATTCTACGCGCTGTCAACCACTGTTTGCCGCGCCGGTGGGACGAGGAGTGCCAACCCCTCACGTCCACCTGCGGAAGATATGTTCCGTACTCCGACAAGGATGAGTAGGGCATGGGAGGCGGCAATGCATTGTGTCCCAAGTGGACCGGTCTGTCTCCCATGTTCTTCTCTTCCTCGCCAGTGATCACATCTTCACTTCGTGCGTCTTATCGCCACCACTCATTGGGCGAGATGAGCCTTGGACGACGGACGCTGCCTTAGGCTAGGTTTAGGTCTGTTTTCTTAAATGAAAATTATCCGAAATGTAATGAATTTCATTCATTTTGTATGAAAAACATTTGATTTCCATGTAATCCATCTAGTTTGTTCAAACCCGGTTTGAAATGTATGCGGCTAGTTTTGGATGGCTTTGTTCAAATCCAGCTTGAAACATATGTGGCTAGCTTTCGATGGCCGCTGGCCACCCGGTCCGTCCGACCGGACGGATGGAGTGTCCAGTTTGCGGATCAGCAATGGAGATGCCCTAACGCGGCTTCCACCGTCATACTTTGTTCGTGAACATTTTCATTATCAATGTGGTGGTATACACTTTTATAGAGTTGCTACTCCCATGTACACCTCCCACAAGTAATGATGGACATTCGGTTGGTGTGATGCCAGCGACAGCCGGTGCAGGAATCAGCAACATGAAAGATGGGCGCCAAGGGCCACCCCTTGAATCCCTCGTGCGAGCAAGATGAACGTAACGTCGCAGCCATGTCCTTGTGTAGAATACTAGGCAGGTGAAGCATTACTCTTAACGTATATTAGGCCAACTTCACCGCGCGATCCCATTCTGTCCGCCCCGTCCGTTTGGAATAAAACGGACAAACGAGGCCCAAGTATGCGCCGATTTTGGGGTGAATCGGACAGCACGCGGACGGACGGGACGCGCGCGCTTGTCCTCCCCTAGCCCGTGTGGCGGTCGCACAAAACAACCGAACGTCCATCATTACTTGTGGGAGGTGTACATCGGAGTAGCAACTCTACAAAGGTGGACATCGGAGCAGCTTGAAACGTATGTGGCTAGCTTTGGATGGCCGCTGGCCACCCGGTCCGTCCGACCGGACGGATGGAGTGTCCGGTTTGTGGATCAGCAATGAAGATGCCCTAACGCGGCTTCCACCGTCATACTTTGTTCGTGAACATTTTCATTATCAATGTGGTGGTATACACTTTTGTAGAGTTTCTACTCTGATGTAATCCTCCCACAAGTAATGATGGACGTTCGGTTGGTGTGATGCCAGCGGCAGCCGGTGCAGGAATCAGCAACATGAAAGATGGGCGCCAAGGGCCACCCATTCAATCCCTCGTGCGAGCAAGATGAATGTAACGTCACAGTCATGTCCTTGTGTAGAATACTAGGCAGGTGAAGCATTACTCTTAACGTACATTAGGCCAACTTCACTGCGCGATCCCATCCTGTCCGTCCCGTCCGTTTGGAATAAAACAAACAAACGAGGCCCAAGTATGCGCCGATTTTGGGGTGAAACGGACAGCGCGCGGACAGGCGGGACGCGCGCGCGCTTGTCCTCCCCTGGCCCGCCTGTCGATCGCGCAAAACAACCCCCCCCCCTGCGCCCCCCTTTTGACGCCATTTCCCGCGCCCTCCCACGTCCCTCCCGCCGCCCCCGCATCCCCCCGTCCATGGCCGACGCCCAGCCGAATTCCGGCGGCCTGGACGTCGACCCGCCCCCAAAAGTGAAGAAGAAGGCGGCCAAGGGGCCAAGGAAGCCGCGGTCGGAGTGCACGCCGGAGGAGATCGCCAAGCTGGACGCGAAATCTGCGAAGAGGAGGAACCGGAGGGCGGTCTTCAAGGGCAATGCAGCCGCGGCCAAGTTCGCGGCCGAGAGCGAGGCGAGGGAGGCCGCGCGGCGCAAGGCCGAGGCCGACGAGAAGGAGGACATCGTCAACAAAGCGCACGCCCTCCTGATGCTTGGCGTTTACCGTCCGGCCGGTTTCCCTGCACCGGCCGCCGGCCCGGCGAGCACAAGCTCGTCGGTCGCCCGTCCTCCGCACTGTCAGTCGCCGACGTCGCGGACGACGCCTATATCGCCCGGTTTCCCCCGCCAAGGCATGACGGGCAGACACGTTTCTCGCCGAACATTGGTGTGATGCCGCCGTTCACCCCGCGCACCTCGGCCGTCATCGACCTCAACGTCACGCTTGGGTCCAGCAGCGGCGGCCGGCCGTCCGTGGAGATGCAAATAAAGCAGGCATGACCAGCGTTCACGTGCACCTAGAGCTTCAAAGGATGAAGCTTGAGATGAAAGAGGCGGCCAAGAAGAGGAAGTTTGACATGGAGACGGCCCGACAGAGGCAGCTCGACATCGAGGCCGCCAATGTCGCGACCAAGCAGAGGCAGCTCGACATGGAGGAGGCGTCCCGGCAAAGGCAGCTCGACAACGAGGACACCAATGCCAAGGCTAGACAGAGGCAGCTCGACATCGAGGCCGCCAATGCCAAAACCAAAGCCAGGGAGGTGTCCCTAGCGATCATGAGTGCGGACTTGTCGAAGATGAACGAGAAGACGAGGAGCTGATTTGAGGCCAGGCAAAAGATGTTCGACGACGACGACTTGAACTAGGCCGTCCGATCGGCCATGGCATGTGTGCCCGAAGAGAAACCTGCTCAGTTTGGAGGCTCGCTGTGTTGCTGGCGAACAAATCTATTCATTTTGGAGGCTGGCTGTGTTGCCGGCCGCTGGCAGTGCTGTCGGCGAGGACGTGTAGGCCGCTGGCACTGTTGCCGGTGAGGACATGTAGGCCGCTGACTCTGTTACCGGCGTGAACTAGGGCGTTGGTGTTTTCAAAATGGAGGCGAACAGGATGGGGCCGACGGATGCGGCTGCGTGCTAGGCGCAAGGCCACCGCATCCCAGGACAGGCCCGGACACGACCCATCACCCTACCCAAACGAACGGATTCTAGGCAAAGCGAACGTCCGTTTGAGGTCGCGTGGTGGAGTTGGCCTTACGTACATAAATTTAACGCATGTTTCCTGGTACACAATCCATTTTATGAGCAACTACCATCACAGGCACATATACTGCAGAACATACTTGGCATACTACGTTTAATGCTGACAACTCCAGAAAAGAAATAGTCGCAAAAATAAAACTGCAGATGATAAATTAATCTGCAGAACATACTTGGCATACTATGTTTAATGCTGATCAAACTGCAAATAAGATAAAAAAAGAATTGAAACTAACTACAAATAAGAAATTAATCTGCACACGAAGTACACAATCAGTTTAAGACAAACATATGATTACAAGCACTCAGTAAACCTCTATGTACATTTGCATCATTAGCAACCCATATACTATTAATTTGAAAGAACAAACAAACCTTAAGGATGTAATGCCGAGAGGAGAGACTACAAACGAAAACAAATATCTACAACATCAACCGTGCCGCCATGACAAAATATGCCTGTCCTGCAAGAATATAGAGTGGCAAAAATAAAACTTCAAGTGGATATGTCCGAAAAGGAAAAGGAAACAATTCCGCTTCCAGTGGTTCTACACAACACAGGTGTAAGAAGTCGCTTTAGTGTGCAACATAAATTTATGACTAAAGCCAAACTATTGTCCTACTAGTAAATGTGCATGTGCTTTGGATGTTCAACTAATATAACTAAAACATGATAAATCACTTCTCTTAATGTTCACAAGTGTATATACTTGCATATTCTATGTGATTTCATACCTTGCGGTATTATTGTTGAGGTGGAAGAAAACTGTAAAAAGAATGTTGATGTGCACGCCACACTTTTTAAGAAAGGCAAGTACATATGAAACTAAACATTTATTACAAAAAAGGGCAGCTCGGTGCATGTATCTCCCACTTGCGCAGGGTCCGGGGAAGGGTAAGACCACTTTGGGTCTATAGTACACAGCCTTTCCCTAAATTTTTGTAAGAGGCTGTTGTATAACTCAATGTTTCTATAAGCCTACATATGCTCTAAAATTAAAATGGCATGCATTTCCTTAGTGGCAAGGATGCTTTGCTCCAACATACTTGACCAAAGGGCTGTTATATAACTCAATGTTTCTGTAAATGTTTTGTGAGTAACTCAACAGCCGATTTGAATCCAATAATGGCAAGCATTAGTTGTTTTGGTTGAATGAAATGAAATGCTATTGATGGTGGCCCAGTTTTCTTTCGCATCAGGTGTTCCTGAATAACTATGAATGTAATAACTGTTCCAGGCTGAATGTGTAAAGAAAAAGGTTAATTGATGTGTCATAGAAGATTTATGGCATCTCCAGGTCATTAGCATTTTGGACAAGTAGCAACGCAACAAACAAGTATACAAAGCAATCTGCCAGGGAATTAGGGCAGTAGAGCTGCAGTTTAATAGTTATTTCTTGTGGTTACTAGTTTTGAAGACCACAGATGCAAAACTTCACAACTTTGATCAGATACTGCTATTCATGGGTTTGTTGCAAGAATTTTGTAATGGTGATTTACTAATCACCAAAGAGGGACCAACAATTTATTTGTTTGGACAGTCACCAAAATAGCCCTAAGATACTTTGCCAAGAGAACGACATTTACCAATTTGGTCATTACATGCCCATGAATTGACATAAATTTCTGCTAAAAGAAGAACTAAAGAGAGAATGACAATGGAACCTTACGAAAGTTTGGCAATATGCCAAAGGCCTTATCTGATCAAAGATACCAAATTTTTGAAAGGCAAACTTGGGCATCCATGTAATCCAAACCAAACACCTAGTGAGGATAGCCAACCAGTGACACACAATGCTAAGGTCGTGAAGCAAACATACATGACTTATTGTTTTGTTTCAGGAACTATGGCATAGGCCCTGCAAGAAGTGCATAACACTGATCTCCAGATAGACCAGTCAGAAATGCAATCCTCATGCAACAAGCACTTCTTACAGATTCAGCAACTATGTGCCTATCAACCTAAGTAGTAAGTGCACCATAGAAACATGGTTTATTACTATTGTCCAACAAATATAAGTTATATTTACTCGTTATCCTAGTTCGGTTTAAAGCTGTAGTCCATTGTGCAAAGTGCAGACAGTGAACCCAACTAGTTAAAGTATGTTCTGCAAAATGACACTGCGACAGCCTTATATCATGATCAAGCTCTGACATATTCTTGATACCTATCTATCATACTACTCCCTCCGTTCCTAAATATTTGTCTTTCTAGAGATTTCAACAAGTGACTACATACGGAGCAAAATGAGTGAATCAACACTCTAAAATATGTCTATATACATCCGTATGTGGTAGTCCATTTGGAATCTCTAAAAAGACAAATATTTAGGAACGGAGAGAGTATAAGATAAGTACCAGGACATGCGAAAATGCATATAAACAGTATTACCGGTAGTGCGCTACAATCAAAGAAAACACAATGAAATGTCTTAATTTACTACCATCTCCCCAAAAGAAAGAAACAAGGTTAGAGAAAAAAGAAGTCCCAAGAACTTATGCCTTCTTATAATGCACGAAGTACAGAGCCTGATGATATACATCAGCATATGTGGGCTTAGTGAGGCTCCATAGTGGAATTAGTCATATATTGGAAAAATTAGGATCCGATAGTTTGTATATATTCCCTAGGTATGTCATGATGTTGTGGCACCATCAAAAATGTTGTATTTAAAGAAAACAACTAGAGGAAATTACATTCATACCTAGCTTTTCTTTGAAATTTTAGGAGAAATACAGTGTAACTGTCGCCCTGCATCTGCAACATCTTTGATTTCTTGAATTTGGTCAGCTATATCCTCTAAGAGTTGCAACTGTAACGATTGCCTCCTTTCACTTGTTGCAAGCCTTATCTTGTTTTGTGCACCTTTGATCGCATTCAGACTTTTCCCTAGGAGATCATCTGCGGCAGCTCGATTCTGCAACTTGTCTACTTGCATTGTTGCATCAGAGAAGCTTCGACCGATCAGGCCTTTAACTGCATAGGTACATGACATCTCATTTTCAGTACCAGTTTCAAATGATTCTGCAACCATAATATTTCAAATGATTCTGCAACCATAATAGTTTCTTAGAATGAATTGACCTAGGTGTTCAACATGTCATGCTGGTGAAATAACAAACCACAGGTGAGGTGGATGATGTCGCGGCAGGAGCAGGACAAACCACACAAAGTTCCCTTCGACACCTACCTGTAACTGAAGTAATTCTGTAAGGGCTCATTTGGCTTGCATGATTCTAAAAACGCAGGAATAGGAAAAACACCGGAATAGGATAGGAATGCACGTGGTAAACAAAGCATTTGTAAACACAGGATTTCTGTCAACTTGGGTGTTTGGTTTAGAGGAATTGGAAGAGCAGAGGAATGCAAAGAAACATGGCCAAAATAAAGTGAAACCATATGAAAGCGTGTACAGTTAGAATGTTATTCTGCTACTAATGCACTTGGTCTTGTTTTCATGCATAGGATTTTGAAAAGTAGGTCCAGGTGGATGTTTTGCTTAATTGAAATCAACAAAATGCATAAATAATTGAATAGTAGAGTGCCATTGGAAAATTCCCTATTGCTATGTTTTTTCGTCGAACCAAAATAGCCCTAATGGATCGACATGAATGTATAGTAATAAGTGATGCAACAAGTGTACAACCTCTTTGCCGTAGCCGTGTCGACCTCAGCATCATTCGGTTGGTCACTGAAGCAGTTGAGGCAGAGGTGGCTGTTGGAGGTGTGGAGGAAGATCTGAGGAATCTGTAGACGGCATCCAGGGCACTGCTCGGTTGTGATAGATCGTTGTGTCGTTGGAGCAGACCTGGTGAGCCATAAGACGTCAAGGCTGAAGCAGCACAAGACAGACATCGTCAATCTCAAGTGGGATTCTAATAGCACCTCCAATAGATGATGTAAAATAGATGTAAAATTTACATCACCAAAAACCACCTAACTACAACAGATGAGGTAAAAACTGTTGACTCTAAACTTAACTGTCGAAATTGAAATTTACTGTGGAATATGAATGTTACTGTCAAAACTGAACACAATGGTAGCAGAGAGGCACTTGACATGTAGTTTAGGGAGGGCCTGCAGTTCATCTTCAACCTGCGCCCCCCTTAGCCGCCAGCCACCACCGGCCCCAGCGCGGCCTCGCCGCCTCGAAACAACTCCCCACCGCCGGTTCACCGCCGCCCCGGCCAGCCCTATAGGCCCCCCGCCCCCTACCCTGAACCCTAAGATAGATAGTGGGGTACCTCTCCAGCGAGCCCCCGTCTCCGCTGCGGGTGATTCTTCCTTAACTCCGGCGAGACCCCCCCCCCTATCACATCCCTAGTTTGCCTTGCACTTGGGCTGGTCTTGCTTGAGCATCATGTTTAAATTTCGTTAAACTTGAATTGGGGATGTTCAAACCCTAGCACCTTGAAATCCAAATAGGTCCAGCTTTAAAAATTTGCATTCAATAAACCCAAAATGCCTTCATCAATGTTTGATAATTTTGGCAAGGCTTTGAGACCAAACCAAAATTTAGGAACATTTTTAAGGATTTATTTTTGGGACTTTGAATTTAAATCATTAGCTATTTGAATTTGAATTATATTCATATAATTAGAATATAATTTCAAATACCCCTGAAATATTTTGTGAGCTTCTAGAAAAGTCCATCTAGCAAAACAAAAATATTCAGAGGAGTTTTTGGCATTGTTTGAAATTGTTTAATTTCAAAATAGTGGCAAAAGATATTTAAAAAAAAAGAAAACAGAAGATAAAATAGAAAACAGAAACAGAATTAGGAAAAGGAGAAGGGCTACCTGGCCTTACCTGCGGCCCAGCTGGCGGCCCAGCCCGCCACCGCCGCCTCCCTGTCATCTTCCTCCTTGACAGGAGGACGAGCGCGCGTGCCGGCGCGTGGTCGCCGCACTTCGGCCACCTCCACTCTGTCTTGTTGCTTCCCTTCGCCCTGGATCTCCCTCACGACGCCACGCAACCCCCCCGGTCTCTCTCTCACTCACCCCGTGCTCTTCCCCCTCCCCTGTCTCTCCTCCCCGCCACTTTCGGGCGCGCTGCCGTCGCCGTCGTCCACTGCCACCACGGCCACCGTGACTCCCTCGCCTAGCTAGCCTGTCCATCAGCTTTGCCGCATCGCCCCGATGCTCTCCACCAACGAACACGATGCCGGAAGCCCCGTAGCGTCTTCCCCGACCTCGTCTTGAAGCTCCGGCTGCCGGAGATCGTCGTCATCGATTCGTGTCGTTCAGAGCCTCCCCGTCCACGTCGTTTGCTCCGCTGGAATCTCTGTGAGCTCCTCTCCGTCTTCCCCTTGACCCCGTGGTCCATCTCTCGCCGTGGACGCCGTCCCCTTGAGCTCCGAAGCTCGCCGGAGCCGTGCTTCCTCGCCGCCGTGGCCACAACGCTGCCGCTCTCGTCCGAGCCCATAAGCACACCCAACGCACCCCAGGAGCACGTCGCACCCACCAGCTCACCTCCCCGTGCCCCGCAGCGCCTAACTCGACGGTGCCCGAACTCCGGCGCCGCCGCGAGCTCGTTTCCGACGAGCTCCGGCCACCCCAGCTCCTCCCACTTGCGTGGATGGATGCAGGCGTGTCCCAGCTCCACGTAGAGCCCTTCCACCGCTCGTTTGGTCGCCTGAGGGCGAAAGCCGATGCCCTCCGCCGTCTCTGGCTCCGCCGGCGACGAGCCACGGGTCAACTCCGGCGAGTTTGACCCGGGCTGACCTAGTTGACCCCCTGGGTCACT
>LR738710.1:509945768-510070259 GCA_902687465.1 Secale cereale
CCACCCCTTGAAAATCGACTGACCCAAAAGTCGATTTAGTCGACTGAAGTGTAGCTAAATCGAAGCAAAGAAGCAGCACGAGTGAGGGGGAGAGCAGCAGCAGCAGCAGCGCGAGTGAGCGAGCGAGAGCCGGAGCAGCAGCAGCTGGGCGAGCGAGAGATCGAGCAAGAGCCGGAGCAGCAGCATCAGCGTGAGCGAGCGAGCGAGAGCCGGAGTAGCAGCAGCAGCTGGGCGAGCGAGCGATCGAGCAAGAGCCGGAGCAGCAGCAGCACGAGCGAGCGAGCTAGAGCCGGAGCAGCAGTAGTAGATCCGTCTGGTATGGACGCCGCCGCCGAAGGGGCCTCGCACTGGGGGTGAGCCGCCATGGAGATGTCGCCCGCGGCGCCGTCTTCAAGGTAGCCGCTCCATGGGGGTGCGGGATGGAGCACGATCGGCGTCGGGAGGTCGAGCTAAGGAGAAGGTGTGATGCGATCAGTGTGCAACCTCTTTGGTGGTGCCGAGTAGGCCTCTACTTCATCCGAGGAGTCGGAGAGGATGTTACGGTTCCGATGGAGCAGGTTAAGGCTTCGCTATGGGGATGGAGCAGTCTTGATAGATGAGGCATTCGTCGGAGCAGCTCCTTGGAGGTGGAGGATGGGGCGGCTGAACCGGCGGGACAACGAGATGGACGACGGATCCTCATCCGGGGAGGTGGAAGAGGGACGTCGTGTTGTTGCGGTGGACGACATCGTCGGGGAAGAGGCTTTGGCTGGGCAGCGGTGAGGTGGCGGACGGAGGAGGGTGGGGTTTCGCGGCTAGAGCGGAGAGGTTATGGCGGCCTGGGGTTTCGAATGGCAAAAAGGAGGCGATGGAGACGCGCTTGTCCAAAATGTAGGGTGTGTTACAAAAGTACCCCCCACCGATTTGAACTAGCGGCCCTTTCGGCTCAGGGTTAGAAGGGGGATTTCACGTGTCGGGATTTGGCAGGTGGAGGTAGTTTTCACGCGCATTGTAATTTCGGGATAGCAAGGCGCGGGTTGTGAAGGCACCAGTTTTGGGAGCACGATATCTGAATTTTCGGGGCGCGGGTTGAATTTTAGGGACAAGCCTAACGTGTAATATTGTACTTGTACGTACCAAATCAATTCGCACTTCCCTCAACCAAAAAGAAACGAAAAAAATAAAACTATTCACACCACACAAAGAGAGAGCCTTGCCCCGTTTTAGTGTAAAAATGCTATTTAAAGCTACTCATACCAACAATTTAGTGCAATTAAATGCTATTCGATAGAATGAATCCATGTTATGTCCAATTAAATTTTTTCGCTTGCTGTATAATGCATGTAACCTACTCATACCAACATTTTAGTGCATTCCAAATGTCTATACTACCGCTGCAATTCGAACTGAATTTGAATTCGTTTCTCTATTTCAATAATAATCTACAATCATGATTGTTGCCAACTTCAACCATCATTCGTGTATTACCTTAACTAGATGAATTCCCCGCGCGTTGCTGCGGGTATTTGAGGACTAATTTCAGAATCAATGTGTTAATGAATCAAACAATAAAATACCATGATATTTGTAGGGAACCATCGTATGTTAATAGTGAAAATTACAGGGGGTTTGAGAGTAGAGGAAAAATTTAAGAAGTACAGTTGTACAGAAATTATATTCGGTGCAATCACTTTGTATAGTATATGTACAAATGAGCTATGTGTCATGAAAATTGCTTCCTTGTTATGCAACCAACAGTGATAATATGATCTTCATGGCTAGTTAGTTGCTGATGTTTTCTCCCTGAAATTTGCTTCTGATAGTTCTGCACACTTTTGCATTTGTAGAATCCGCGAGCTGGTTCATTGCGTGCATGTATATGCTGAGTGTCTTTCTTGGTAGAACTGATGGAAGAGTGATGTGAGGCTTTAATTAGAGGCATCCTGGAGTGCAACTATTGGAAGAGGACATGATAGAAAACCAATAAAAGGGTATCACTTCAAATAATTATGTATAACAAAAGAAAGTAACACGGTGTAAGAGAAGAGAGAATTAGCACCTGACATTTTGTGGTTGAAATTTAAGCCTCAGGATCTGCCAAACTATTTTTCAGAAAAGCTGAAGTGAAGAGTTGGCTTAGCATAGTATAAACAGTAAGGGTAAAAATGAGAGAGCATATGGCACCTCAACCATTTTGTATGCTAACATTGCATATATATTTTTACACCCTATTGATTCGTGAAGAATTTGTATTGGCAGGTAACATTGTCCTAGTAATGGGCTCTTAAGATATATAGAGTCTATAGAATTCTGCTAGCATTGAAAACTAGATTCTGAAGAAAAAGGAAAAGGATATGAGTTCATAAACAGCTATCCCAACCTGTAATGACCAATTGATATATCAAAAACATGTGTTGAAGATACAAAATATGTGCAGAATTTCCCAGGTTTAAAAGGAGTGAACAAAACATGCCAAGCTGCTGATCGAGGCAAACATATGAAATGAGGTTGGCCGCAGCAGGATTCTTGCTCTGAGCGAAAGACCCCGCAAGCCAGACCAAGTGGGATAGCCTCAACCTTTTTTTTGGTTATCTCATTTTTTTCTGGTTCCACTTGTATTCTCACCCCTTACTAATCGCAATGGAAAGCAGTAAACAACATTTTCATAAAAAAATTGTCCATCAGTTGTACATGAGATCCTAAGAACGATACATTTGGAATTTAATTAAAGCCAATTACAGGCATGAGCATTTCAAGCAGCAAACCTGAAAGTGACCGAAGTTTGCCGACAGTAAACATTAGACACGATCAAGAGTAGAGAAAATATTTGCGAATGAGTTGTATGCGGGATCCTGATGCAGAGTAGAGAAGGTGGCTGAACGTACAGTTTTGTGTAGATTTCACTGTGTACCTGCAATTATAAAGGAACAAACCATGTTATTGCTAGAATGTCCAGATTTTAGTATATAGATAATCGTGCAGTAACTACATTAGTTATAACAAATCCAGAATGGATTATCTCATTCTCATCATAAAATGCATCGATTTGATCTATTTTTGGACGGTGGAATAGAGTTAATCTATGCAGAAGAATACAAATGCAGCAAGAAGCCACCATCATGGCCAAACTCTAATGGGTAGGATAGGTAGCAGTCATAACGGTGAGTTAAAATAAGAGAAGTGGGTAGATGGGACTATTCCCACGAAAAATAAAGGAAGGGGGTAGATGGGTAGTGGGCATCCGGGTCCATGTGCCATGCACAAAATTATACTCCTTCGTTTCTAAATATTTGTCTTTTTACAAATTTAAAATGGGAATATTTTAGAGTGTAGATTCACTCATTTTGCTTCGTATGTGTACTCCCACCATTCCTAAATATTTGTCTTTCTAGAGATTTCAACAAGTGACTACATACGGAGCAAAATGAGTGAATCTACAATCTAAAATATGTCTATATACATCCATGTGTAGTTGTCCATTTGAATCTCTAAAAAGACAAATATTTGAGTAGTCACCCGTTGAAATCTCAAGAAAGACAAATACTCCAAAGTATATTTAAGAACCGAAGGGGTAGTGCACAGCCGCATGGGAGACTCAGACCGGTCGTTGCGCTGCATTAATAGTGAGTAATGAGCAGTCAAATCATAAACCCTACCTTTCCCACTGTAAGTTGCTCGGAAGAAGCAACCATCAATACGCTCTTCTTTGAATCTGCTCATACTACTCCATCCGTCACAGTTTATAGAGCGCGCTTCAGAAAAAGAGAAAATCTCTGGGACCAAGGCAACTAGCGATCGGCCTGAAAAATAGCATTGGTAGTTATAGCACGACGTCTATTACTAGAGGAAATAATGCGTACATACATGCATGTAGTGCTTCCACCCCGGTTACACACATGCATGCACTTATTCCACTCCGTAGTACTACATCAAGGGAAAATTGCGGTTACCACGCCCTAATTAATTAAGCATTAAACCAAACACGTCTAAAGTCTCTCTGGTGGTGGAAATGCATTGAGAGAAATGCATCATAATGAAGCGCGCGCTGTAAACTGTGACGGAGGGGGAGTAGTATGAAGGTGCAAAACCAAGTATGTGTACGGCCAGTCGGTCAACGCACCTCCTCTTGGCATATCACTGACATGTGGGACCGGAGTGTGAGCAGACCGGTCTCAATTGATGGCAAAATGGCCAACCCGCCGTTCCTTGAGAGAGACGAGGAGCGAGAACACACAGACGGGCTTGCACGAAGGCCAAGATATATTCGAGCATGGTTGATCGATATCATCATTACATGTTGAGCTGCCGTTATCCACCCTTCTCCGGAATAAATTTGTACTTTATCAGAGATTAAGTAAAATAAGAGTACAGAGGCTCCACCATGGGGTTCTAGTAGTAGTACTACTCGTACTACTAAACCTTGCGCTTGGCTCTTCGCCTCTTCGTGAAGTCGGACAAGGATGGTACTCCGCATGTTCGATACTACAGTGTGTGCCTTTGGCAATCTGACAATGAATGAACTGATGCATGTCCACCTCCTGGGCGAGGGTACGTTGCATTAGTCAAAAGACGTAAGCGAGCTTCACCTTGTCCTACAAGCTTCTTCTCGTTTTGCGAGTTGACGGGACACATCAACAAGTAGTGCTAGTCCATACTCCCTCCTTTCCGGTTAATATGGCTTAACCTTTTTTTGCTGGTAAATGAGTGAGCTTTATTCATATATAAGCATTCTTAGGACGATCAGCCAAGACACTGGTCACTAGGAAGCGAGGTACCCCGCAAAAAAAGAAGTAGGAAGCGAGGTGTTTCATCAAGCCAGCTCACGGACACATTCAAAGTGCAGCAAGCACGGTTCACACAAAGATGCGCCACAAGGTTTGCTGACCTGTTTACATGATGAATAACAAAAAAAGAGGAAATATTACCGAGCGCTCCTATTTGTAAAAGGATATGAGCTAGAATTAAGCGAGAATTGTGGCGAGTGTTCCATGCAATCAACTTCCATTATCACATGCGAGAACCCTCGAAGAGAACCAAATGTCTTGAAGATTGATTTATCACATTTTAAAAATATAATAAGAGTGCAGACGCTCCTCCATCCGGTTCCTAGTGTACCTCTATAGACTACTATAGTAGTAGTACTAGTACTAGTAATCTTTGCGCTTGGCTGTTCACCTCTTCGGGAAGTGCAACAATAATAGTACTACTAGTATAGTGTATGCTTCTGGCAATCTGACACCGAATTAACTGTTGCATGTCCACCGCCTGAGCGAATGATAGCTTGCATTAGTCAAAAGTTTCTCCTTGTCCCGCGAGCCACCGCGCGTAGGCTTCTCCCGTCCTGCAAGCTTCTCCTCATTCGGCAAGTTGACGGGACACAGCAAAGTAATGCTAGTCCATACTGCCTCCTCTCCGGTTAATATGTCTTAATTTCAAACAAGATAAATACACTGTCTGTCACTGTATATTTGTAAAAATATGGTCAGTGGACTTCATCATACGGTCATTGCGCTCAATATATACATTTTTCGGTGTTTATACGGTCACTAGCTCACCCTGGCTGAGTATGTGTGTGCATGCATGTGTAGGTTGAGCACTTGAGCATGACTGTGTGTGTTCCGTCGTGTGCTCAGACATGCATCCATTAGGGCGTCGCGCGTGTTTTTCCGTCCATGTGTATGTGTGACTGTTGCATACACGTAGGGGGGTACGTGTAGGGGCCACTAAAGGAGCAGTCAAATCACATAGTAAGTTAGTCGGAAGAAGCAACCATCATTTCACTCTTCAATGCCGGCGCCAATGACAGGTCGCATCCGCTCTGGCCGGGCATGAATGCGGCACTGACTGTTTCGGGCAGGAAGCACGCGCGGGTGATGAAGAGGGTTCGGGTTGGTCAGGAGCGGCCGTGGCAGCGGTCCGGACGCCCGCAAACAAGAGATGTTGTACGTTAATATTGTCGCGTATATAATTAACAACGTAAATAATGTGCCAGTTGGACAAATATGATTGGAGATGAAGATGGAAATGGAATTTTACGTAAACACGGATATGCATGTCTATGTCTATGTGTGTGTGCGTGATGACTCTCGCGACCTGGAAGCGGGGGCGTGTTTTTGATCGAGTTTTCTTTGTTGGTACGTTAAAAAATTGTCCGCCAGTTTTCGTTTCTTTTCTCCGAGAACGCGCGTATTCTATTTAAAACCACTACTATGGAGAGATTGTTTTACTCCATTATAGACTCTTGTTTGATAGAGTTTCGCGTGTCTCGCTCTATCACCCTCTCTCACCCTCTCCATATCAAAACAAGACGATAGTGTCCACAATATCTCTCTCCTCACCGGTGGTCATAGATCCGACTGAATCCCGTCCGCTGCGGGAGGTGAGGAGGTGCAGCGTTGACGTTGTCGCCGTCGGTGATGGAGGAGCCGATGTGCACCGTCCTCTCGGAGTCGGCGCTGGTGTGGACGAAGGTCCTCCGCGCCCTTGTTCGCTGCCGTCGTGTGGGCAGATCCCACCCGCCCGCCTAAGCGACATCTTGCCCACCTGAGGTATAACTTATTGTACTGGTCCAGCTCCCCAGGTCACTGCATGCGGGTTTTCTTCTATGCGACTACACCCCAGCTCCCCATGTATAGTAGCTAGGGTTCGTTGGCTGGTCCAACATCACCTACTATTATGGAGGAAATGCCACTCGAAAAGTTGTCCTGATTTATCCATCGATGGAGGTATACATGTTGTTTCGAAAAAAAAGTACATGGTGGTTGTGCGGTCATTGTCCATATGCTCCTATTGCTGCTGATAATCTAATACTATCACTAGTTAAATGAACAAATGCTTTTTTCTCGGGTATCCTGGTTTAGTTCCCATCAAGATAATCATGATGCTTCTGTTTGTTGGTGTACTTTTCATAACTCTTATTGACAATTGAGATGTCGTTGTTAATCTTGTAAAACAGAGTAACAACACTATATCCCTTTTTATATTTTTGGAAACAGCGATGCGTATCTCCATACCCGGGCATGTCTTCCTCAATTTTAGTGGAACTCCACAAAATTGGATGGCCATTGTTGTTCCGCCTCACTATCCTCTGCCACGTGGTTCTTCCTTCCTCAAGCATGACTACTGAGAAGAAACTGACCACAGTGAGGATTTGTTGAACTTCATAGGTGCCTCACCCAAACTAGATGCCAAATGGATGATGCATCACCACGATGACCTATCGATGCTCATGGTTGCGCCTCATGGTTGCATCGGCTCGTGAAGCTGATCGATTTTCAATGAAAAACAAGTTGTCTTCCATCAGTGCTCTTTGCTTGTTACCCACAAATATGATATCCTTCGTCAGTTCACCTTGGTTGCGTTAGAGACGCAGTCGTCTTTCACGTTGGTGCAATTTTATCACACAATTGGCTATGAACCAAATGTTTCCTCGAAGAAGGATCGACGTTGGTACTAAGAGCATAAGTTTTGTATTGATTTGTAAGCCTTCTCCCAACTTTGTCTCCAGCTCCCATGTAATTTTATTTGTCCAGCTATTAACTTTGATTATAAAATGGTGTGGACCAAAAACCCGGATGGACGTAGTAGCCCTCCATTTTTATTTACTCCGCATATTAGATTTGATTGAAGTCAAACTTTGTAAAGTTTGACCAAGTTTAGGCTGAACACAACAAACCATAATTATTAGAGAGGGAAAACTGTACATACTCTCAAACCTTTCCGATAATTGAAATTAAAATTCTTTATTTGTACACACTCTCACACGTTTCCGATAATTTGGCGCATGTGTGGTTGTTCACTTAAGGGAGGGTAGTGTACCGCACATGAAGGACGGGAAGTGCGACCAGGACGTGTGAATCGTTAGTTCATCAGAAGTACGTAGTAGTTTTCTTCACTGGTACGTTAAATAAAGAGTTCCGTTTCGTACTTACACAATTTAAAATGATTGTTATGGAGAGAATAAGAAAACCACTCCACTATATATTAGTCGTATACACGAGTACTATGTGGACGCAGCTTCATTGACTTTAGTGCACCTGCCTTTGGGTTTATGACAGGTGGGCCCAAAATGTGGCTGGTCCGCCTGTCATACAACCAAATGCAGGTGCAGTTAAAGCACCGGAGCTCAGTCCGTACTATAGTATATATATAAGCGAGAGCCTCAGCGCTTGTTCGCTAGGGTTTGCACTCTCCACACTCTCGCCGCACTACATATATATACACGCTGGAGGCTCAGCGTTCCTTTGCTGGGTTTGCTATATTCACTGTCTCTCACCCTCTTCACTAGATCTAAACAAGACTGCGTTGTGGCCTCACATTGGAAAACGTTTCGAAGAGAACAAATATGGGACCAACACAGATATGTTGCTTGGCTACAGACTCTGCATCACCCATTTATACGTGTGGACGCACATGGTGCTGGAATGTCCCATGTCCCATCCACATGATCGTGAAGTGTGTTTTGAGATGTTGTGCTACTTGTATTGGTACTGTTTTAAATAAACTCTGCATCGCCCCCTTTATAAGTAGATGGAAGCACATGTTGTTGTTGCGCCCACTCTCCCCTGGAACTATTTATGTTTTTTGTTAATCTAATGCCGCTGGTAAAATTAAGCAATGCCACTCTCAGAATTAACTACTGAGTCTTATTTCAAAACTGCAACACTTGTTAGGAATTGGCGGGATTACCATTTTTTTGGCTGCATGATTCATCCTCCTTTATTGGCCAGTAATTGATTCCTTTTTTGCCTCTGTTAAAACAGGGATATCTATTCAACTTGTTGCTATTGCGACATTTTGCTTCGCTTAATTTTGGTGGAACTGCAGAAAATGAGACCGGATTTCCATATATCTGTTGAGATCTCTTTGAGGTCTTCGTCACGCGTTATTTCAAATCTTGGTCTCGAAAGGTCAGTACCGACTTTCCTCAGAATTAACTAGTGAATCTTAGTTCAAAACTGAAACACTTGTTAGGGATCGGTGGGAGTACCATTTCTGTTAGGGATCGGCCGGAGTACATGTTTAAGAAATGTATTGTTCATATAATGTCTTTGTTATTATATATCAGTTACAGTGTCTTACAAATGGTACTATCCTACTTTGTAGTCCGTTCTACATATTTAACCAAAGTATTATTAAGATAATGTCTCTGTTAAAATGAATCAGTCGCATTGTTTTAGGAATGATATTTTTCTGCTTTGTCGTTCTTTATACATGTTGAAACAAGGCATTGTTAAGATAATGTCTCAGTTAATACGAATGAATCACACTGATTGAGAATTGCTACTCTCCTTCTTTGTTTCCCATTAAGATAAGGTAGATCAATAGTTGTTTTTCTTCTGGAAGTACAAGTCACCAACCGTTATTTCTCAGTAATTGTTTCCCTTATACCTTTTGTTGCTTACAAGGACATCAAAATTAAAGCTCGGTTTTATTCCGACTTTGATTTTAGAAGAACTACACAAAAGGAGCCAATGTGTCTAAGGCAAATTGCTGCATTAGTGGGTCATGTTGGTCTTACCACTTTGTAGAAAGAAGCAGTCATTGGTTGCACTACATTACACAAGGAGTGATCGAGAAGCTTTACAGAGTATTAGTAGATGTTGGTGACATGACTAGTCTGCAGAGAGCATATGAAACTCTACAACACGTGGAGTGCACTAGGAAAAAAGTGCCCAAACAAGTACAGGAAGCCAGGACAGGACTCCAAATATGTCAATGTAATTCTAAGCAACAATGATGGGGCATCTGGGTATGGTAATCTGTTTACCGTACTTTCAGCTTGTTAGTCCATCGATTGGTGGGTTGATACTGGGGCCAATATTCATATGTGTGCTAATGTGTCTTTATTTTCTGGCAGCATAGAAATATGAAATCCACAGGGATGCTCAGCTTGATTTTAGTGGAACTGCACAAAATGTTCAGATGGTTCGTGTCCTCCATAATAATACTTCATCATGCACAATACATCGAATGGTTCTCTAATCATTCGGCGTCACCTTGAGCCACCGGACTATCAGATGACAAACCGATGACAAACCCTGCCCGTTCCACAATCATAGGCATTAGTTTAATATATTGGAATTGGAAAACCTTGTCAATTTTTGCTCATTGATGTTAGCCAGAAGACATGCATTTGATATTTTTTTTAGTGGGACGCCCTTTGCTGTGAGCAACGTCGATCATTTTTTCCTATTCATGTCTTCAGTTCAGAAGTAAATATTTACTCTGCTGAGATGCATAGTCACATGAATGTTGACTTATCTAAAGTATTTCAAGAGTTTGTTCTGAATATTGTCTATGTAATGCCAGGCCTTGTGTTCGATTCCAAAGTTGAGCTTGGACTGTTGTGGCATGCGGCATCACAAGTTGTTCACCATGCCTCCTGAGAATAATGCTTCGTATTGTTTTGCATGTCGATCTAATGCCAGTGATTTTCTTGTTAGGAAGATCATCCTCTTCTGTTGTTTATGTGCTTAAGAAGTTCATCGTATTATGTTTAATTCATAGACTATACGACAAGTCGGGTAGGTTAGACGTGAAACCATATGATCTTCCGACCAACTCATCATCTTAGGCCATGATTGGATCGTCGTTTTCCAATCAAAACCGCTTGTAAATAAAAGAAGATCGTGTCGGGCGAAGCGCTTGGTTGGTCGATTTCGACTAGTAAAATATACACCGATCTCTCAAATTACACGCATAACCCGCCGGTTTTACTTACAGACCTCGGGCCCTCGGTTTCATTACGCCTGTATTTTACGCGTTGTTTCAGATGATGAGTAAAATACACTTGTATCTTAATACAGGTGTGAAATAAACCAGAGCTCTCAAGCGCGTCCTTACCATTTCATGCCGTCTCAGTCTCTCGAAGGTACTCATAGGTGTCCGATGATCCTGGCTTCCTGAATGAGCAGCGGGCGTTGTATCAGACCATCCGTAGGGCCCGCGAGGCCCTCTCCGTCGTCCTTCGAGTTGGTGCGCTCGCCGTGGCGCCGAGCATTCTTAACATGCTCAATGAACATGAGGATTCAGGAGATGACTTTATTTTGACTGGCTAACAGTAGGGACCCACTAGGGCGATAGTCGTACGTACGCAAGTGCCTCCTTATTATGTACAACTATATTTTTTTTTGCTTCCTCCTGGTTTCCTGACATCACGGTCCCACACCATTGTCAACCTATGTTGTCGATATAAACGAGAGAATTATATAAGGTGCGGCCGACAGCTGGGACCAATTAGCTCGAGTAGTATTTGTATTTTTGAGGCCTGAGCACTGCAGAGTTTTTCTTGGCGATATTTTCGTTGTTGTTCAGAGGAGAGCAGGGTATTAACTGGGCGGGCTGTGGCCCGTCTAGCCCAGGACAGATATCCAGCCCAGATATTAATTTTTTTCAAGATGAAAATGGCTAGCCCAGTTATACGTTTTTTTGAGGAATACCCACGCAAGGTCAACTTGTTATTCTCCGTCCCGCTGGGCTGCAAATCTTTCCTAGGAGGGATGCATTAGGCTTAACAGGGAAATGGGCTTTAAAAATAATAAATGGGTTGTAATTATAAAAACTAGGCACTAACTATAAAAAATGCACCAAGCACGAAATTAGTTTATAAAATATTATTTATGGATTTTGAAAATCTTAATTTTTAATTGTTGCACGGGGAATGTTTCGTTAGATTTTTATTTAATACAAATTTATATTGAATCTGACTAGAAATTTCGGGATAAAAATATTTCGGATCCCATCAAAATGTGGGAAATTTTATTGAATTCTGTCTTTAATGGTTGGTTGAAATTATTAATCGCTGTCCTACCTAGAAAATGGGATGTACTTTTAACAAACTGTAAAATGAGCCCAGTTTATTTTTTCTGAAGAATACCGATTCCAGGCCTATTTATTTTTCTACGCCCTGATGGGCTGCAACTCTTTCAAGACGCCTTCAAATCTTGAAAGTAATATGAAATTGGTTGTAAATATAAAAACAGATGACAAATTGACAATTACTTTATAATTTCTGAATTTTTTCACATTTTTAGATTCCTATTTCACTAGGCATTAACCTAATTTAAATATATCTTCAAAGTACTTTAAATCTGGCTCGACATTTCGGTATTCAAAATAGTTTGAAACCCACAGAAATATGCGAAATTGGCCCTGGCCAACCTAAAAAACGGACTGTAATAAATTGCATAAGAAGTCGCAATGAGCTATATATAAATTATTAAAAAAAGAGGGAATGGTCTGACTTATGGGCCTATTAAGTTGACGCGTATGCAAGATTTTTTTTAGTTATTATATACGTCAACAAGCGATTCTAGCAGACATAACCGTTGGATGTCAATCCAACGGCCGTCGTGTTTCTTCAATCTCTGATCTTCTTGCTCCAGCTGCCAAATCCAGCGCTGGCAGGACCGCCTGCTCCCGCCTCCCGTGCAGGCCTCACCGCCCCCTACTACTCCCACCGCTGGCTAGGACATCCCTCTACTCAACCACACCCCCTGTTATTCTGCGGCGACGGCAGCCTCACACCACAGCCGAACCAGTGAACCCTCGTACTCCTCTCCGCGTGGGCATGCACTACCACGTCTTCCCCGGCTCCGCGTCGTCCCCTTCCTAGGCCTCGCGGTCGTCCACCACCCTGGTGCTCTCAGCGCGTCCTGGTCAACGTGGTCAAGGAACGACTTCCATCGAAAGAGTACTGTCGTGGAGAGCCTGACAGTTGGGTCCACGGCAACCGCAACGAAGTGCCTCCTTATTACGCGGAAAATAATTATTCCTCTACCTGACAGAAGGGACACACCGGACGGGCCACCGTATTAGGTGAAAAAAATGTTTCCCCCCTGACTGCTGGGACCCATCGGATGGGCTACCGTATTTCGTGAAAAAAATGTTCCCCCCGCTGTCAGCTTGGACCCACCGGAAGTGCCTCCTTATTACGCAAAAAAATAAATACTCCCCCTGCTAGCTGGCACCCAGTATAGTGGGAGGCTGACTTGTGGGCCTACTAAGTTGGAGAGGACGGAGGGCTTTGTCAACTTAGTCAATATGCATGATTCTAGGACCATTGACCGTACGATGTCCATCCAATGGCCGTAGTGCTTCTTCAACCTCTGGTCTTCTTGCTCCAGCCGCCCAAACCAGCGCCGGTCGTGCCTCGTGCTCCTGCCTCCCGTGGCCGGCTGCGATGCCGCGGAGGCCTCCCCGCCCCTACTACTCCCACCGCTGGCCAAGCCATCCCTCTACTCACCCACACCCCCTGTTATTCTGCGGTGAGGGCAGCCTCACACCGCAGCCGAACCAGTCAACCCTCATACTCCTCTCCGCGTGGGCATCCACTGCCGTGTCTTCCCCAGCTCCGCGTCGTCCCCTTCCTAGGCCTCGCCGTCGTCCACCGCCCTGGTGCTCTCGGTGTGGCGTGGTCAATGTGGTCAAGGAACGACTTCCATCGGAATGGTACTGTCATGGAGAGGCTAACAGCTGGGTCCACGGCAGCCGCAAGGAAGTGCCTCCTTAATACGCGGATAATAATTATTCCTCCACCTGACAGTAGGGACCCATCAGACAAGCCATCGTATTTGGCGAAAAAAATGTTCCCCCCTGACTGCTGGGACCCATTGGACGGGCCACCGTATTTCGTGAAAAAAGCGTTCCCCCCGCTGTCAGCTCGGACCCACCGGAAGTGCCTCCTTATTACGCACAAAAAATGAATACTCCCCCTGCTAGCTGGGACCCAGTATAGTGGGAGGCTGACATATGGGCCTACTAAGTTGACGGGGACGGAGGGCTTTGTCAACTTAGTCAATATGCACGATTCTAGCTCCATTGATTGTATGATGTCCATCCAACGGCCGTAGTGCTTCTTCAACATCTGGTCTTCTTGCTCCAGCCGCCCAAATCAGCGCCGGTCGTGCCTCGTGCTCCTGCCTCCCGTGGCCGGCTATGATGCCGCGGAGGCCTCCCCGCGCCCTACTACTCCCACCGTTGGCCAGTCCATCCCTCTACCCGCCCACACCCCCTGTTATTCAGCGGCGACGGCAGCCTCACACCATAGCCGAATTAGTGAACCCTCAGACTCCTCTTCGCGTGGGCATCCACAGTCGCGTCTTCCCCGGCTCCATGTCGTCCCCTTCCTAGGCCTCGCTGTCGTCCACCGCCCTGGTGCGACCTGGTCCACGTGGTCAAGGAACGACTTAATCGGAAGAGTACTGTGGTGGAGAGGCTGACAGCTGGGTCCACGACAGCCGCAACGAACTGCCTCCTTCTACGCGGAAAATAATTATTCCTCCACCTAACAGCAGGGACCCACCGGATGGGCCACCGTATTTGGCGAAAAAATGTTTCCCCCTTGACTGTTGGTACCCACCGGATGGGCCATCGCATTTCGCGAAAAAAGTTCCCCCCGCTGTCAGCCCGGACCCACCGGAAGTGCCTCCTTATTACGCAGAAAAAATGAATACTCCCCCTGCTAGCTGGGACCCAGTATAGTGGGAGGCTGACTTGTGGGCCTACTAAGTTGACGGGGACGAAGGGCTTTGTCAACTTAGGCAATATGCACGATTCTAGCTCCATTGACCGTACGATGTCCATCAAACGGTCGTAGTGCTTCTTCAACCTCTGGTCTTCTTGCTCCAGCCGCCCAAACCAGCGCCGGTCATGCCTCGTGCTCCTGCCTTCCTTGGCCGGCTGCGATGCCGCGGAGGCCTCACCGCCCCCTACTACTCCCACCGCTGGCCAGGACATCCCTCTACTCACCCACACCCCTTGTTATTCTGCGACGACGGCAACCTCACACCACAGCCGAACCAGTGAACCCTCGTAATCCTCTCCGCGTAGGCATCAACTGCCGCGTCTTTCCTGGCTCCGTGTCGTCCCCGTCCTAGGCCTCGCCGTCGTCCACGGCCTTGGTGCTCTCGGCGCGGTGTGGTCAATGTGGTCAACGACGGACTTCCATCGGAAGAGTAATGTACGTGGAGAGGCTGACAGCTGGGTCCACGGCCGCAGCAAGGAAGTGCCTCCTTATTACGCACAAAATAATTATTCATCCACTTGGCAGCAGGGACCCACCGGGCGGGCCACCGTATTTCGTGAAAAAAAATGTTTCCCCCTGACTGCTGGGACCCACCGGCTACATCTTCGCATGCAAGGAAGTGTGTTCGGGCAAAACAAAATGATTCGCCCCCCTCACTGCTGGGACCCACCAGCTACATCTTCGCACGCAAGGAAGTGCCTGACAGTCGGGACCCACCTGGTCGAAGCATACTAGTGTTGTCATTCTGGTCGCGAACGTGTACGTACATACTGGTCGATGTAGAGGCGTGCACGTGTCATAGTAGAGGCGCGCACGTAGCATGTACACGTACGTACAGCGGCCAGTGTGCAAGAAAGAAAATACGGCCACGTACGTACATACTGGCAGGGTCTCAAACGCCTACTCGCGCATACATACGGCCAGGGCTCATGTACATGGCTGGGTCGGAACGGAGAAACAGGTCGTCGTCCTGTTCATGGGGAGCCAACCGGTTGGGTCGGAACAGAATGCTCGTCGTGTTCATCGGGAGGGCTTGGATGGAATAGCTGATGGAAACGAGGCCTGGCGTACCGCAGAACAGAGGAAACGGCCTTGTCTTCGACCGAACACGTTCGAAACGGGATCCTGTTCATCGGGAGGGGTCTGGCGTACCACAAAACGAAGGAAACGGACCTCCTACGGTCGAAACGGGGGTCCTGTTGATCGGTAGGGGTGTGGCGTACCGCTAAACGGAGGAAACGGACTTGTTTTGGAGCGCTACGGTCAAAACGGGGGTCTTGTTCATCGGGAGGGGTGTGGCGTACCGCAAAACGGAGCAAACGGACTTGTGTTGGAGTGCTACGGTCGAAACAGGGATCCTGTTCATCGGGAGGGGTGTGGCGTACCACAAAACGGAGGAAACGGACTTGTGTTGGAGCGCTACGGTCGAAACGGGGGTCCTATTCATCTGGAGGGGTGTGGCATACCGCAAAACGGGACTCCACGGGATACTGCTCATCTCCACCGTCGACCCCCTCCAGCCTCCACGGGCTACAGTTCGTCCACCGTCGACCTCCTCCAGCCTCCACCGCATGCTACTCCACCGGCTACTGTTCAGCCAACCCTCTCCACGGGCTCCTGTTCAACCACCCCTCCATGGGCTACTGTTCATCTAGCCCTCCACCGTCTACTGTTCATCCAGCCCTCCACGGGGTGGTCCTGTTCATGCAGCCCTCCACGGGGTCCTGTTCATCTAGCCCCAACCGGCTCGATCGAATGGGGTCCTGTTCATGCAGAGGCAACATCACGGGGTCCTTTTCAGCCACCCCCATCGGGAACTATTCATCCAACCCCCCAGCAACGCTCACTGTTCATGCAGAGGCAGCATCGATCGGCTTCTATTAGCAGCAGTAGCGAAGGAATCGCTCGATCGGGTTCAGTTAACAGCCATCGATCGATCGCTCGGGTTCAGTAAAGCGTAGCCTGCAGTGGAATCGCTTGGGTTCAGTTAGAGCCCAACGCCTCGCTTGGGTTCAGTTAGAGCCCAATGCCTCGCACCCACACGTGTGCGTGTACGAGAGAAACGCGCATCGCTCGGCCCCGACCACCCACCGTAACCGGGAACACCTCGATATTTTCCTCGCCCTCGCTTCTACCATGGTTTTTCCCATCAGGGACGGCCCAAAGAATGTCATGCAGCTGCGTCTCTGGCCCGCCCAGGACGAAAAGCCCATTTTATGTCATGATTTTTTGTCATAGAAGTAGGACCCCACCACATCTATAATGATACCGGGTTTTGTCACAATTATCGTCATATAAGTGTCATAAGTATGACAGAAAATAGTTTCGTTCGGCCCAAAATGTCACGGATGTGTCTTTTTTTGTAGTGCTACAAACAATTTTTTCTTATGCTCTCCGCTAGATAGGAACTTTGGAGCGATTCTTCATCGGATGTTGAGGGATGGTTATGTGATCCAATTATATTAGCATTGTTGAGAGATTGCACTAGCGAAAGTACGGACCCTAGGCCTTTTTTTAAGCATTGCAATACCGTTTGTGCTCCGTTTTATCATTTGCTACCTTGCTGTTTTTTTATTGTTCCTATTACAAAAATCAATATCTACTATCCATATTGCACTTGTATCACCATCACTTCACCGAACTAGTGCACCTATACAATTTACCATTGTATTCGGTGTGTTGGGGACATGAAAGACTTTTTATTATTTGGTTGTAGGGTTGTTTGAGAGAGACCATATTCATCCTATGCCTCCCACGAATTGATAAACCTTAGGTCATCCACTTGAGGGAAATTTTGCTATTGTCCTACAAAACTCTACGCTTGGAGGCCCAACACGAGTCAACAAGAACAAGTTGTGTAGTAGACATCACCACTCTATCAAATCGGCTAGGCAAAATTGTCGTGCGTACGACCTGGGAAAAGGCCAGCCCACGACTTTTAAATACTCATGTAATTTTGTATGGAAAAAGTCTAAGTAAAACCTTAAATTCATACTTGGTAGAGGTGGAGCTCAGCATGCACTATGACGGGGGCGCGATCACTATGCTCTAGCAGGACACACGGGGTTGCAACTGGGCCAACGCCCGAGTGCCTGTCCACCCTATTTTTATGCACTCGTCGTCTACCTCGGCATTCGGCAACTTGCACAGAGGTTGTCACCAACAACAGTACAAGAGTGTCGAGCACCAACAAGAACCGTTTGTGATCCGTCATGACCTTCTACACGCAGGCCTGCAACGTCGAGCTCAACTCGCTGCCATAGTTCATCATTGACAAGGCAATGGCGAGTACATCTAGTACACTAGATTTCCCCTTGCCACATAAGCAATCCCAGAAAACCAAATGTGCTTTCAGCTAAAAATTGTCGAGATCGACCAGGGTAAGTAAGGATGGGGTGCCAATTTTGGGGATTTGAAGTTTAGGGTTCAATTCAGACCCGAAGTACAAGTTTAAGGTTTATTTTATAATTTTTCTCATTTTGTATCGATGAATTGCGCCTTGGTGCAAAAAACACAAGAGAAAAAGGTGGCACATGTTAACAAACACACAGTTCAAGCTCTAGCTAGCTTTTCAGAATGTAAATTGTGCATGTGTTTATACGTATAGGTTAGTTATCAAACAAAATGTATGGTATTCCCCAATTAGATGTGATGAATTGCGACGGACACGCATTACAGCAACTTCAAAGTACCGAGTCCATTCATGCAATGTGTTTAAACTATACCGTTGATATCTCAAAGACAAAACAGTTTTGAGCTTGTTCGTTCTATATAAATATGTATTTATTCACCCATGCGGTCGTTCAATGAATGGGGGGCCGGGGTCCACAAGTGAACAATACTGCTAGTATGAACAGTACAGTACAAAGTGCGGCGTGCACTTAGTCACGTTAAATAGAGAGTTTTTTCTTTAATGTCACGTACACAAATTGAAACAACTGTTGTGGCGAGAAAAAGAAAATTCACTCCACTATATATAGGCAGGAGCCTGTCCGCTTGCTTTACTAGCTTTGCTCTCTTCACTCTCTTACCCTTTGCATATCTAAACAAGACAACAACACATTCTCTCTCTGCTCAACACTGGTCACAGATCCGGTCAGATCCCCACGGCCGGGGTGTAGAGGACTAGGTGCATCCTTCATGCGGTCATCGATGGTGAGGGAAGAAACCCACAACTATTGGCGCGTCCCGATCGGCTGCCTGTGTCATTCTCTATGACACAACACCCGCTCGGGAGGTCTTCTGACACCTTCTTTCTCCCTATCATATTGTGGCCAGATCCGCCCTCCAGCCACGCTCCTAGCCACATCCCGACGCCCCTCAGGTATAACTTCCTTCAAAAACGGCCTTGCTCTACTGCCCCAGCTCCCCACATGGCTGCATGTGGATCTTTTTCTACTTCCATCATCTCTTCCAAAGCCGCCTAAATTTTTAGTATGTGGTAAAGATACTTCATGATGTCAAATCTAGGAATTGGTTCAAATAGGAAGAAAAGGGGGAAAGTTATAGCATGAATCTAGGACTTGATTCAAAGAGAAAATAACAGGGGGGAGTAGTAGAGACTGGATACCCAGCCGGTCTCTTGGTTGAAAAGGGAAATAAAGGGAAACGCAGTACAAACTGGATAAGGAACATATCTACTATTGGTTAGAAAAGGAAAGAAAGTGGTGGCTGGGGGAGAGGTCAACAGAGTATGTCTAGGCTTAGATTTGTTGACCTGACATAATAAAAGCTGGCTAAAGAGAACTAAATTTGCGACCAGCCCATATCTTGATTGGATGTTGGCATCACCACTTTATGCCTCCCTGTAGGTACATGGTGCTGATTCATCCACTGTCGCATGCCCTTGTACCAACTTTTTCCTGTTGTTAATGCAAGGGCGCTTGTAAAATGAAGCAATCCCACTTTATAGTAAAGACATGCCTAGATACTGTTTTTTAATCTAATGCCTCCAGTAATATGATGCAATGAAACTATTTTACAAATGTTGCACTCCTGCTATTTTTTCCATTATGATAAGTAAGTTGCTTCTTTACGCTGATGAATGTTCTGGTGTCCCAACTGTCCCATGCCCTTATACTAACTATTTAGCTTATGTTAATATGATGTATCTGGTAAAACAAGCAATGCCACCAAAGTAATGTCATATTTGACCAATGTCATTTTTTATTGTAATGCTTCCGGTAATATGAAGCAATGCCGCCGTTTTAAAATTTCTACTGTCCTTGCGTGATTGCCATGAATATAATGAACATGCTTCTTTTTATTTCATGTATGTTTTGTATCTGGTTATTGACCCGTAACTAAATTTTTCTATCTTTTTGTGAATATAAGGATTTCCATTTCACCTCGTTGCTATTGTGACCTTTTGGTGAACTGCACAAAACACTTTTTTTGAAAGAGTGTCTTGTGCAGTTATACTAAAATGTCACATGGATAGCGTCTCTTGATTTTAGTGGAACTGCACAAACCGTGATTGGAGTTCCTAATCTCTTCGTCTAACTCTGTGGGTAACTCGTGTAACAGTTTATTTTCCTTTGCAAGATTAGCCGCCACCATCGCCACAATGGCACTTGATTTTAGAGGAACTTCACAAAAGGATAAGCAAATTATAGTTGCACCTTGCATGAGCATGACAGGCAACATTAATGTTGCTTAGTGCAACTAATAAATAAGAAGTTGCGAGCTCATGAGACCAAGTACTTTTTGCTAGCTGCATGATGCAAACATTGCTTCATTTTAGGTGAACTACACCAAAAGGTGACACGAATTGAATCATCCGACTGGAGTTGTGGGTTCTCCACTTGCATAAGGCGTATCCAGGAGAATCGAGTCCTGAACTAGCTGAGTCCATCAGTCTTACCGTTATGGAGGTGTAGGGCCCCTCTCTCTGTTATGGTTCCCATGACCGGGTATGTTCTCTTTTGGTTGTTTTTGACTCTGCATCCAGCTAGTGATCTTGTGCTACTGTTTTAGCACTGCCATGAGAAAGCAAGAATGATAGTGTTTTTGCATCTTCATTTAATGCCACTAATAATTGGAGGCATTGTTTTAGCACCGCTACTGCCACTCATAAAATGAAGTAATAATACATTTAAAATAGAGCTACTATCTTAGCTGCCATTTCATTTACAATGTAGAAAACTTGCATAAGGCGTATCTGGCAGAATCAAGTCCATGTGCACTTCATCAATCACAGCATGGCATGTACACTAAACTAGTTGAGTCCATCAGTCCTACCGTCGAGGATGCGCGGGTCCCCTCTCCCTCTCGGCATGGCGGGTGGCATAATTTAGTTGAATTGCACAAGAAAGAGTTTGGAATGAGTTCACGATCCTCCTTCTACTACCACACTAAGGTTGTTAATCGATGTCAATGAATCGCCTCCATGGCAAGATACGGGGACATGAAGAATAACTAGATCTCCCAAAGCCATCTCACAAAGGTCGATGCTGTCCTTTGTCCACATGATTGTGCTTTGTCATATTGTTCTAACATTGTATCTTTTTAATAAAGCTATTCTATCACAATATTTTCTTGTTTTGAAAATAAATTGCTTCAACTAGTGCCACTATTATAGTAAGCATGCTCTTTCTTTATCTGTGCTAACAGGAATACTCAACTACAGATGTTGAGATGGTCCAAGTTCTTGGATTGTATGAAACATCTAGCTAAGATGGATTTAGTTTTGAGTTTGACTTTAGCCAAAGGCTCTAAGTGCCATGTGGATGTGCAAGCTAAGCAACCTCGTAATCCTCACAAACTTGAGAAGGAGAGACACCTGGCACCACTAGAGCTCATACGTCTAGATATGTGCGAGATGAATGGTATCTTGACTAAAGGTGGAAAGAAATATTTCTTGACATTGATTGATGATTCCACTAGATTGTGCTATGTGTATTTGTTAAATACCAGAATAAGGCTATACACTACTTCAAAATTTAAAGGCATAAGTTGGAGGAAGTATTGCCAATAGTGATGCACAACATTTTAGCTCCCAATGTTTGACATGTGTGGCCGTAAACAGGACTGGTTTCAATATTTCTGCAGGTCCTTGAATCAAATTGCTTACACGAAGAATCGATCTTTTCTTTGTTCATATTCTCACAATGTTTTAGTTGTACGATAACTATTGGCTCAGATCTGTGAATCATTGAGATGTGTAGGCATCTTTGGTGTACTTATTGTATGAATCTTATGGGTTGGTTGTGAATCTTGCTAGCTGGGAAACACGTCATGGTGATGTAGAAGACTACACCCATAACAAATTGTTCAAACATGGTAGTATTGTGATTGTGAAAGTGCGGCAAATGAGCTGATCATGTGCGTCCTGAGAATAATAATTCTAATTGTTTTGCATCTTGATCATGTGGCACTGATAGAACGAGCCAATGCTTGCTTGTTTTAAGAATAAAATTAAATTAAAGCAAATATAACTTCAGTAAAGTTACCCTCTCGTGAACGGACGTGTGGCCGGAATAGGTTTCTCAGCTTCAGTTCGGTTTAATGAAGGCCTTTGAATGCGTCGAGGAGGCGCGTTCTTTCGGGCGTATAGCGGGCCAGGGATGAGGGGTTTTACAACTGCATGTACCCACTCATTTACTCGTGATTGCAGTTCCCCAACTACATTCACTGGCAATTGCAGTTCGCCGAGACTGGAAAATGAACTGCTGCTGGTGCCTCGTAGTACCCCAGTACACACTGATCCCAGTGTAAATAAGGAGCCCTCTGCTCTCCATATCTCCCCATCATTTTCATATTCCCCCTGCCCTAATCCCACAAAAGGAGAACCGCCACATCAACTCTGCATGAGAAGAGACTCCAATGGCAATCCGAGGGGTGAGCCTGCTAGATATGGACTTCAGCAAGGAGTTCACCTTTGAGTTCGCCGTTCAAACCCATGGTAGCACCAAGTTGAATGTGATGTACACCAACGATCTAGACTTGGTGAAGCTCTGCCTCGCCAAGTTCAAGAAGTACCTACAGGAGGATAAGCACGAGGTCGCGGGACTAGACCTTGTTCCCATCAATCCATCTCCTGGCAGGGACTAGCGGATCACCATCGCCTAGGTATGCATGCGGGACGAGGTTCTCGTCTACCACTACTGTAGGGCCATCTGAAGTTCTGGAGCATTCGCCCATTTCATCAGCACCGCCGAATACACCTTCACAATGGTGGAGAGCAGGAAGAACGCCACTATGCTTTACGATTTGGCAATCTGGTGCAAAAAGCTCATCAACATCCAAAAGAAATACAAGATCATTAGCAAATGGACAGTGGAAGGACTCCGTGGTTGACCTCGTCGCAGCCATCATTGACCCCTACTACGCCAACATGAAAGAAGACGTGGACACGACAGACCTGGACACGTGGGAGGTACAGGCGGATCTTGAACATGAGGGTGTGTCTGCTTCTCGTAATCGAGGAGTACATGGATAGCCGCAGTGTCATTATTAAGCGTGCCAGGAAGATCAAGAGGGTGTACTTTGTCCGTTTAAGCACCTTTATCATCTTAGTGTTTCATGCATTAGCCTATGTGTCATAACTATCTACTTAATTCGAAACATTTCGTCTAAGAACCATTAACTTGTTTGCTTTTCATTTTTTTGAGTGGATATTTGCTTTTCTAAGGGTAAGTGGCTATTTGCTTATGTATGTAACTAGTTCACTGACTGCCATCTTTACTTTTTAAGGTCCAGTAGGTATCAACTGGGTCATGGCTGCCCAACGCAGGTTTCTTTTCTTACGACATCCACGGCCCACCCTGCACCCGAACAAGTCAACCCTCGTATTCCCCTTCGCCTACGTCTTCCCCGGCTCCGGTTGGTTCTGGTATGAGGTCTCGATGTCGTCCTCCACATTGGTGCTCTCGCCGCAGCGCCGCCGTCTGTCGTTCTCAAGATGGTCAACAAATGAGAGGAATCGGGAGATGACGGTATGTGGAGAGGCTGACAGTTCGGGCCCACTAGGCTCATGGCCTAGGTTTTGTTCTTTAACATGTGCAGCCCATCATACAGACACAGTTGATCCAGCAGGTACAAGCGGCCTCTGGGCCGGCCAGCCTATCCTATTTTATAACATCAACAACCCAATTATGTTTTTTCCTAGACAACGCACTGCTCAGTTCTATTTTTCTATAAGAATGCCAAACTGAACCTATGTTTTCTCTTTTATAATAGTATATATATATATATATATATATATATATATATATTTATATTTGTTTACATATATATATTTGAAACAACCTAAGGTTCCCGTTTGACCTGTCCTTCATCGAACATTTGTATAGACCTTCCCACTTCCTTTATTTTTCTTTTTTATTAAACCTATCTCTGATTTTTCTCCCACTTTCTTTTTTGAGTTAATCTCATTTTTCTCCCACTAGTTTTCCCTAGAATTAACTCAATTGTCCCACGTCTAGCCTAAAAGATAATAATAACCCACGTCTTATTAACTCCCCAAAATAAAATAATATTTTGTTTCATAAATTCATAAGTTCTTACAAAATAATAATAATAATTGTTTAACAATAAGCCGGCAAGTTAATTCCTGGTGATTGTGTACATAAGCTTGCTAAGATTTTACTAACCAGTGCAGTAATAGACGTGCAATCACGTGTTTATAATTTTATAACATGTCTCCGTCCATCCCAACATGATAACCCAGCCCAGCAAATCCGTTTATTTCGGAAAATAATTGCAAATGGGGTGTAAATTCTAACATAATATATAAATGGGTTGCATAGACGCTACATTATTGTTTCACCCAGCCCACCAAATGGACTTGCTGACATGTGGGCCAATAGGTCAAAGCCTAAGCAAGGCGTTGGATTTACATCCAACGGCCAGCATTCTTCAATCTCATCTTCCTTGGTGCGCTTGGCCCGACGTAGTTAACGTAGTCAACAAGCGAGAGTCAGCAGAAGACGACTATATGTGGAGAGGCTAACAGTGGGGACGCACCACATTCATGGACGCACACATGCAACTGCCTCCTTTTTACACGGAAAAATAATTTTCTTCCCCATGACAACTGGGACCCACCAGCTACATCTTCACACGTAAGGTAGTGTGTCCTTATTACGTGCAGAAAATGATTCCTCCCCCTGAAAGCTGGGACCTACCAGTTATATATTTGCACGGAAGGAAGTGCCTCCATATCTCCCATGACAGTTGGGACCCATCAGGTCGAAGCGTATGTAGCCTTATGCGTCTGATCGCAAACATGAACGTGCATACTGATGGATCGGTCTCTTTCCAACGATGAACAGTGGTCGAGTAAGGAGTGTTGCTTGTCGTAGTAAAGCCCCGACGTAGTAGTTCAGGCAGTCCTATCTAAGTCTTATACACGGTGATGCTGCAAGAAGGTAAATACGGCCACGTACGTACATACGAGCGGGGTCTTGAACGCGTACAATGATGGCGTCATGTTCGTCTGCATCCAACTGGCTTGGTCGGAATGGAGGAAACAACGTCGTGTTCATCAGAAGACAACCGACTGGGAAGGAATACGTCCTATTCATCAGGAGCCACCCGTCTTGGACGGAATAGCCGATACGGGGTCCTGATCATCAACTCGGGGTCTCGCGTACTGCAAAACAGAGCAAACGGATTTCTCTTCGAGCGCCTACAATCGAAATGGAGTCATGTTCATCGGGAGCGGTCTAACATACCACAAAACGAAGGAAACAGACTTATGTTCAACCGCCTATGGTCGAAACAGGGTCCTTTTGATCAAGAGGGGTGTGGCATACCTCAAAATAGAGGAAACGGACTTCTCTTCGAGCGCCCACGGTCGAAACGGGGTGTGGGCTTCTGTTCATCGGGAGGGGTGTGGCGTACTGCAAAACGGGACTCCACGGGGCTACTTTTCATGCACCATAGGCCACCTCCAGCCTCCACCTACTACTATTCATCTATGGCTATTGTTCATCCAGCCTTTGTCGTGTACTATTCATCCAGCCTTCACTGTCTACTATTCGTACAGCCTCCTCGGCCGAGGTCCTGTTCATCCACCCCCAACCGGCTGGACTGTGTGTGGCAGCCTCCTCAGGGTCCTGTTCATCCAGCGGCAACCGTCTACTACCACGAGGTCATGTTCATCCAGCGACAACCTTCTATACACACAGACGGGGCCATAAAAGAAAGATAACATGATGAAACATGTTAGATAGCATTCCACATCAAAAGTTTTATTTTTATCATTTACCTAGTCGAGGACGAGCAGGAAGTAACCTTGGGGATGCTTGATACGTCTCCAAAGTACCTATATTTTTTAATTATTCCATGCTATTATAGTGTCAATCTTGGATGTTTTATATGTAATATTATATCATTTTTGCGACAAACCTATTAACCTAGTGCCAAGTGCTAGTTGCTATTTTTGCCTGTTTTTGGTTTTCCAGGAATTCTGTACCAAACGAATTCCAAATGCCACGAAACTTTTTGACGATTTTTTCTAGGCATAAGAGACCCTAGAAGCTTTGGGAGAAGTCCAGAAGGTGAAGTTGTAGCACACAAGGCACATAGGTGCACCCAGAGGGGTAGGCGCACCCACGTGGCTTGTGGAACCCTCATTCCTCCGTTTGACCTAATTCCAACTCTATAAATTCTCTAAAATCCGGGAAACCAACCCAAAATACTTTTTCCACCGCTGCAAGCTTCTGTTCTTGTGAGATCCCATCTGGAGGCCTTTTCTGATACTCTGTCGGAGATGGCATCGACCATGGATGGCTTGTACATCAGCCTTGTTTCCCTTCCGATGATGTGTGAGTACTTTACCACAGACCTACGGGTCCGTAGCTAATAGCTAGATGGCTTCTTCTCTCTCTTTGATCGTAAATACAATGTTCTCTTCGATGTTCTTGGAGATCTATTCGATGTAATCTTCTTTTGCGATGTGTTTGTTGGGATCTCATGAATTGTGGGTTTATGATTAGATTATCCATGAATATTATTTGAGTCTTCTCTGAACTCTTTTATGCATGATTGTTATAGCTTTGTACGTCTCTCTGATCTATCCTTTTGGTTTGGCCAACTAGATTGATTTTTCTTGCAATGGTAGAGGTGCTTTGTGATGGGTTCAATCTTGAAGTGCTCTATATCCCGGTGATGGAAAGGGACAAGGCACGTATTTGCATTGTTTCCATTAAGTATAAAACATGGGGTTTATTCATATTGATTGAGTTTACTTTGTCTACATCATGTCATCTTGCTTAAGGCATTACTCCGTTCTTTATGAACTTAATACTCTAGATCCAAGTTGGATACCGGTTAATGTGTGGAGTAATAGTAGTAGATGCAGGCAGGAGTCGGTCTACTTGTCTCGGACATGATGCCTATATATCATCATAATTATGCACTTTTCTATCAATTGCTCAACAGTAATTTGTTTACCCACCATATACTTTTTGTTCAAGAGAGAAACCTCTAGTGAAAACTATGGCCACCGGGTCTTCCTTTATCATATATTAAAATCCAAAAAGACCTTGCTACAAGGTTTGATCCTTCAATTAACCGCCAAGGGGTTGACAACCCCTTATTTGCGTTGGGTGCAAGTATTTGTTATTTTGTGTGTGGGTGTTGTTCATGAGGTATTGCGTGGTTCTCCTACTGGATTGATAACCTTGGTTCTTACATGTGGGAAATACTTATCTCTATTGTATTGCATAATCCTTTCCTCTTTGGGAAATCCCAACGCAGCTCACAAGTAGCAGGTGCCAATCATGTGGGGCCCAATTGTCTTGCCAGATATTTACATTTTATTTCCAAATGTAAGGGAGAGATGCTTACCATGGTATTATTGTATAATGTATAATACATAAATGATTTTTTCAACCCGTGATGGTTTGTTGTTGCACGTACATGTGGGTCAATTTGAATTACGACCATTAAATGACTACAAAATCACTTAAATATCTTAAAAAGGTCAAATACCACCTGAAAATTTCCAAATTTTAACATGACGGTTGTATTAGTGCATGTTAATGGTAGAAAAAGTTGTGAGGCCATGCGAGGAAGATACCATCGGTTCCTCATCAAACATGCATTGTTCCCTCTCAGAACCACGAGTCTTCTCGTGAATGCTCCGATTTGTGAGGGGTGTGTGTCCAAAATTTCGTCAAACGGGCCAATTTTTTTACCACGACATCTTGGTGACATGCAATTACATCAAGCAAGGTTCCATGTATTTCTGATCATTTTTCATTTTGTTTTTCAAATTTCAAAGTCATGCCGCTCGATGCTTGTGTACAAGTCGTGACACCAATATGTTTTTAATTCCTTCCAATTTATTGCACATGGCATTAACTCGGACACGAGGACACATATATGATTTTCTAGACTATTATGGTTGGCTATTGCATGTACATGTAGTTCAAATTTAAATTATGGTCATTAAATGGCTAGAAAATCACTTAAATGTCTTAAAAAGGTCAAATGTCCCCTGAAATTTTCCAAATTGTAACATGATAGTTTTGTATTAGTGCATGTCAACGGTAGAAAAAGTTTTGAGGCCATATGAGGAAGCTACCGCCTATTCCTCATCAAACATGCATTGTTCCATCTTGGAACCATGAGTTTTCTCATGAGATGCTCCGGTTTGTGAGGGGTGTGTGTCTAAACTTTTGTCAAACAGGCTAATTTTCTACCACAGCATCTTGGTGCCATGCCATTACGTCAAGCAAGATTCAATGTATTTTTGATCAATTTTAAAAAAATTGGAATTTAAAAGCCATGGCACTCGATGCTTGTGTCCAAGTCGTGACACCAATATGTTTTAAAATTCCTTCCAATTTACTACACATTGCATTAACTCACACACGAGGACACAAATATGATTTTCCAAACCAATATGATTAGATGTTACATGTACATGTAGTTCAAATTTGAATTGCGGTCATTAAATAGCTAGAAAATCACTTAAATGACTTAAAAAGATCATATGACCCCTGAAATTTCCCAATTTTTAACATGACAGTTTGTATTAGTGCATGTTAGTGGTAGAAAAAATTTCAAGGCCATACGACGAAGCTACCGCCGGTTCGTCATCAAACATGCAATGTTCCCTCTCAGAACCATGAGTCTTCTTGTGAGATGCTCCCGTTTGTGAGGGGTGTGTGTCCAAAATTTCATCAAAGAGGCCAATATTTTTACCACAACATCATGTTGCCATGCCATTACATCAAGCAAAGTTTCATTTATTTGTGATCATTTTTGAATCTTTTGGAATTTAAAATCCATGGCACTCAATGCTCGTGTCCAAGCCATGACACCTATATGTGTAAACATTCCTTCCAATTTACTACACGGGGCATTAACTCTCACGAGGACACAAATATGATTGTCCAACCCATGATGGTTTGCTATTAAATGTACATGTAGCTCAAATTTGAATTATGGCCATTAAATTGCTAGAAAATAACTTAAATGTATTAAAAAGGTCAAACAACCCCTCAAAAATTTCAAATTTTAACATGACAGTTGTATTAATGCATGTTAATGGTAGAAAACAATTAAAGGCCATACAAGGAAGCTATTTCCGGCTCGTCATCAAACATGCATTGTTCCCTCTCGGAACCATGAGTTTTCTCGTGAGATGCTCCGGTTTGTGAGGGGTATGTGTCCAAACTTTCATCCAACAAGACAACTTTTTTACCACATCATCTTGGTGCCATACTATTACTTCAAGCTCTTTTTCCTGTATTTCTGATCATTTTTTAATTTTTTGGAATATAAAAGCCATGGCACTCAATATTTGTGTCCAAGCCATGACACCAATATGTTTGAAAATTCCTTCCAATTTACTGCACATGGAATTAACTTGTACACAAGGACACAAATATGATTTTCCACCCCCTTGATGGTTTCTATTGCATGTACATGCAGTTCAAATTTGAATTACGGCCATTAAATGGCTAGAAACTCACTTAATTTCTTCAAATGGTCAAATGAACCTTGAAAATTTCCAAATTTTATCATGACAGTTGTACTAATGCAGATTAACGGTACAAAAATTTCTCGTACATTTAAAACACCATCTGTTGCCACTATACTCCAAATTCGTCTTTCATGGCTAACACAAAAATTCAACTACATCACACACAATTGGTTATAGGAACCATTTGCGATGAAAATTCGTGGGTATATTTATGTCTACATGCATAAGTTTCGTCGGCTTCGTATGCTCAATTGTCGGTCATCCCCGAATCCATGAATCCCCGATCTCCATTCCCCAACCCCTTCTTGCAAATAATGATGCCATGGAGACACTTCATGAGGGCCTGTATGATCACCGTGTCCTCCCTGAGTGCCGCCGCCTCCTCCGAAAGCACGGCCGCATCCGCCTAGAGGGTGTCTGCGGCAGCCAATAGGGCAGCTGCAGTAGCCAATACAGCTTCAGCAATTGCTGCGACGGCAGCTGCTAACACCAAGAGTGCTCGAGCAGTCGTCCATGCCGCGGATGTCGCCTTGGACCTGGTCGAGGCCATCCACACCAAGATCGAGGACGCCCACGCCAACACGTCCGAAAAGGCGGCAGAGGCCATGGAGCACCTTCTTTCTCATAAGATCGCCGAGTGGGAGCTAGAGATGAAGGAGGCGGCGGAGATCGAGGAGCGACGGGAGGAGGAGTTGCGTATTGCTAAGGGGGAGGTAGAGAAGGGCAAGTCTGTCGAGGAATCAGCAGTGGAGTACCAACGTGAGCTCTGGCGCAGCCACTACTACGAGTACTACAACCTTGAGGGTGGCGCCGAGGACGAGGACGACGATGCGATCAACTTTAGTATGGGGGATGCGGAGTTCACCAACGGCGACATGTCGCCAGGGCAAGTCATCGATGTCTCATCTTACACCGGCGAGACATCGGGCGGAGCGTCAGTGGCTTTGTTAAAATTATGCGTACTTAGCCTTAATTTGTAACGTTGGTATTTTGTAGAGCAATGTTTAGGTCAACTGGCTTTGTTTAATGACTAAAATTGCCTAACTCGGTAAGTGTGTTATGTGTGCTATAGGCTCTTTTGTGTACCCAAATTAGCAAGCGATGTTAAATTATGCAGTGACGTTGATGAGCACCGTACCTAGGGAAATTTTGACCAAAATTTGAATCCTCAAACTCAGCTAATGCGTGTAAAGTAGAAGAATCATTTGCGATGCACACATTTTTTCAAAGTAAATGGTGTCCGGTGACACCGCGCACCAAGTTTCTCTCCACCTTGCGGAAAAATATTGCTTACCACCAAAATATATAACTCCCCCGCCCCTCCCCACCCCCTTTTCTCCCCGACTACAAGTCACATTTCCCATGTTTACTCCTTCCTTCCTTCCCAATCTATAGCCGCTTCCTCGCTCTTGTCGTCTCGCATCCGACCGCCACGGTCTCCATTGTCTTGTTCGATGACCTATCCAGTGGCTCCTCCTACGATGATGAATCTTTCACCAGCCGTGTATGCCCCTCTCCTCTCTCTCGAATTATATTTGTAATAAAGGATTTTAACCCGGCGCCGATTTGAGTCATTTCATCCTCTTCTAGCTCCCTAGGACCATCACTTGAGTCATTTCTTCCTCTTGTAGCTCCCTAGGACCATGCTCTTGTCACCATGAATCTCCATGTGTGTGAAGTTAGTTGTTTTTGAATCTGTAGATAGGGGGAGGAAGTTTCTAGCATGTGTAGAGAAGCTTAACTCAATTTTCGTTGTTATAAATCATTTATTAGATGTGATTCAGACATTGTCACTGTGATATGTCATTCTCGATGTGATTAAGGCCGTGCCATAGTTTCTACCTAGTATCCAAAATTGTTACCATCTCATCAGCAGTGCCTTGAGAAAATTATTTGGTACTGCTTCAGCAGTTTGTGCAGCCAACTTTGCTCCGCACATCCGAGCAGCCAAACAGTGAAATACTAAAACTTTATGGCACGAAGGAACTGGGCATCGGAGCAACTAGGGGCTTTGGAGTCCGGTTCCCTGAAATTTTCCTCTGGCATCGGCTCGGCAGTGCAGGACACCTGTGTCAAATGTAGCAACAGTTATTTTGACACTGATTTTGGCCTACATAATGGAGAGGCTTAGTGATATTAGTTATGTATTACTAAACATGTGCATGTACACACATGTTGGTGTTAATTTGATGTCATCCAAACACTAATCCTATGCTATTGCAGTTATATTTAGGTTCCTCATAAAATATTCAATTTGTTATTTATAGTACGTGACTAAGAACTAGTAGCGTTGTTGCAGTTAATTATAGCTTGTGATGTTCGTAAATTTGGTTGTTGTCTCAGTAGAAATTAATTCATTTGCACGTTGATCTTTTTGAGAAGATATGTCATAATTAGTGTGTTTCTTTATTTTTTCAAAATATGTATCTAGTGATTTTCTATGTTGCTAGAAACCCATTTTCCCTGCAATTGTTACTGGTTTATTTTTAACTATTATAGGATGAACAGAAGTGTTCTTACCTGGAGTGGGTTGATCAAGAGTGCCCACAGTCTTTGAAGATGTGCCTAGCAAAGCTCTAGAGCATGTATGAGGAAGAGAACAGAGATAGGCTTTGAAAATGTTGTCAATGCTGAAGACTATTTCAAGATACGGGGAAAAAAGACGAAGATGGATAATGGGCTCATATTTTGTAAATTAGACTTTGCTAAGATGGTGTTGGCGAAGGAGGGGGGCACTTTACCAGTTGGTCACTTCAAAACAGGTTCTTACTGAACTGAAAGCGGAGGTGGAGAAGACGAACTTGGCTGATCATGCATCAGTCAATTAGGGAAATGAATATTTTTCTAATATTGTGCTTATGAAGGTGAACTAGCTATATGATGTATTGTGTTATTTTCACGTAGCTATCGTACTGTGATGTTAAAATGTATTTATGTGCCTGATATGAAATTGGCAAACAACTGTTCGATGTGAAATCTGAATTTTCTTAATACTGGAATTGTTAATAGTAAACTAATAAACCTGCTAAATGGGTCATGACACTTTACAAATGATTCTAGCAGTAAAAGTGTGTGTGATTGATATCCCAATGTCATACAATTTTCTTCATCGAATCATGTGTGATATGCTCGAATAACGCACACGGTTAACGGAGGCAAAGCGTGTGTGATCGTTAAACCTATGACGCACGAGGCTATACAAAAAATTGTGTGTGATGTAGATATGAACGGAAATGTTTCTCTGGGATTCACTATGTGGGATGTGCATACGGACGGAAACGTTTGTCTGGGATTCACTGTGTGGGATGTACATACAAACGGAAATGTTTGTCTGGGATTCACTGTGTAGGATGTGCATACGGACGGAAACGTTTGTCTAGGATTCACTTTGTGGAATGCACATATGAACCGAAACGTTTTCTAGGATTCACTGTGTGGGATGTACATACGAACGGAAACATTAGGCATGTATAATTATATGCGATGGCTCGCCCAATCCCACACGAGCTCATTTTGCCCAGCGTGTGTGACCGGAGGACCTATCCCCGACAGTTTCTAGGTCGTGTGGGAAGCACCCCCCCCCCCCTCCCTATCACACACACGGGAAAGGCGACGATTTAAAACTCCATCGCGGAAAGGGGTTATAACCCGTTTGTATAGGAGCTCGTTGTACCAGTGATGGCATAGCTCGGTCTTCCTAACATAAAGTATAAATCATGAACACCCCGGTGCCAAACTAAGGAATTGTATCATAATTTTTTTGCTTCATCTTTTTCAACTACACCCAATACATGAGTGTGAGCCATGGACTTAGCACTTTGGATGGCAAAGAGAATGATGGTAGGGGTTTATAAGGGAAGACAAAAGGTATAAGAAAGTCTCGCATCAACTAGGCGGATCGTTAGGCAGTGTAGAGGACTTACAATTGATATCAATGTGAGGAGTTGGGATTGCAATGCAATGGATGCACTAGAGCTATAAGTATATGAAAGCTCTCTATATGGAACTAAGTGGGTCTGCATCCAACTTGCTTGCTCATGAAGACCTTGAGCATTTGAGGAAGCTCGTCATTGGAATATACAAGCCAAGTTCTATAATGTAAAAATTCTCACTAGTATATGAAAGGGACAAATCATGGAGACTCTCTACATGAAGAACGTGGTCCTACTTTAAAAAACAAGTGTGGTAAAACAGATAGTAGCATTGCTCCTTCTCTCATTTTTTCCTTTTCTCATTTTTTAGAACAATATCATGGACCCCAACCTCACTTTTTAGAGGACTCATTAGTCTCCACCGTTCTTTTATCACTGGGACAATGCTGATGATGATCATCACGCTTTAATTTACTTACAACTCGATAGACTGAATGATATGACTACATATGAATGTCCCTGGTAGTGTACCAGGATGTGCAATGATCTAGCGTAACATGTATAACAATGATGAATGGTGTATTTGTCACAAAATATCATGTTAGCTCTATATGATCATGCAAAGCAATATGACGATGAATGCTCAAGTCATGTGCAAGTAATGGTGGAAGTTGCATGACAATATATCTCGGAACAGCTATGGAAATGCCATGATAGGTAGGTATGGTGGTTGTTTTGAGGAAGGATATATATAAGGCTTTTGTGTAATAGGGTGTATCATATCACGGGATTTAGATGCACTGGCGAAGTTTGCACCAAGTCTCGAGGTCAGAGTGGGCAATGCACGGTATCGAAGAGACTAGCAAAATATGGATAGGTGGAAGTGCTTATAGTCCACAAACTCACATTAGTCATAAACAACTCAAGTATTTAGAAATCCTATTAGCCCTCGAAGGTATTACTCGCATGCCCCTAGGAGGGAGGTTGGGAGGAGTTAACCATCGCGCGCCCCCGATTTGGACAACATAAGGGATATCACTCAAGGATAAATTACACTCCAACTTCCTATCCATGCCATGACCAACACTTTAACGAGTGGGAAATCACAAACCTTAACATCAATATTTTTACTAGACCAATTTTCCAAGCGAGTCAAATAGGAGTCATTATTGCCATTGATTTTTGGCTTAATATCATCCATCCAATCTCCACACACCTAGGTTGTGATGCAACTCCCCTTAGATGCGTGATGCACCTAGACGAAGGTAGTGGTAAACCTTCATATCACAACCTCGATATCGTTTATCAGTCGCACATATTCAGTGATCTACATGCAAGTTTTTATTATACCACCCTTGTATGCCTATCATTTTTTGACCAAACATATAACTCATCAAAATTACCACTACCTATTTAACTCTCAAAAAGATATAAGTGAAGCAAGATAGTGCAACTGGTTTCCATAATATATTTGATGCCGTGCCCAAAAGATATAAGTGGAGTTCAATGAGCATTCTATAAAAATAGAATCTATCTAAAACAGAACAACACATAATCATGGAATTTTTAGTCATTGAACTTCACTTATATCGAGGTGCCGGAAATTCTTCTGCTACTTGTGATAGTGTTGGGATTTCCCGAAGAGGAAGGGTGATGTAGTATAGTAGTAGATAGTATTTCCCTCAATTAAGAACTAAGGTTTCTCGAACAAATAGGAGACACCACACAAACAACATGAATAGTACATGTACACATACAAAGAAAATGATTGCACCCAATGAAGACAAGAGGGCTGCCAATCCCCTTGTTATCGTCAATCGCAAGGATTAAATCTAATAGTGATAGCTAAATAAATAAAAGAAAAATAAAACAACAAGCAAATTTAGGGTTTCGGTAATAATGGAGAATGCACCAAGGGGGCATAGGTTCCCTAGAGGCATCTCTTTAATAAGCATAGCAATGGTGGGTAAACAAATTATTGTTGGGCAATTGACAGAATGGCGTATATACAGTTATGATGATTCTTCATGGCATGATTCATATATAGGCATTATGTCCATGACAAGTAGTTCGTTACTTACTTACGCCTAATAATATTACTCCTCCCCAAGGCCGCTATCCAGCATGCATCTCAAAGTATTAAGCTCATGACAAACGGAGTAACGCTTTAAGTAAGATGACATAATGTAGACAAAGTTAGACCAAGCAATATGTTCGAACCTCGTCGTTTTATCCTTAGTAGCAACAATAAAATACGTTCATTGCAACCCCTCCTATCACAAAGTAAGGACAGCGCAAGATTGAATACACTACATGCACCACTTCCTCTAAAGATCTACTCATCAACTTGGCCAAAGAAAACTCATAGATCGGTAAAATCACACATAAATAGAGTTGCAATTTACTTTATCTAATCCTATGGGCCGTAGGTTTAGTAACTACTCACACATCATCATGGAGGTTGCAAGGCTGATGAAGATTGCCTCCTCAATGGTTCCCCCCTCCTGCAGAGTACCATCGTAGGCTTCCAGATGGGATCGCGGAAGAACAGAGGCTTGTGGCGGTGGAAGAATTGTTTCGGGTCTCAGTTTGGGGGTTTCCGAATATTTATGAATTTATAGAGTTGGAATTAGGGAAAAGTGAGCCACAGTGGGCCCACAACCTCACATGGCGCACCCCACCTGAGCTTGTGGCCCTCTGGTACATCATCTAGTGCCTCTCTGAAGCTTCCAAGGTCTCTTCTAGTCCAGAAAAATCACCGTGAAATTTTATCATGTTTGGACTTCATTTGGTATGGTTTTTCTACGAAACAAAGAAATAGGCAAAAAATGAGGGAACTGGCACTGGGCACTAAGTTAACTAGATAATACCCCGCGCGTTGTTGCGGGATATTGCTCAGTCTTTTGAATGCGTGTATATGAAAAAAAATAAGAAGGCAATGATCATACTTAGAAAAAAGGTATGATACCAGGCAAGGAATTGCTCGAATAAAGTTAAAGAATCATTGTTCATGATGAATTAACACTTTTAGCAATTAAATGGTATTACTCAAATTTTACACGTAGCAAATTGGGAACTCGCAAAATACGGTTACCACATCATGGATCTTAATATTTCTTATAAAAATATGCAATAAAAAGTTAAAGTGATTTCACACCGAAAATTAATGTCCACACATACAACGGGGGTGAAAGTACAATATATTCATTGGAAAGAAGTAATAAGAAGTTGCATAGTTGATCACTTTCTGATGTAGTCATGGATTCATTCCGATATATGCAAATATATGTTGGGTGCACCGAAGAGATAAATAATCAACTGAATAATCAAAGTACCTACCTGCAAGTATATATGAGACAAAAAGGAATTATATTCGCTTTCCAAGTATATATAGTCAAAGAACATTGAAAATTAATGTACACACACTTAGTTGAAGCATCAGCTTAATAGTCAAAGAGCCTACCTGCAGGAATATACATGAGACAAAAAGAACTGAAAAGAAACTTCGACAAAGGTGAGATAAGACCATCATTAATAGTAGTGCTCCCTTTCCTGAAACAAGTTTAACTGCGTGCAAGTATATATCGACATACCGATCTATCCATCTCTTGCAGGGAAAACATATTTTCTTGAATCCAAAAATTGCTTACCACTGTCATCAGCATGATGCACTCACCTGTCCATACAACAGAGTTCTAAAACACAAAAGGAGTTTAGGGTATTGATTCATACTGTACAACGAATTAAGGCAGAGTGGAAGGACTATATCTACAGAGGAACAAAATGGCTTATAGGTGTTGCCGCCATCATAGAGTAAACAACAATGGTGCCGGAGCGTCCAGCTAGGCTTCTTCATATTAGGCATGGTGAAGGGTTGATGGAAATGAAACTCAAGCAAATCTGTGGCCTTCTCTTACCGCAATAGTTTCTTCATATCAACTACCAAGTCGAGCATGGCCACGAACTCGTCCTCCACCCTGTCCTGCTGCCCAACTCCTGATCCAGCTTCATGTGATCTTGGCCATCATTATGAAGTTGTCAGAGGGCGGCCATATATATGCGCCGCTTCTCTATTATGATAAAGACGGCTGATGACTGGTCGGTCTCTGAGCCGTAGGAGATGATTGCCCGCCGGCGCTGTCGGCAGAGGCGGGCATCAGTTAGTGGCAGTAGTAGGTTATGCTAGTGGGAGCAGCTAGCCGTGGAGCATGACGGTGAGCAGGTCTCGGGACGTGGTGACATGAGCGGGTAGGTGAGAATGCCCCGCTGCTTGCCGACGAGATGGACCTGGAGGTATTGCTGCTGCTGGTGTGCCGGTGTCCTCATTGCTCAGGGAGACACTAACGATGACTTTCAGGGAGGAAGAGAGGGCTCCGCACCGCAGTGGATGAGAAGGTTGTGGAAGTCGCCGCTGTTGCTGGAGGGAGAGACGCGTGTTGACGCCCTAGGCTCATGATAATCATCTACTCCTGTAACATCAACATCAGGGATATGAGAATAAGGAGGAGGCTGGTATAGGATGGTGAGGAGTAGTGACATGGTTGGATGATGTGGTAGCCTGAGATGCGCTGGTGAATGCAAAGAGGGAGAAAGGATTTATAGGGATGAAGCCCAAGGGAGATGAACCGAGGGGCTTCGTGGGGAGGCATCCATCTGTTACCCTGCATGAGGAAGGAGAAGATGTATTAATTATATTTGATGGCGATTAAAGAAGGCAAAGAGGGAGAGGAAAATCAAGTGTCGCTTGCATGGAGAATCCCTGGGAAAAATAGAACGGCGCCGTGAAGACAGAAAACGCAACGCTGCGGAGGAATCCTTTTGTAAAAGAAAAGAAAAAAATGACATCAGCAAGGTAATGAGGTAGTGGGGCCGCTGATGTGGATAGCTTGCATGTCAAGAGAATTACCTTAGTGGGGATGAACTATTTAGGTATTATAGATAGGTTAGTCAACAAAAAAGATATAAAATGGCATATAAAGCATACAAGAATGATAATATAATAGCATGAGACAATTAAAATTTTAGATATGTTGGAGACGTATCAACAAGCAATGAGTTAAGGTTGGGGGAGTTCACACGTCTCCATCATATCTACCTTTCAAAACACTTTCGCTCATGTTTTGGACTCAAATTTGCATAATTTGAATGAAACTAACCTGGACAAGAGTTTTTTGCAGCAAAACTACCTTGGTGCTATTTTTGTGCAGAAATAAAAGTTATCAATATTGGACGAAACTTTGCGGAGATTTTTTATGAAATAAATAAAATATACTAGAGTAAAGAAGTACCATAGGGGAGACACCCATGGCCTAGTAGCCAGGGGTGCGCCATGGTGGCTTGTGGGTCCCATCAACCTCCGTTAGACCTAATTCCAAGCCAATATATTCCGTCTTCTTGAGGTAAAAATTAGAGAGAAAGTTTCATCATATTTTATGATACGGAGCCGCTGCCACCTCATGTTCTTCATCAAGAGCTCTAATCTGAAGTCTGTTCGAGGCTCCGAGGCGACGGATTCGTCACCTCGTCATCACCAACCACTCTCCACCAACAATTCCATGATGCTCACCATCATTAGTGAGTAATTCCTTTGTAGGAAAACTTGACAGTGATGGAGTTGGATGAGATTTCTTATGTAAGCAAGTCAATTTGTTTGATCCCTAGTATCCACTATATTCTGAGATTGATGTTGCTATGAATTTCCTATGCTTAATGCTTGTCACTAGGGCCCGAGTGGTATTATTTCATATCTTGACAACTATGCTTTCATGAATATTTTTAGATGTTGGTCTTACCTACAAGTTGTATGCACATGTTACCGTCCTGAACCTTAGAGCCCAAGGTAACCATGAATTGGGATATCGATAGGAATGACTTTAACTTGAGGTGTTCATGTGTTCACTATGTATTAATGTTTTGTTCCGGTTCTCTATTAAAAGGAGCGCCTTAATTACCCTTCATTTTCATTAGGACACCGCAGCAACGGGGGGGGTGGGGCAAAAGATATTATGCATGTTCATATAGCAAGCACGCATGACTATATACGGAATACATGCCTACATGTGATTGCTGAATTGAAGCTATTGTGTGTCGCTCTAGGTTATGACTGTTACATATTGAATCTCATCTAAATATACATCGCTACTCCATGCCTACACTTTAATAATATTGCTTTCGCTCAAGTTAATGTTACTACCGCTACTCTGTTTGCCACAAAACTGCTACTGCCGTTACTGGTATTTTTACCGTTCCTATTGCTATCACTACATTCATATTACTGTGTTACTAGTAAATTATTGTAAGGAACTGATCTTCGGGTGTGGTTGAATTGAAAATAAACTCTAAGGCTTATAAATATTTTTTTGATTCTCCGTGTGTCAAACCAATAAATTTGCATGAAATACTACCACAAAGACTATCACGTTCCTATATACTTGTAGGTCATCACAACTCCTCTTCTTTGATAGAGATAATTATGAGCTCACTAGTGGCCGCTTCTCATTCTATGTGTTGTAACTTAAATGGACAATGCCCCGCGGGAAGGGGATTCCTAAGGAAATCAACAAAACACCCTCGGGAATCTCCATGTCCACGTCCTTCAATTTTGTGTTTTGTAACATAAAACACAGTAAGAAATAAACTCATAATAAAGTGAACCAAAATGCCATCAGAAATCCCTTCCATTTTGTGAACAAATCATTCACAATCATTATATGTTCTCTAAGGGAATCTTCAACACTGACCCTTAAATCATCCGCAACCGTCCGGACCGCGTGGTCTAAACGTATTTTGCCATCCAACACGGTCCTGCATTGGTCCGTTCGGCGATCCAGATACAAACCGGGGAAGGGGGGCTTTGCAGGTAAGCATGTAAATGGTACGGATGATTTTTGTTCTGAATCCACTTCCGCGATCCCTTTTTAAGGATATGGTGTGCACTTGTACAAATCCGGTTGATATGGATGCGGATACTGATTTTGGTCAACCGGATAGCAGGTAGATATGGTAGAGGATATGGTATTCGTAATATCCGACGGATATGGAATATCCTGTATTTTTTGTGGATTATTCGAGATTGTCAAATAGGATTATCCGGTAAATTTAACCCAATTGAGAAGCCCAAATACACATGTGGACCACTAATTAAAATCACCACATGATACTAGTATCTATCTAGTTACTAAGCTCCCTTGAAATCCTTGCCTCTGGTGGCTCGGGGCTGAGGGGAGCGTTGTTGGCCCATTTGTCAATGTGCGTCCATTGCTTAAGTGTGTACGTGTATTAGTATGTGTTATTGTATCTCCCAACTGCAAAGTATATGTATTTTATACACCTATTTCTTTTTACTCCATATATATATTCTGTCTTAGGTCAAACTCAGTGTAAGTTTGACCAAGTTTTCAGAAATTTATTAAGATGCACAATACAAAATCAATATCAATAGATCTATCACCCAATTTGCTTTCTAAATATAACTTGATCAGACTTTACAAAGTTTGACCTTAGATAAATCTAATTCACGGAGTAAAAAGAAACAAATGCAGTATATAAGAACATCACTGCGATTCTCATTCTTCTGCTAACTACCCAAACATCACATGCCTGGCATTCTAATGTGCATGTTTGACCTTTTAATCTTTTTCTCATTTACAGAAAACAATAGGTAAGAGCATCTACAGTCGGACGCATCAAACAATCTCTCATATGCCCGCGGATGCGCCAGGGCAGTGACAGGACAAGAGAGAAAAGGAAACAAGTTATCCGACCGTACCCCTCATATCTTCCCTATATGTTCACGTTGTCCATGAACCCTCATATCCATCTTAAATATGGGGAGGATATGAGCGCTCGCAGACACGCCAAGGCATCGATCCGCCACGTAGGGCGCGTCCCCGCCCCGGACTACCTTTTTCTTTATTTATTTATTCTTTCATTTCTCCCTCTTCATCTTCACCAGTCACGTGCAAGTGACTGGACATATGAGGAATAAAATGAGGATTGTGGTTGCGCGGATGAATAAATAGGAGCTCATAATGAACCCGCTCACTCCAAGGACACATCCGCGTGTGTTTGAGGAGTCGAATTAGAGCTGTATGGCTGAAGATGCTCTCAACATGACCAAATGCTCCCTAGAGCCAAATTGAAACTTTCACAATTTCACAATGTAGTGCATTTTTTTAAAGTCAAACCACACAGACTTTGACCAAGTTTACTGAGAAAAACATCTGCATCTATAATGCTAAGAATATATCATTAGATTCATTATCATAAGTATTTTCATATTTAGAATTGTAGATATAAATAGTTTTCTCTATAGACTTGGTCAAAGTTTGTAAACTTTGCCTTCGGAATGATAATCTATATGCACTATATTATGAAACAGAAAAAGTATTTGAATATATACCTGAAGAAAATATGCCCTAGAGGCAATAATAAAGTTGTTATTTAAATTTCCTTATATCATGATAAATGTTTATTATTCATGCCAGAATTGTATTAACCTGAAACTTAGTACATGTGTGAATACATAGACCAAAACAGAGTGTCCCTAGTATGCCTCTACTAGACTAGCTCGTTAAATCAAAGACGGTGATGTTTCCTAACCAAAGACATGAGTTGTCATTTGATCAACAGGATCACATCATTAGGAGAATGATGTGATGGACAAGACCCATCCGTTAGCTTAGCAACTTGATCGTTTAGTTTTACCAGCTATTGCTTTCTTCATGACTTATACATGTTCCTATGACTATGAGATTATGCAACTCCCGAATACCGGAGGAACACCTTGTGTGCTCAAACGTCATAACGTAACTGGGTGATTATAAAGATGCTCTACAGGTGTCTCTGAAGGTGTTTGTGGTGTTGGCATAGATCGAGACTAGGATTTGTCACTCCGAGTGTCGGAGAGGTATCTCTGGGCCCTCTCGGTAATGCACATCACTATAAGCCTTGCAAGCAATGTGACTAATGAGTTAGTTGCGGGATGATGCATTACGGAACAAGTAAAGAGACTTGCCGGTAACGAGATTGAACTAGGTATGATGATACCGACAATCGAATATCGGGAAAGTAACATACCGATGACAAAGGGAGGAACAATGTATGTTGTTATGCGGTTTGACCGATAAAGATCTTCGTAGAATATGTAGGAGCCAATATGAGCATCCAGGTTCTGCTATTGGTTATTGACCGAAGATGTGTCTCGGTCATGTCTACATAGTTCTCGAACCCGTAGGGTCCGCACGCTTAATGTTCGATGACGATTTGTACTATGAGTTATGTGATTTGATAACTGACGTTTGTTCGGAGTCCCGGATGAGATCACGGACATGACGAACAGTCTCGAAATGGTCGAGACGTAAAGATCGATATACTGGAAGGCTATATTCGGACATCGGAAAGGTTCCGAGTGATTCGGGTATTTTTCGGAGTACCGGAGAGTTACGTGTAACACCCCAGATGTAACACCTTCCATTTATGGCAATATATGAAACGTTGGCTTCATCAATTCCATTATGGGCTCTTCTTTCATTTCGGGTTTCTTCGTTTTGTCGTGTGCGTGTGTGCATTTCATCCATGTCATGTTATCATGTGCATTGCATTGCATTCGTGTTGTCACTTGCACCCGGTCCCACTCGTCTCTTCCCGTTGTCTGTTTCGAGTTCCGACACTCACACACGTGCCCGTGGCACCCCCGAGTCCTTCTTTCGTGTGTGGCCGTGTAACGTTCCCGGAATGAGGTGAGTCTTGTCGTGCGTTGTTGTTTTGGTACGTGTAGGCCTCCTGTCAAGTTTCATCGTGTTTGGAGTTCGTTTGGTACTCCAACTGTTAGCCTAGTGGGCTAAAAGCACCTCTTCCTTTTGGCCCAAGACCCCCTCCACAACAGCCCACTAACCCAGCACAACCACCCCCATCATCTCGGTCGTTGGATCACGAACGTGTGGGCGAAAACCGCTCCCCATTTGGAGTCTCCTAGCTTCCTATGCCTATAAAAACGTCCCCCACGTCCATTTTCGGGCAAAAACCTAGCTCCTCCTCCTCCGCGCCGCGCCGGACACGTCCGCCTGGCGCCGGACACGTCCGCCGCCACTGGGCCCGCTCGGCCCGGTTCGGGCCCTCCCTGGCCCGCGCGCGCCGCCGCCAGCCCGCATCTTCGCCCCGGCCGGGTCAGCTCCCTCCGCCGCCGCCGCGGCTCGGCCGCCGGCCGCAGTGCCCGCTGGCTCCCTCCGCCCGGGGCCTCGCCGGCCACCTCGCCGACCACCGCGACCCGCCGCCACCACGCCACCTCGGCCGCCGCCGCCGAGGGCTCTCTGGCCAGCTCGGTCGCCGGCCGCCGCCGCCCCGCACGTCGGCGAGCCGCCGCCTCGCCATCTCCGCTCCTCGCCGTCGGTCGCCGCCGTCCCGATCCGGTGGATCTGGTCAGGTGGACCAGATCCACCAATCCCACGAAGCAAACGGCCCATCCCCGTCCCGGATCCACTCCGTCCCGCATCTCCTCATCCCGTTTGACTTTTTCGTGAGGTATAAAAACTGCTAAGTCCATAGTTTTCCATATTTTGTTGCCTGCTTTGCATAGCTGTAACTTGATGCTCGTAGATCCATTTTGGGCGTGTAATATATCAAAATGTTTGTTGAGATGTGCTCTTCATTTTGTTCCACTGTGGCATGCTTGTTTGAGTTCATCTTGAAGACCTAATCATCGTGGCAAGAGTGCTATATGTTTAAAACTGTTGTCACTTGTTAATTTGTTGCCATGTTTGAGATGTGATAACTTGGTGCATGTTTATCCAAATGGAGCATATGATATGTCAAAATGTTCATTGTGAAGTGCTCTACATGATGGTTGTTGTAGCATTCATGTTAGGTGTCATATTGCCATGTTAATCTCTGTTGTAAAAGTGCATGTGGCTGTTAAGTGCTGAAACTTGTTGTGAGATGCTATTTTGACTTGCTCATTGCTATTGATGTGTTTGTCCTCATGTCTCATGTTAATATGTTTTAGAAGCACCATCATATTCTTTGTTGTGGTGCAATCCACTTTCCATGATATGCCTTGAGGTGACTTAAGCAAGCTTGTAAACATGTCATGCCAATGTTGTTGTTTTATACTTAGTGAAAAAACTGCTAAGTCTGGAAATATGTTAACCTGATGCTATGTTTGCTTGATGCCTCACTCAATTCCATGCTTGTTTTGGAGTGTCCAATGGTCATATCTTGTTGTCCATGTTATGCTCTATCCATCCATGCCCTTGTTTGCACATATGATCTGCTGTAGCTTATTTATTTCTTGCTCTCAAGTTGCTATAAATTATACCTGTCAGGTTTTTATCAGCATGATCAATTTGGTGAAGCTTGTTGTTATTGATCCATGCCTCCTATGGAGTTGCTCCAATGGAGTTGTTTGATGTATGCTATGTCTACTACATGTCCATGATCATTATATGCTTAGTGGAGGTGATATGCATGTTGTTTTGTGCTACCGAAGGCAGCATCGTGATGATGTTTTTGCCTTCCCAGATTTTGACTAAGTCTGGATAATTTTATTGCAACTTGCCATGCTTGGTTAATTATGTTCCAGTAGGTTTTTGGGTGTGTTATAAGTTCATGCTTGTTAAGTATCATGTCTACTTCACATCCATGCCCTTTGTCTCCATGTTTGAGTGCTATAGCATAATTATTTCTTGCTCCAAAGATGCCATGTGGCTGTAAACTGCAGCTTTGTGTGAATATTGTTTTGCTTGCCTTTTGCAAACCGTGTGTCCGTTTTCGGCGATCTTTATATCGATTTCAACCGAAATCTTCCCCTCTATCCAGTGGCATGCTTGGTTTTCCAAGATGAGGCATTCTCCATCATCTTCTCCTTAGGCTCAAGTGCTTCCACATGCATATGCACATCATACTTGCATCATGTTGATTGTGCATTGCACCATGTTTGATATTGTGCCATGTTGTGTTCTTGTGTTGAGTAGAGCCGGAAGCCGAGACCGAGTACGAGGTTCCTACTGAGGTTGAGTGTGAGGAGCAAGGTTACGTTCCCTTCAAGGATTCAACATGCAAGATGACCTGACCCAGATATCATTACTATCTTTGCCTATGCTAGATGTCTCGCTCTTTAGATTATTTGCCACGATGCCTATGTTTGTTTGTCAGCCTCATATTGTTGCCATGAACCTCTCTAACAACCCAACCTAGCAAACCTTTGATTGGCTATGTAAGCTTCGTTCAGCTCCTCTTATAGCATTGTTAGATGCAGGTGAAGATTTGAAGATCTTTGCTTCATGATGAAGTTTTGTTGGGATATCAAAATATATAATCTGCTTAACTAAATCATCTATATACTTGGCAATGAGTGGAAGGCTAAGCCTCTTGCTTGGTGTTTTGTTCCACTCATGCCACCCTAGGAACCGTTTAAACCGGTGTTATGTTCCTTGATTGTGCGTCCCTAACACGGTTGGGATTTATGGGCCCCCCTTGATAACCCGCTTAGCGCTAAAACTTTTCCAGCAAGTCCCAACTTTGGTTCTATTTGCCTAATAACTAAAACTTGCATAGGGAGTTATAAACCCTTTTCTTAATTAACAACCCGGGTCAGTGCTCCACATGAGTGTTGGTCCAAACTGAGCAGACTGCGGGGCCACCTCGAGGAAACCCGAGGGCTGGTAAAAACCTATAGGATGACTTATCCGGTCGTGTCCTGAGATGAGATACGTGCGGCTACTATCAGGGTGTCGGCACGCCGGGAGGACTTGCTGGATTAGTTTTACCTTAGTAGGAATATCTTGAGCACGGGATTCCGAGAATACTCGGGTCTTCCCACCTTGGAGTTGCGACTCCGCAGATCGTGAGCTTGTGATGGGCTAAGTTGGGACACCCCTGCAGGGTTTGATCTTTCGAAAGCCGTGCCCGCGGTTATGTGGCAGATGGGAATTTGTTAATATCCGGTTGTAGATAACTTGACATCATGTTCAGAATACACTACCAGCGAGAGTAACCGTGGCGGTCATTTTCCGAAGGGATTCGGGAAGTGAACACGGTGGGGTTATGAATGACGTGCTTAGACAGGATCACTTCGTGATCACTTTGACGCTCGTGGCACTTCTCTTCTCGCTCTAAACACGTAAGCTAGTGCTAGTGCAGCTGCAACCTTGTTCTTCAGCCTTGTTCCACACCCAAGGCTTAGATAGTTTTGCTACCCGGGAACGGGATTGCTGAGTCCTCCGTGGCTCACAGATTCTACACAACACCAGATGCAGGTACCATGGTGAACTACACAGGTGATGGCACAGAGTTGTACTGGGAGTTCGACGAAGAGCGTGGGCGATAGTACGTGTCATATCCCGACGATCAGTAGTGGCTTCATCATCACCGTCACCACGCCGTCGTGCCGACAAAATCTCCCGTGACGCTCAACTGGATCAAGAGCTCGTGGGATGTCATCGAGATGAACGTGTGCTAAACGTGGAGGTGCCGTACGTTCGGTGCTTGGATCGGTTGGATCGCGAAGACGTTCAACTGCATCAACCGCATCACTAGACGCTTCCGCTTTCGGTCTATGAGGGTACGTAGACACACTCTCCCCACTCGTTGCTAGATATATCTTGCGTGATCGTAGGATTTTTTTTGAAATACTATGTTCCCCAACAATACCTTCATAGGGACATGGAGTATCTACCCCCGAGCTCAAATGCTCTCTCATGAACAGTAAAATCAAAAAAAAATTGGTAAAATTTGACAAATGTTTTGTATGCCTGCAAAATTTCAGCACGATACGACATTCGTGGAAGGCGTGACAAAAGAACAAAATCGATGTTCCAAAAATGCTAGTTTGAAAACATTTTGGAGTGCTAATTTTTTTTTTTTTGCCACGCCTTCCACGAATGTTGGTTTGTACTGAAATTTTGCAAGCATACAAAACATTTGTCAAAGTTTACCAAACAAAATTCAGAATTTTTGAATTTTTTTACCTTTTTTTTGATTTTACTGTTCATGCGAGAGCATTTGAGCTCGGAGCAGAATATGACTTTCGCCTTGATAGCTGTGTCTTTTATAATGCATGCAAGAAGTCCATGACAGATTGCTCATCGAATTGGTCGACGCATTCCATTCTATGGTAACCTGCACGAATCACCCACTGAACTGACAATTTAACCTATGATCAACAATAGTATGTAAGATAATTAACTAACAATTATGGATAATAAGTGAGCAGACTATAACAAAAGCACACAGAAAATAAAATAGGCGAGACTTAACACACGGCTGAAGAACGACGTGGCAAAGCGCGTGTCACAGTCTAGTTTAACCTAACCCTAGTACAAAATGACCTCAATCCCAATTCACATGGAGCCGTCGACCATGGTCATCTCAGCGTCATCTTGTCTTACGCCGCCAGGGGCAGCCGCATCTCTCCGGCAAGTCGGTTCTCCAACACAATGGACAAAGATGTCGGCGCGGGTCCGATCAACGAAGGTGAACTCTTTGTTTAAACTTTCTTAATTTTTTAGATGCAATGAATCACATAGGTTATGCACAACCGGTCGTTGTGGTGGTCTGGTAGATCACTATGCGGAGGGAAATCTGCTCGCGGTCATGATCTACACTTATACATATTTTTTCAGTTTTACTAAGTCTTAGTCCATTTAGACTTTGTTATGTCTCAGTCGATGTTATATGTCTATGATCTTGCATGGAGATCAGCATAATTGTTTTTCAATTTTTCCTTTTTCTTCTTATATACCACTCTCTTCGTTCCTAAATACTCCCTCCGTAAATAAATATAAGAGTTTAGATTACTACTTTAATGATCTAAATAATCCTATACTCCCTCCGCCCCAAAATAAGTGTCTTGAGCTTAGTACAAATTTGCACTAGAGTTAGTACAAAGTTGAGACACTTATTTTAGGACGGAGGGAGTATTTCTTTACAGAGGGAGTACTTGTCTTTCTAGACATTTCAAATGGACAACAACATACAGATGTATGTAGACATATTTTAGAGTGTAGATTCATTCATTTTGCTTTGTATGTAGTCATTTGTTGAAATCTCTAGAAAACAAATATTTGAGAACGAAGGGAGTATATCACTTGATTGTGACTTGGTTAAGTCTCAGTCGACTGAGACCTTAACACACCCATATTTTTTTGCATGGGATTTACGCTCATATATAATGGTGTTTTTCAATACAGTGCGAACATAAACGCATATATAGAGGTTTGACTACATAATATTAGCAGAATAACTATACTGATAACACTTCCGCACTACACGCTCAACGAGAGTGCACGTCATTATTTGAACCAATTGTGCTGCAGTACTCATGCGAGTGAACTTCTCGTCGCAAAAAACTGCACGGTATGTTTTTTCGCTACCTTTTTTGCTCAATTTTTTAACCGTTTGTCGGAACGAGGCGTGTAATATATCGTTGTAAAGCTATGGATTAGGCGCAACTTCGCCATGTTTAATACTTTTCGAGATACCTCACGGTTTAAGAGCAGTTTCGAAAATTGTGCGCCTCATAACAAATGACAGCGAGCGTTTTTTCGCGTTTTCTTCTACACCGCTCACCGGAGTGAATCAAATGATATACCGTTGGAAAGATATCGCCGAGGCGCATCTTTTTCATATCTATTATTTTCTCTAGTTCGTTACGGTTTAAGAGCAGTTTCAAATTTACTAAATCGCGGAACAATATTTTTCAAATGTTTTCAAATTTTCGGTATTGTTTTCGCTCTAGTTTTTGAACCGTTTGTCAGAACGAGGCATGTAATATACCATTAAAAAGCTACGGACGAGGCAAAACTTTAATATGTTAAAATGTTTTTGAGATTCCTTAGGGTTTTTAGTTAATTTTGAAAATAGTGCAGTTGACCACGATATAAAGCGGCCGTTTTTCGTGAAATTTTTTCAAACCGCTCATCGAAATGATTCAAGTGGTACACCATCGAAAAGATATCGATGAGGCGCAACTTTTTCATGTAGAACACTCTCTCTAATTCCTTACGATTTAAGAGCAGTTTTGATTTTACCGAAATGCGGACACTGTTTTCCGCGACACCAAAATCGACGCGTGCACTGCATCGGACAGAAAAGCGCAGTGCTTCAAACTAAAAACCACACTGCATCAGACAGTCAATTGAACTTCATGACTTCTTTTGTTGGACGTAGATTTTTCTTAGACAAGTTTTGTTGTCTTTTTTCCAACTTCTTTTTAGAACGAGAGTGGATCGCAACACTCCCGAAAGTGAACTGTAACACTACCAAAAGTGAACCTCATGATTTCTTGTTGTCTATTTTTTGTACTTATTAATTTTTTACGCACGTTGACCAAGCGAGTGGACCGCAGTGACTGATCGAGTGAAGTACATCTAATATAGAAGCGAGCTTCTTTGAGATATTATTTTTCCCTGTTTTACAAGTGGGACAAGTCAACCACGTAGAAGTTTTATAGCAAACTGCATGGGACAATAAAGTGAGCTTCAAAGCCACATCTATCAGTTTTATAGCAAACTGCATGAGACAACAAGATTCCTCATTGAATACAATGAACCACAAGACTCCTCGAAGTGGGCTGCATAAACACATTTCTCTCGAAAATGAACCTCTTGCTCCAAGTTGCACGCCGCACACACCCGCACAGCACCACAGCAAATGACGACATGCAACGCCAAGGCGTCCAAGCTACCATGTAGAATTGAACCTCATGTCGGCGCCAGCCGAACTACACAAAGGGATTTAACAAACTTCTATATTAGATGCAAACAAATTTGTGAGGCTCTCCGTTGTGGTTGACTGCACCACAACAAGCCGGGGTTCATACTGAAAAGATGCAAAGTATACTTACTGTTGCACTACAGAGACGTGTGGCGGAGCTCGTTGAAGACCAAGCTTTTGTTGCGTTTGTTGCTGGGTGCGCCCAAGAACTGCTCAGACATGTGCATGGAACCGCATCTTATGCTAGAGAAGCTGCACCTCCGCACTCGCTGGACTGCTCCGAAGAAATTTTTGAAAAAACAATGATAATATCCTGAACTTCAACTGTGTCGTAGCCGCACCGCAGCTTTCTGTTGTTGGGGAAGAAGAGAACCGCCACAACATCTTCACCGGTGTCGCGACACACCTTGGTTCCCACCGCAGCAGAACCCATCATTGCCTCACACGGAGCAATAGGAGAAGGCACGACCAGCGCCATGGATCTGATCGTGAACTGCAAAAGGAAATTCAGCGAGCTGCAAAAAATTCACCGACGAGTGGCATACCAACCTGTAATCTGAGCCGCGATGAGCTGCACGCTAAGCTGCAACGAGTTGCATGCCATGTTGCCGGCGTCTTTATCCTCGGGTCGTCGTCGTCCTCGCGCGCAAGGTTGGGCGTGAAGCCAGTGGACTCTGTCGTTGCCTTTTTTGGATGCGGGAGTCGTGCCTCCGCCGAATATTATCCATGACGCCCGAACCCACAGATGTGTGGCTGCGGCGTGGTGGACGGCGTCCACGTGCAGGAGAAGAGGCGAGCTCCTGGTCGTGGCCGAAGGGGGTAGAAGAAGATGCGGCATCATGACGTGTGGGTGCCGCGCTGAGAACGACCTTCCCGCCATGGCCATGGCGGCGGCGCTCCTCCACTGCAAGACAAGGCCCGGGGCGGGCGCCTGGTCGAGGGTGCATCGGTGAGCACCGGTTGCGGGCGGATTTGGCCCTCCTCGAGCTGCGTGGCGGAGTCGGTGGCGCCCTGGGTAGGGGGAATGGCGCATCCCATGGTGGCCTTGCTCGCGGAGCATCCCCCACGAGTGGACCTCGCTGGCATCGAATCGAAAGCCCTGCGCTGGGACCGGCTCTCCTGGAGCCCGCGCACGTGGGTTGCACTGAGGAGGGCGACGGATCTGGCACGTATCTGGCGACCACCGAGGCAGGATCCGGCGTTTGGGGTGGGGGAAGGCAGGGTGAAGGAGAAAGAAGGTGGGGAGGCAGGTGGTGGTGGAGTAGGGCGCCATAGTAGTGGTGGTGGTCGGCAAGGCTGGGGGAAGGGTAGGGTGGGGAGGGGAGAGGCAGCGGCACTCTAGGTTGCTCCCGCGATAGAAGGCGGGGAGGAGAGGGCCGGCGGCGCTCCAGGCAGCTCCCGCGGTAGAAGGTGGGGAGGGAAGGGGCAGCGGCACTCTAGGCCGCTCCCGCGATAGAAGGCGGGGAGGGGAGGTCCGACGACGCTCCAGGCCGCTCCCGCGGTAGAAGGTGGGGAGGGAAGGAGTGGTGGCATTTGGGTGTGGGTGTTGGCAAAATAAGGGTTTGATGTGCAGAATAAGACTCCAGAGGGTGTTATCATAATAGACCATATATATATATATATATATATATATATATATATATATATATATATATATATATATATATATATATATAGGAAAATGGTTGTGTACTCCTGGGAGTACGTACTCCCGCTCCTCATATACCATATAGATGAATCTTTTATACCTCTTTATTATTTTTAATATACTTCATTAATAATTATTAGATACCTCAAACTGATTTTCATGAAAAAATTCATACGAGTCTACATATTTTAAATGTTTACGTATATACTGATGTGTTTGTACGTGAAAAAGGTATATTTAAAAAAGTACGTCGCAGATGATATTTTTTCAACAAAACTCGTATTGGGGTATCTTAGAATATTTAATGAAGTATATTGAAAATGCTAAAGAAGTATAATTAATGCGTATATGAGGTATATTAAGGATGGGAGTACATGCTCCTGGGAGTACAAAAGAGGAGTCATATATATATATATATATATATATATATATATATATATATATATATATATATATATATATATATATATATATATATATATCTGAGCTATTTTGTTTCGCGTAACAGAATATTATTCTGTTACCCTACTAAAACAGACGGTTTCATACGTTTGTACTGATGTATTACGACCGGTTGAACTGATGCATTCATTTCTATTTAACAAATCATCTTCTTTAGTTCATTTTTTGTGCAATTTTTTTTGTCAAAACGGGGCATATCATATATCGTTGGAAAGCCTTGACATCTACTCCCTCCGTCCGGAAATACTTGTCGGAGGAATAGATGTATCTAGACATATCTTAGTTCTAGATACATTCATTTTTATCCATTTCTCCGAAAAATATTTCCGGGCGGAGGGAGTATATTACAATCATATAATTTGTTTTTGCAAAATCATCATGGTTTAAGAGCAGTTTTGAAAAAACCGTTTTTTTCAAAACCGAAAACGTGAATCGTATTTTGGACGCAATTTTCAAACAGTTTGTCGAAATTGAGCAAATAAGATGGCGTTGGAAAGCTGATGAAAATCCGCATCTTCCATATATCCATTGTTTTTTCTAATTATATATGATTTAAAAGTAGTTTGAAAAACGGTGAAATTCTGGGCGAAACATATTTTCGCGATTTTTTGCAAACGGTTTGTCGGATTGACGTAAATGATACGGCGTTGGAAAGCTATGGAAAATGCGCAACTTTTTCGTATTGAAATGTTTTTCTAATTCCTTACGGTTTAAACATAAATTCGAATACGGTCAAATTTGATTTTGAACGTAATTTTTTTTTAAGTTTGTCAAAATAGGGAAAATAGTATACCGTTGGATAGCTATCGAAAATGGAAAACTTAGTCATGTTGGCTCTATTATGATAACACCCTTAAGAGTCTTATTCTGCACACATCCCCACCTTATTCTGCTAACACTTCGGCACTGCGACAACCCCCGAGCCGAACCACATGTAAAACAAAAAAAGAGCAACCCCACCCAACCCACCTCCTTCCCCCACCTCTTCCCGCATCCACCCATTGCCTATCTACCACCTCCTTCCAACTGCACGGCCACCAGCACGCCTCCCGACGGTGGATCTGGGCCAGCTACCGCCCCAAGCGCCCGGAAAGAAGCCTCCCCCGATCCCCACCCCACCCACACATGAACAACTCCTCAAACCACGCCGCACCACCTCCCCCTCCAAGTCGTGGCCACACCACCTCCCCCTCCCAGCCCCAGCCGCACCATCTCCCTTCCAGTCGTCGCCGCCGCTCCTCCTCGCGCCGCCACACTAGATCCCACCCCGCACCCCTCGTCGACCACCTCCCACCATGCCGCAAACATACCTCTACCGCCTGGCCCGAGTCGGATCCCTGCCGAGCCACCTACCCCGGCCCTGCGACCGCCGGATCCGGTGGGATCCTCCTCCCGTGCCTGCCCGGCGATGGGTGCATCCTAAAACAAAGGTGATACGCCCCCTCACCCCGGTGGTCGGCGGATCCGGACCGTGAGGTCCTGCCCCCATCCCGGGATCCAGCTCCTCTAGATGCATGATGCGGGTCCCCCATTCCCCGGCGAGCTCTCCTGCTTCCCTTCCCCTCCCCTCCGGTGAGCTCTGCCGCCCCCATCCTCTCCGACGACCTCTCATGTCTCCCCTTCCCTCTAGTGAGCTCGTCGCGGACGGATCCACCCTTTCAACCTCTGGATCTGCCGCGGCACTGCCTTGCCTTGCTGACAGAACTGAGCACCACCACTGGACTCCGGCGTACCAGCAGTACGACAAAAAAAGCCCAGATCAAATTGTTCGCTATTGTTCTCCGCTGATGACGAGCAGTGTGTTGACACCAGATTTTGGCACGGCATAAAAAGAAAATAAGATGGCTCAAATGGAAAAGTGCTCAAAGTGGAAAAGTTTCGTATTGTCGATGTGAACATTTTTTAAGTTTGGGCCATCGTCATCCGATCTCATCTCGAGTGACAAAACTATGCTCAAAGCACTGAGATTTTATATCTAGATCAGTATTCGGCAGATTATACCACCAAGACTGCCTCATATGGAAAAACTTTCTACACGAATTGTCTTCGCCTCGTCGAAACGGTCGATTTTGATATAAAAATCGTCCCAATCCGACTTCGTATGCAAAAGTTACAGCCATCCGAACACAGCCCTGTCACAGAGCCATAAGTGGCGCGCCCCACCAGCCACGTGTCTGATGGGTAGCGCGAATAACAGCCTGTATTGCGTGACCGTTTTGGCCTATAAGATGGCTTCAAATCGAAAAACATTCAACACTAAAGTTGTTCGTCTCGTCGAAACGGTCAAGATTGCTTTTGGGGTCTTTTCTATCCGAGGTCATTTACCACCTGAAAAATTACCCGCAAGGTACAGCCAGTTTAAACCGAACAGTTTTGGAAAGTTCGGACAAAACCAATCCGAATTTGGCTAGGGTTTTGGACGTGAATCCAAGCCTTTTCCTTGCACGGGAAGTCCAGCCGCCTCTTATATACCTAAGGGGTGAAGGCCGATTGAACAACACACAATCGAACAAACACATCTACTACTTTTTCGTGTTCATCTATCCCCTACCCTTGTATATTCTTCCTCGTTCTTCGTTCGTTCTTCTTCATTGCAGGACGGCGAACCTCGAGGCCCTAGGGGCGATCAGGTCGACCTAGGGCAGCCCATAGCCGCCGCGCGTCCTGACGGGGTCCCTCCCGGGCAAGCGGGGCTTCGGGTCTACAAAAGCGCCCGCCGGATTGTCTTGCGTACCGCGCTTCCTACGGGTCTCCTTCGACGTGAGCTGCGGTGCCTCACCCCCAACGTCGAGGGTACACGGTGACGTGTTCGTGTGCGAACACACTTTTTGGCGACTCCGCTGGGGACGAAGCTTTGAACAGTCTCCAGCCTGTTCTTGCTACGAGGAGAGCGTCATCAAGCGGCTGCAATCTACAACGGTAACATGTATCATCAATCTCCTTACGTAGATGCAAATAGCCATTATGTTGATGTTGCTAGATCTTTCAATGGACATGTCATGTCGGCTAGCCCTAACGAGCAAAGGCCGACTAGTTATTCCGTTGGAGAAACTTGGAATTTACATAATCGCGACATGCAACTTATGAATCTGAACTTTCATGCATCGGCAACACCTTTCAATATGCCGATGAATAACATGATTTGTTCGAGTGATCAATATATGACACCTCATGTACATGAGGGCATCTCGAAGTTTTGTCCATCGGCAGCCGGCTCGCGATATGCGGGTTCATCCCCAAACATGCCGATGGACGGGGGAATCGGCCATGCTTCCATTAGCTATTTGGCCGGTTATCCTCAGTCATCATATAATACACCTCATGATATTAATTATTCAGCATCATATGAAACTAAAAGTATTCATGACTCGGCTCAATTTTATGGCCGAGTGAATGGAGATTCTACAGGAGCGTATGTGTCTAATATTGCAGGAGATAAGGTGACTTTGGCTGCGTTAAAAAGCTTATCGCAAAATAAGAAGATTACCGCTATTTGCCTTGAGCAACATGATAAAGGTTTGGTTCCTGATTATGAGGCAATAAAAGCTAGGGTTTTGAAAGAAGATGAGGTGTTGCCGATTGATGAAATTGGCATGAGAAAATATTCAACAACAGTGCATATGTCTTCACCTATCATTGCAGCATGTTATACACCCCCTATACAATCGCAAAATTTTGGCAACATCAATTCATTGCCGAAAGATCATAAAAGTATTGGGGGGCAAGACGATCCAAGCAGGGCTGGGCTTAAAGAAAAATATGTGGCCCAAGTGGACAAGATCAAGCCAAAGCTCACAGGGAATAGCGTCAACGAATTTACTATGCCAACTCTTGAGGAATTAGCAGCAGAATATCGACATGCTTATGAAGCACTCAAGAAGAAGCGTGAAGTGGGATATTTGCAAGAATATGTCAAGTGCCTTCCTCCATGTAGAAACCATGTTGGCTCTTCTGCACTTTTGAAGCAAGATGAAAAAGAAGCTTTGCAAGAAAATCATCAAGAAGGGGTTCACTCAGCTAATACGGTTGATTCGGTTGAAACCGAGTCAAATATGACTAAGTCGTCTACAGCTGAGTTGAACAGTTCCTTTAGTAACAAGACAATGGTGGATTCAATTGAAACCAAATTGACCACTGAGACGTTTAAGGCCGAGTGTGTTGCATCGAGCCAGCCGAGTGCATCGTGCCAATCGAGTACATCTTGTCAGACGAGTACATCACCGGCTAAAGCCGCTAAATCCGAGTGCATCAAGCCAGTTATTGCTGCGTGTACCAAAATAGAAGATGCAAGCTTCACCGTGCAAAAGAACGGACAAAGTAATATGGCCGAACAAAGTTCGGTTAACGATGAACATCAAGAACAAGAAAATACAATCGAGCAAAGTTCAACTCACGAAGAGCATCCAAGTGAAATTTACTCAGGCAATCCGAGTGATGAGGCACGAGATCCAGAAAAAGAGGAAGATGCATTCGAGAATTATTCAGAAGTGGAGCAAGGTATTGCTCCAGTGGTGCAACCATCTTCTCGTTCCAACGGCTTCACAAAGGTACACCTAGCCGAGAGTTTACTCAGTTTTCGATTCGGTCAAAATCATATTGTTGATGCACTCGTTAGTAAGATTCTAATTAATTTTGAAAGACCGATCGAGATGAGTAATTTGTTTGTTTCGAATTATCTTGTTACTAATCATGCTGATCAACACATGGCGCCATTCATAGAGGCTAATAGTGACAACTTATCGCAACCAAAGTTTTTCCCATCATGCCGACTGAACTTTATATTCATATGGACAACTTTGTTTGTTTCATGCCTGGCTAACATTTGGTCTCAGATGAGACGTATACTCTGTAATTATTTTGGTTGTAGGAATATAAAGCCAGGTTCAAAGTTCTCCAGGATAGCCGATTCAAGAGCATCGGGAAAGGAGGACAAAAATCAATGCATAGCCGAGTCGGATGATGTTAAACTCACATCGCTCGGTTGTTTTGTATCAAATCCGGTATCACAATATCGGTTAATGGACCAGAGTGTACGTCCAGTGCATGCATAGTTGATCACATCATCGGTACATCGCTGACTAATCCTATTATTATAATTGATCACGATGTCGAGCCGTCAAGACAAGAGCCAACGCAATGTTCGTTCAAGCAAAATGTCAAAGATTGCAACATGATCCATCAAGTCAAGCAATCGGACAAGATAGGACGATTGGAGTTTGTTGAGGCACGATCATTTGGACAGCCGGATCATTTTGACGCCCATCAAATGTTGACTCGGCTATCTCCAGCCGATTTATCTAAAAGTGGATATGTACACGTAAATGATGATGGGGTCAAGTCTTCGAGCAAGGATATTGTTAAAAAGTGCATCAAGAACAATCTTGAAGACGAAAATTCCATCAGAGCTAAAATGGTAACATCTAGCACTGGGGGGCAACAAGAGAATTCAAAGACCGTTGCACGCACAACCAAAGAAAGCAAAGGCCATGGTAAGCAGAAAAGCATAAAGCCGAAAGTCACTTTCGCACAGTTATTAGAAAAGTACCAAAAGATAAGTGAGGGAAAGAGTGCTTATCGGCCGAGTGAAGCAAAAGCATCGAGTTCACCCCCAAGGCATAAATATGAAGAATGGAATTGGCAAAGGAAGACGTTGAGCAAGCAGACTTCATATCCTCCTTTTGGGCCGCCAATGCCAATGTCGTGGATGCCTCCCTACGCTCATGTAAATCCATATCTATCATGGGGCAGGTATGATACAAGGGCACATTATCCATCTTATTTTAGATCATCTCGCCAACATTATGCAGCTCCAAAAAGATCAACATTTGATGAACAATCACACGTCAAAGACCGTTTCAATCATAAGGAATCGGTCCGGAGCTCAAGGAACAAAGAAAGAGGTGGTCAAGCAAGTGTACCAGGTCAAGAAAGATGGTCGTAAGTGTGCTACTTCGGATTTGTTCTCAAATAACAAAGAGCCAGTTAAAGTATTGACATTGGCTACAAAAGGCAACGAGGCAAGTCAATCAAGTGCCAAATCTGAAGGGAAGAAGTTGAGAGTGCACAAGGCCAAAAAAGAGTTGGCATTGGTTGAAACAGAATCACAGCCGAGGTGCCCACTCGGCTTAGCGCATTGGCAAGAGAAGGAATTACAAAAACTTAGTGCACATGAGTTGAGAAAGAAGAACATGGCATGGGTTCTCAAGAGGAGCAGTCAAAATAGAAATAATGTCCGACCTTCTATAGCAACAAGTGTGAAAAAAGTGAAGAAAGAAAATGATGGCCGCAAGAGTGCTATTTCAGATCCGACTCCGAATGATAAAAAGCCAGTCGAGTCTATGTTGGCTGCTAAGGACAGGAAAGTGAATCAAGCAAATATTAGGGATCCGATCACCGATTTTGGACATGCCAAGCCAGAGATGCCCAAAGCCAGGAACAACTTGCCAGGGCATAAACCAAAATCCTAGCCGGGATGCCCTCTCGGCTTACCATATTCGCAACAGAAGAAGCTGAAACAACTTAGGGCCAAAGAGCTGGAGAAGAGGAACATGGCCTGGGTTCCTAAGGAAAATCCTCGAGACAAGTGCGGCATCACATCTCCTGTTGAGAAGCCAGCAGAAATAAGGGAGTACAAGTGTAAATCCCGTAGGCGAGGACGACAATTTTCATCTCACTATAGGAAACTCCAGGAGGCGTGTCATGCACATTCTTCAATCGTATCATCAAAATCAACGCTATGGAATTTATCCTCGGCCAAAACATCTGACTTATTTCGGTTATTCACATTTTTGTGGACGGATTCCCGAGCACCTTTGAGATGAGAACGCATGGCCGATATTTGCATATCGCCCTCGGAATTCATTGTGTTGGCAAAGCCGGCATCTGGCTAACGGTGTTCACCATGGTTGATCTCCTACTCCTATAGCCGATGCTCAGTGTTTGCCAATACTGGCAAGGCCGACTTAATTATTGAGTCGGCCACTGATCAAGGGTCTAGTACATAAAAATCTCTGACTCCTGGTGTTAGTTATTTGCGGGACCCAAGTCAGGAGAGAGACATTGTTCGGGGGAGGCTTGATGGTTTACTTTGATCAATAATGAGTTGAGTCGCCGAACAGTTGAAAGTATTCCTTTGTGGTGCATGGTCATAATCGTTCAGCAACCGGCTTACCGTCGAAGGGTTCTAATATTCCCAGGGAGTGCCTGGACAAAGCAAGGTCCGGATTGACATAAGAAACTTATGTGGAGGCCTTTGTGACGTCCAGTTGTTGTTCTCAGACGACTATTATCCAAGAGGCTCTACCCAAGAAGCAACACGCTTAAGCATATGACCAATAACAATTATCGTTCTTAGCCTGCACAGCCGATGTAGTGTTGACATCGTGCTTGGATGAAGTATTTTCCGGAACGCAAGCTCTGCCAGAAAACAGGGGGCATGTGTTGACACCAGATTTTGGCACGGCATAAAAAGAAAATAAGATGGCTTCAAATGGAAAAGTGCTCAAAGTGAAAAAGTTGCGTATTGTCGAGGTGAACATTTTTGAAGTTTGGGCCATCGTCATCCGATCTCATCTCGAGTGCCAAAACTATGCTCAAAGCACTGAGATTTTATATCTAGATCAGTATTCGGTAGATTAGACCACCAAGACTGCCTCATATGGAAAAAAAATCTACACGAATTGTCTTCGTCTCGTCGAAACCGTCGATTTTGATATAAAAATCGTCCCAATCTGACTTTGTATGCAAAAGTTACAGCCATCGGAACACAGCCCTGTCACAGAGCCATAAGTGGCGCGCCCCACCAGCCACGTGTCTCATGGGTAGCGCGAATAACAGCCTGTATTGCGTGACCGTTTTGGCCTAGAAGATGGCTTCAAATCGAAAAACGTTCAACACGAAAGTTGTTCGTCTCATCGGAACGGTTAAGATTGCTTTTGGGCTCTTTTCTATCCGAGGTCGTTTACCACCTCAAAAATTACCCGCAAGGTACAACCAGTTTAAACCGAACAATTTTGGAAAGTTCGGACAAAACCAATCCGAATTTGGCTAGGGTTTTGGTCGTGAATCCAAGCCTTTTCCTTGCACGGGAAGTCCAGCCGCCTCTTATATACCTAAGGGGTGATGGCCGATTGAACAACACACAATCGAACAAACACATCTACTACTTTTTCGTGTTCATCTATCCCCTACCCTTGTATCTTCTTCCTCGTTCTTCGTTCGTTCTTCTTCATTGCAGGACGGCGAACCTCGAGGCCCTAGGGGCGATCAGGTCGACCTAGGGCAGCCCATAGCCGCCGCGCGCCCTGACGGAGTCCCTCCCGGGCAAGCGGGGCTTCGGGTCTACAAAAGCGCCCGCCGGATTGTCTTGCATACCGTGCTTCCGGCGGGTCTCCTTCGACGTGATCTGCGGTGCATCACCCCCGACGTCGAGGGTACACGGTGGCGCGTTCGTGTGCGAACACAGTGCATGTTGCTCTTCACTTCAGGTCGCTTGGATCCTCGGTGCAGCTCGTCCCACGGGGGCGAGAAGTTCATCCCATGGAAAAGTGCAGTACTGGGTGGAATCCTCCCCGTCCATCTGTTTTTTGATAGTGCAGTGCGCCGGTGATGCCCCCTCCAGGTTGCAGTTCGTTTTGTTCGGTGTCTAGGCTATCCACAACTCAACGCCCGGGGTCGTTGTAGTTAGTTCCCCTATGCGTACAGTTATTTGTTTTTTTTTCATTTTTAGGAAAAGTTAGCCTCGCCGGTGGTTCATTTGTTTGTATAAAAATGTTGGAAGACGGATCATTTCATTGCGATTGCCTCGCCGGCGGGAGCCTGTTGCAGTTCAGCAACCAGCCATACCACGATGCAGTTTGAGAAGGTGCATGCATGTCCGTCTTGTCTCTGTTGTTCACCGAGTCCGACTTTTCTTTATATTGTTTGATGCTTGCTATGTAAAATTTCCAAAGGTCTCTTTTTTGTAATTATTGAGAAAGTAATGTTGTTCGTTGTGCCATACTCAGTGGTTCACTTGTTGCTTTTTCATATTTCGCGGCTCGTGTGTCGGTGAGCTCTCCTCCAACGCGTCGTGCAGTTCGTCGGTCCACATCATGTGGTTCACCGGCCGCGTGATTGCAGTGCAGTTGATCCCTCATGTACGGCATGTGCGGCGTGCAGCTCAGAGCAAAACAGGCATGCAGTTTAGTCTGTTATTTGTGGGGTTTTTTTGTGTCTATCAAATGTATCTGATTGGGATATGATGCATTTTGTGTAAAAAATATTTGTTGAGAAGTTCATTTCGAAAAGCATAAAAATGGGTCACTTTTCAAGAGAAAAAATTGATGGATGCAGCCCACTTCGAGGAGTCTTGTGGTTCACTACATTTAATAAGGAAGAAATGAAGTGTAGTTTACTTGTTTCATTGCAAAAAGGAAGCGATGCAGCTCACTATATCTTTATCAGATAGATGTGGCTCTGAAGCTCACTTAACTTGTTCGCGATTCACTTGGTGAATAATGTGGTTCGATTTTCGATCGTGTTGTGGTTCACTTGACCTTTTCTTTGCGGTTCACTCTCGTCCACAAAAATAAATTATAGAAAAGAAAACAAAAGAAAACAAAAATTGTTATAAAAAGACAAAAGAAACCATGCAGTTCTTTTGTCTATCTCATGTAGTGCGGTTTACTGTCGGAAGCAGTGCGATTTTCTGTCTGATGCAGTAAATACGACGATTTTGGGTCGCGAAAAAACAGAGTGTCCGTGTTTTTGTAATTTCAAAACTGCTCTTAAACCACAATGAATTAGAGGGAGTGTTCTACATGAAAAATTAGCGTCTAGACGATATCTTTCCAACGGTGTATCGTTTGGATCATTTCGACCGGCGGTTTGTAAAAATTTCGCGAAAAACGGCCGCTGCCTCTCGTACTCAGCCGCATGATTTTCAAAATTAACTAAAAACCGTAAGGAATCTCAAAAACATTTCAACATATGAAAGTTGTGCCTCGTCCATAGCTTTCCAACGGCGTATCACACGCCTCGTTTCGACAAACGGTTCAAAAACTGTAGCAAAAACAGTACGAAAATTGATTTTTTTTTCTCGAAAAAACAGAGTTCCGCCATTTACTAAATTTAAAACTGCTCTTAAACCGTAACGGATTATAGAAAATAATAGATATGAAAAAGATGGGTCTCGATGATATATTTCCAATGGTATATCATTTGCTTCATTCCGGCGAGCGGTTTAGAAGAAAACACGAAAAAAGCGCTCGCTATCATTCGTTGTGAGCCGCATAAGTTTTGAAGCCGCTCTTAAACTATGATGAATCTCGAAAAGTGTTTAACATGGCGAAGTTGCGCCTAATCCATAGCTTCTCAACTGTATATTACACGCATTGTTTCGATAAACGGTTGAAAAACTAGAGCAAAAACAGTACAGAAAAACACCACGTGCAGTTTTTTCCGACACAAAGTTCACTAGTCTCTGTTTGCAGTATCTTTGCTATTGAAAGTGTAGTGCCCTCGCATTGAGCGTGCAGTGTATATATATATATATATATATATATATATATATATATATATATATATATATATATATATATATATATACCCTTATAAACGCATACAGGCACAATCTACGCCCGTACATTTTCTTTTGCATGGAATCTACACTCATACTACATCATGTAAGGGTAAATCCACTTGCAGCCCTAAGCAATATACATATACGCCGGCAGCATCTCGACGGCGTTCTGCTCACATACATATACCTGCGGGTGTCGAGACGGCGGTCTATGACTGGGTACATATACGCCAGCGGTGCGTCGGGATGGTGGTCTTGTTACATGTACACATAGGAATACTGAGTACGAAGAAGTAGGAACAATGGTAGTGGTTCCTTGCATGCACGCACAAGTATGAACACCAAGTTTTTAGTGCTATGCCGTTGGATAAAACATGTTTTCATAATCTGTAGTCTGACATAGTCCGGACCGTTGCCACACCGAGTTTGACAAACTTGGCCCACCCTAAAACCCTTCCCTCATCCGCACGCGTTTCCACCCGTAGCTGGTTGCCCGCATTCATGTCGCTTTAGAGCGGTCGCTCCACATTGATGCTAACCCAGAGCGGACATGACCTCTTGCCGGCGCCGGCATTGAAGCGGCTCGCCGGCCGAGGGTACCGCCCGGGCTGCGTCCCCGGTGTCTGTACATGTTCAATTTCGAAGAGGCGTTTACTAGACCGGGTGGGATGGATATCTACCATGCTCGTTCAATGCTCGTGCATCCATCTGTCGCTATTAAACAGGCTCACCGCCTGAGAAACCAACTCCAATGCATGAACATTGATGCACCCAGACACTTGGCTTCAACGACATCCACTATTTAAAGACGGACACACTTGGCGAGGAGCACACTACAACCCATCCGCTCCACATTTTTCTCCCGTGCACCACATCCGCCACAATCGTGAGCGGGAATGCTATGTGAGGAAGCCTGTCGACGAAGATGAAGCCCAAGGTGGCCGCCTGGCAGAGCCGCCGTGCCAGGCAGATAGAGGCCAGCATGTCTTCCAGCTCTCCTGAGATCTCCCACGAAGACGACATCACGATGGAGGCCGTCTCGGATGATGACTCAGCACCGGCGCCCACACCATTCCATGCCGGCTTGACCATGGAGCAGGCTTAGGTGCACTTCAATAGCATCATGCTGGAGCAGGAGCCTACACCCGCGCCTATGTCGATGTTCCGGCAGGTGCAGGAGGAGGAGCGTTACAATATCCTTCTCCTCGAGCAGCGCCGTTTGGTGGAGGGCCAGATCTACGGCGAGTGCGCGAGCAAGGAAGCCGAGGGGCCATGGCCGCGGTGAACCCCAGCTTCGTCGCCAAGCAGCAGACACTCTATGAGGCCGCCCGCACTCAAACTGCCGCTCGCAACATACAAGCGGCGCAGCTGGAGGCAGCGCTAGCTGCACAGGCGATCACGGATGAGAATGCTACAAGCTGCACATTCTACGCGCTGTCAACCACTGTTTACCGCGCCGGTGGGACGAGGAGTGCCAACCCCTCACGTCCACCTGCGGAAGATATGTTCCGTACTCCGACAAGGATGAGTAGGGCATGGGAGGCGGCAATGCATTGTGTCCCAAGTGGACCGGTCTGTCTCCCATGTTCTTCTCTTCCTCGCCAGTGATCACATCTTCACTTCGTGCGTCTTATCGCCACCACTCATTGGGCGAGATGAGCCTTGGACGACGGACGCTGCCTTAGGCTAGGTTTAGGTCTGTTTTCTTAAATGAAAATTATCCGAAATGTAATGAATTTCATTCATTTTGTATGAAAAACATTTGATTTCCATGTAATCCATCTAGTTTGTTCAAACCCGGTTTGAAATGTATGTGGCTAGTTTTGGATGGCTTTGTTCAAATCCAGCTTGAAACATATGTGGCTAGCTTTGGATGGCCGCTTTGGATGGCCGCTGGCCACCCGGTCCGTCCGACCGGACGGATGGAGTGTCCGGTTTGCGGATCAGCAATGGAGATGCCCTAACGCGGCTTCCACCGTCATACTTTGTTCGTGAACATTTTCATTATCAATGTGGTGGTATACACTTTTATAGAGTTGCTACTCCCATGTACACCTCCCACAAGTAATGATGGACCCACAAGTAATGATGGACGTTCGATTGGTGTGATGCCAGCGGCAGCCGATGCAGGAATCAGCAACATGAAAGATGGGCGCCAAGGGCCACCCCTTCAATCCCTCGTGCGAGCAAGATGAACGTAACGTCGCAGCCATGTCCTTGTGTAGAATACTAGGTAGGTGAAGCATTACTCTTAACGTATATTAGGTCAACTTCACCGCGCGATCCTATTCTGTCCGCCCCGTCCGTTTGGAATAAAACGGACAAACGAGGCCCAAGTATGCGCCGATTTTGGGATGAAACGGACAGCGCGCGAACGGACGGGACGCGCGCGATTGTCCTCCCCTAGCCCGCGTGGCGGTCGCACAAAACAACCGAACGTCCATCATTACTTGTGGGAGGTGTACATCGGAGTAGCAACTCTACAAAGGTGTACATCGGAGCAGCTTGAAACGTATGTGGCTAGCTTTGGATGGCCGCTGGCCACCCGGTCCGTCCGACCGGACGGATGGAGTGTCCGGTTTGTGGATCAGCAATGAAGATGCCCTAACGCGGCTTCCACCGTCATACTTTGTTCGTGAACATTTTCATTATCAATGTGGTGGTATACACTTTTGTAGAGTTGCTACTCCGATGTACACCTCCCATAAGTAATGATGGACGTTCGGTTGGTGTGATGCCAGCGGCAGCCGGTGCAGGAATCAGCAACATGAAAGATGGGCGCCAAGGGCCACCCGTTCAATCCCTCGTGCCAGCAAGATGAACGTAACGTCACAGCCATGTCCTTGTGTAGAATACTAGGCAGGTGAAGCATTACTCTTAACGTACATTAGGCCAGCTTCACCGCGCGATCCCATCCTGTCCGTCCCGTCCGTTTGGAATAAAACGGACAAACGAGGCCCAAGTATGCGCCGATTTTGGGGTGAAACGGACAGCGCGCGGACAGGCGGGACGCGCGCGCTTGTCCTCCCCTGGCCCGCCTATCGATCGCGCAAAACAACCCCCCCCCCCTGCGCCCCCCTTTTGACGCCATTTCCCGCGCCCTCCCACGTCCCTCCCGCCGCCCCCGCATCCCCCCATCCATGGCCGACGCCCAGCCGAATTCCGGCGGCCTGGCCGTCGACCCGTCCCCAAAAGTGAAGAAGAAGGCGGCCAAGGGGCCAAGGAAGCCGCGGTCGGAGTGCACGCCGGAGGAGATCGCCAAGCTGGACGCGAAATCTGCGAAGAGGAGGAACCGGAGGGCGGTCGTCAAGGGCAATGCCGCCGCGGCCAAGTTCGCGGGCGAGAGCGAGGCGAGGGAGGCCGCGCGGCGCAAGGCCGAGGCCGACGAGAAGGAGGACATCGTCAACAAAGCGCACGCCCTCCTCATGCTTGGCGTTTACCGTCCGGCCGGTTTCCCTGCACCGGCCGCCGGCCCGGCGAGCACAAGCTCGTCGGTCGCCCGTCCTCCGCACTGTCCGTCGCCGACGTCGCGGACGACGCCTATATCGCCCGGTTTCCCCCGCCAAGGCATGACGGGCAGACACGTTTCTCGCCGAACGTTGGTGTGATGCCGCCGTTCACCCCGCGCACCTCGGCCGTCATCGACCTCAACGTCACGCTTGGGTCCAGCAGCGGCGGCCGGCCGTCCGTGGAGATGCAAAGAAAGCAGGCATGACCAGCGTTCACGTGCACCTAAAGCTTCAAAGGATGAAGCTTGAGATGAAAGAGGCGGCCAAGAAGAGGAAGTTTGACATGGAGACGGCCCGACAGAGGCAGCTCGACATCGAGGCCGCCAATGTCGCGACCAAGCAGAGGCAGCTCGACATGGAGGAGGCGTCCCGGCAAAGGCAGCTCGACAACGAGGACACCAATGCCAAGGCTAGACAGAGGCAGCTCGACATCGAGACCGCCAATGCCAAAACCAAAGCCAGGGAGGTGGCCCTAGCGATCATGAGCGCGGACTTGTCGAAGCTGAACGAGAAGACGAGGAGCTGATTTGAGGCCAGGCAGAAGATGTTCGACGACGACGACCTGAACTAGGCCGTCCGATCGGCCATGGCATGTGTGCCCGAAGAGAAACTTGCTCATTTTGGAGGCTGGCTGTGTTGCTGGCGAACAAACCTATTCATTTCGGAGGTTGGCTATGTTGCCGGCCGCTGGCAGTGCTGCCGGCGAGGACGTGTAGGCCGCTGGCACTGTTGCCGGCGAGGACGTGTAGGCCGCTGACTCTGTTACCGGCGTGAACTAGGGCGTTGGTGTTTTTAAAATGGAGGCGAACAGGATGGGGCCGACGGATGCGGCTGCGTGCTAGGCGCAAGGCCACCGCATCCCAGGACAAGCCCGGACACGACCCATCACCCTACCCAAACGAACGGATTCTAGGCAAAGCGAACGTCCGTTTGAGGTCGCGTGATGGAGTTGGCCTTACGTACATAAATTTAACGCATGTTTCCTGGTACACAATCCATTTTATGAGCAACTACCATCACAGGCACACATACTGCAGAACATACTTGGCATACTACGTTTAATGCTGACAACTCCAGAAAAGAAATAGTCGCAAAAATAAAACTGCAGATGATAAATTGATCTGCAGAACATACTTGGCATACTATGTTTAATGCTGATCAAACTACAAATAAGATAAAAAAGAATTGAAACTAACTACAAATAAGAAATTAATCTGCACACGAAGTACACAATCAGTTTAAGACAAACATATGATTACAAGCACTCAGTAAACCTCTATGTACATTTGCATCATTAGCAACCCATATACTATTAATTTGAAAGAACAAACAAACCTTAAGGATGTAATGCCGAGAGGAGAGACTACAAACGAAAACAAATATCTACAACATCAACCGTGCCGCCATGACAAAATATGCCTGTCCTGCAAGAATATAGAGTGGCAAAAATAAAACTTCAAGTGGATATGTCCGAAAAGGAAAAGGAAACAATTCCGCTTCCAGTGGTTCTACACAAGGTGTAAGAAGTCGCTTTAGTGTGCAACATAAATTTATGACTAAAGCCAAACTATTGTCCTACTAGTAAATGTGCATGTGCTTTGGATGTTCAACTAATATAACTAAAACATGATAAATCACTTCTCTTAATGTTCACAAGTGTATATACTTGCATATTCTATGTGATTTCATACCTTGCGATATTATTGTTGAGGTGGAAGAAAACTGTAAAAAGAATGTTGCTGTGCACGCCACACTTTTTAAGAAAGGCAAGCACATATGAAACTAAACATTTATTACAAAAAAGGGCAGCCCGGTGCATGTAGCTCCCGCTTGCGCAGGGTCCGGGGAAGGGTAAGACCACTTTGGGTCTGTAGTACACAGCCTTTCCCTAAATTTCTGTAAGAGGCTGTTGTATAACTCAATGTTTCTATAAGCCTACATATGCTCTAAAATTAAAATGGCATGCATTTCCTTAGTGGCAAGGATGCTTTGCTCCAACATACTTGACCAAAGGGCTGTTATATAACTCAATGTTTCTATAAATGTTTTGTGAGTAATTCAACAGCCGATTTGAATCCAATAATGGCAAGCATTAGTTGTTTTGGTTGAATGAAATGAAATGCTATTGATGGTGGCCCAGTTTTCTTTCGCATCAGGTGTTCCTGAATAACTATGAATGTAATAACTGTTCCAGGCTGAATGTGTAAAGAAAAAGGTTAATTGATGTGTCGTAGAAGATTTATGGCATCTCCAGGTCATTAGCATTTTGGACAAGTAGCAACGCAACAAACAAGTATACAAAGCAATCTGCCAGGGAATTAGGGCAGTAGAGCTGCAGTTTAATAGTTATTTCTTGTGGTTACTAGTTTTGAAGACCAGAGATGCAAAACTTCACAACTTTGATCAGATACTGCTATTCATGGGTTTGTTGCAAGAATTTTGTAATGGTGATTTACTAATCACCAAAGAGGGACCAACAATTTATTTGTTTGGACAGTCACCAAAATAGCCCTAAGATACTTTGCCAAGAGAACGACATTAACCAATTTGGTCATTACATGCCCATGAATTGACATAAATTTCTTCTAAAAGAAGAACTAAAGAGAGAATGACAATGGAACCTTACGAAAGTTTGGCAATATGCCAAAGGCCTTATCTGATCAAAGATACCAAATTTTTGAAAGGCAAACTTGGGCATCCATGTAATCCAAACCAAACACCTAGTGAGGATAGCCAACCAGTGACACACAATGCTAAGGTCATGAAGCAAACATACAGGACTTATTGTTTTGTTTCAGGAACTGGCATAGGCCCTGCAAGAAGTGCATAACACTGATCTCCAGATAGACCAGTCAGAAATGCAATCCTCATGCAACAAGCACTTCTTACCGATTCAGCAACTATGTGCCTATCAACCTAAGTAGTAAGTGGACCATAGAAACATGGTTTATTACTATTGCCCAACAAATATAAGTTATATTTACTCGTTATCCTAGTTCGGTTTAAAGTTGTAGTCCATTGTGCAAAGTGCAGACAGTGAACCCAACTAGTTAAAGTATGTTCTGCAAAATGACACTGCGACAGCCTTATATCATGATCAAGCTCTGACATATTCTTGATACCTATCTATCATACTACTCCCTCCGTTCCTAAATATTTGTCTTTCTAGAGATTTCAACAAGTGACTACATACGGAGCAAAATGAGTGAATCCACACTCTAAAATATGTCTATATACATCCGTATGTGGTAGTCTCTAAAAAGACAAATATTTAGGAACGGAGGGAGTATAAGATAAGTACCAGGACATGCGAAAATGCATATAAACAGTATTACCGGTAGTGCGCTACAATCAAAGAAAACGCAATGAAATGTCTTAATTTACTACCATCTCCCCAAAAGAAAGAAACAAGGTTAGAGAAAAAAGAAGTCCCAAGAACTTATGCCTTCTTATAATGCACGAAGTACGGAGCCTGATGATATACATCAGCATATGTGGGCTTAGTGAGGCTCCATAGTGGAATTAGTCATATATTGGAAAAATTAGGATCCGATAGTTTGTATATATTCGCTAGGTATGTCATGATGTTGTGGCACCATCAAAAATGCTGTATTTAAAGAAAACAACTAGAGGAAATTACATTCATACCTAGCTTTTCTTTGAAATTTTAGGAGAAATACAGTGTAACTGTCGCCCTGCATCTGCAACATCTTTGATTTCTTGAAGTTGGTCAGCTATATCCTCTAAGAGTTGCAACTGTAACGATTGCCTCCTTTCACTTGCTGCAAGCCTTATCTTGTTTTGTGCACCTTTGATCGCATTCAGACTTTTCCCCAGGAGATCATCTGCGGCAGCTCGATTCTGCAACTTGTCTGCTTGCATTGTTGCATCAGAGAAGCTTCGACCGATCAGGCCTTTAACTGCATAGGAACATGACATCTCATTTTCAGTACCAGTTTCAAATGATTCTGCAACCATAATATTTCAAATGATTCTGCAACCATAATAGTTTCTTAGAATGAATTGACCTAGGTGTTCAACATGTCATGCTGGTGAAATAACAAGCACAGCCAAAATACAATAGGGGTTAAAGCATGTCATGCCAGCACACATAGAAAAATATTCGAAAGTAGTTAACAAAATTCAAGAGGATGCAGGTACACATGTATATATCAATATGAGAAACTAGTTGCAACACTTTTTGTGTGGTAAATATGATAAATAATATCCAGTTGACAAAACGAAATTATGCGAGGTAGCACATGAACTCAAAGCAAAATACCCAATAACTAACATGATTTTAATAAACTAACATAGCAGCATTTAGGCAAACCAATAAATGAATTGATTGAACCTAGATCAATAAAGATCCAATAATATTTATCAGCAATCAGGAGAAGTACGAACAGATTTGTACCATTATGTTTATCGCAATAGAAAAGAACTTAATCCTGTCACATGCTAGATAGTATAGTAAATATCAACCAAGTTTTATTTCTCCATCTGCAGTCTGCACATACCTTCAGTGGAGAAGCAAATATCATCAACAACATGCACATCAAATATATTTGCATCATTGTCACTTGCCATAAAATCATGGCAAGTCTTGTCTAGCCGCCCACTGTCCACCTCCTGAAATTCATTAGCAGTCAGCTCTTCCATACCTTTCATACCAGCTGCAGCATTAACTTCAACATCACCACCTTGATCCAGACATCGTGCAGATTGGGGCAAGTCCAAACTCCGGGCAGATAGGGGGAGAATTACCACCGTCTCTGTGCCATCATCTTCGCATCTATCTGCCCCCAATTTCGATCCGACCACGGCAACTTCTCCAAGTGCCTGAAAAGGCAGACTGTCCTCATTCCCATCCTTAACACGACCCACACGAATGGGCGACACTTGTTGGGGCACGAACTGCTTCTGGAAGCTGAAGACAGAATTATTCCCAAGTTGAACCGTTCCATCACTGCCCACATTCCTATCAACCGATCTGGAAGAGCTTGGCTCGCCCTCTAGAAAGTAATTGTGCGGCGTCATCATCTCCTCCTCCTCGTCATCATCACCCCCGGTGAGACCAAGCATCCGCCGGTAGGACTCCACCTCTTTCTGCAATGACCTGGTCTCGCGCTCCCTCATGAGCAAGATGTCCTTGAGCTCCTCCACCTCGTCCTCGTAGAAGGCGCACCGCTCGTCAGAGGTGCGGCGCTGCTGCCGCACCTCCATCTCCAAGGACGATTTCTCTTTCTGCAGACGCAGGATCATCGCCATGGCCTCCTCGGCCGCGGATGCTGCGGCGCTGCGTTCCTTGTCGAGCTCCTGCTGCAGCGCCGAGACGTCATTCCCCTCGTCCACCTCTCGCTTCAGATTCACCTCTTCATCTTCCTCATCTACGGACTCGTCTTCCTCCTCCCCCTCGTTCGGGCTGTCGTCATCGGAGTGGACGACGAAGGGGAATCGGGAGCGGAGGGAGAGGAGGAGGGAGTCGAGGACGCGGGAGGGGTAGCGGAAGAGGAAGGCGAAGAGGCAGGGGAGGTGCGGGCGGGAGCAGGTGCAGGGGAGGCGGAAGCGGAAGAGCGCGAGGAGGGCGGAGGCCGCGGACGCGGCGGCCGCGGCGCAGAGGAAGGCGTAGACGATGGTGAGGTCGAGGAAGGCGCCGGCCAGCGCCCGCGCCGTCCAGCGCGCGTGCACGCCCGCGCCGCCAGGGCAGGGCGCCATCAGCGCATAACGATCGCCCGTCGAATCTGAGAGGATTCCCCCGCCGATTCTTCCACCGGATTCCGGGTGGTTGTGGGTGTTCGGTGGGGAAAGGTGGAGGAGTCCTGCCGTGCCGGGATTTGGCTTCGTCGTTTCGAAGGCGGCTGCGCGCTGCGCCTGCGCGGGCGGTTGCCGGGCGGCGGGGAAATGGTGGGGGCAGTCGGTGGATTCGGCCGCGCCGACGTGCGGGGTCCACGTCGTGGGCTATTTGTTCGGTTTCCCGGCGGCCTGGCGCTTCGCTTCGCTTGGCGTCGTTGTTCGGTTGGGCGTTGTCCGTCAGGCCAATTCTGTCAAGCTGTACGTGAGTCGCTTCATTTGGCAAACCAGGCAGGCAGGCAGGCAGGCAGGGCAAGATTACTGACCTGTACCAAACGTCCAAATTCCAAATCACGGGTCATGCTGTTTAGTGTCAAAAAAGATTTTACATTATGAGATGGAGGGGATAGTGGATTTAGAAGATAGACTAGAACCGTGCGATTGCAGCGGAATAATACGTTTAGTTTATGATTTATCTACCCATAATAATGCGATTGTGTAACTAAATATTGAAACGTGGATATGAAGCAGCGGGTGACGGATGAAGCGCTCGAGCATACCCACTATATTAGAAAACTGATGTGCCATGTCATATTAGTATGTCAAAAAAAAAAGTATATGATTCCCAAACCTCAGGCTACCTTGATTAAGAGCTCACGTGCATTTATTTGGGGCTTCAATAAAAAACTATAGCTTTTGATTTGAGCGCTATAACTACCTATCAGTGAGGAGTCCTTCTAAGTTGGTTATCGTGACTATCAATTGACTAGCTTCACCTTCAAGTAGCACTATGGGGAAGTAAAGTCTTATTTTTTGGTCTAGTGGGACTGCCTATTAGGTTAGTTTGTGTAAAAATGAGAAAATCACATGAAACATGAGACACCTTTAGTGCTACATGCGAGCAACTTCAATGCACCATGTGTATATGTGAATTTTGCTAACATTATCCCAACTCGCCTATCGTTGCAGCTTAATTGCCTACATTTAATGCTTAGTTGCCTATAAATACTATGCAATTGACTATCATTGATGCTTAGTTGCCTATAAATACTATGAAATTGTTTATCATTGATACTCAGTTGCTTGACATTGGTAATTAGTTGCCTAACTTTGCAAATTAGTTGCATACAATATTGTGAAGTTGCTTATCATTGTTTTTCTAAGTTGCCTACAAACACTCTGAAGTTGCCTACGGGTGATGCGTGGTTGCATGTCATTATTATTTTAGTTGCCCACAATACATGGAAAAATTTCCCATTAATGTTGTTAAGTTGTCTATCTATGAACCTAAGTTTCTTATCATATCGAAAATTATTTTATGCAACTAAGGATGATGTTAAGCTACTCACCAATCATGAAAGGCAACTTAAGATAATGATAGCCTACCTCTAAAACTAAGTTGCTTACAAGACTATCATCATGGAGCAGAAGCTAAGTTATGGTAAGAAATTTAGAGGTGAAGCTAGTTAACTTGATAGTTATTGTAGCCAATTTCACATGAGATTTTAGATGATAGGCAGTCATCATACGTAGACTAATAGGAAGTTGCTTTTCTATAGCTGTAATGCCCACTATGCGACTATACCTCCCACGTGTCGAGGCATGACTTAAAGGCATAATCGCATACTAGAATGATCTCAAGTATGGTATCTTTGCATAACTCATGTAAAAGCAGGGATGAAAGAGTAAAAAGATAGTTGGCTTACACTCGCCACGTCACACAATGTAATACATTAACATACATCATCCAGATAACATCAGAGTCCGACTACGGATGAAATCCAAACGAAGGATACCATAAAACATCACAAGGTCTGATCGCCCCTAGTAGAAGCCACCGCTGATCGTCGAGATAAGACACATAGTAACGTCCACGCTCTTCATCGAACGTCCACCGCTGAACCACCACCTGTGTAGTTGTCAACGGTACCTACATCTGGTGTTGTGTTCAATCTGTGAGCCACAGAGGACTCAGCAATCCCGTTCCCGGGTAGCAATACTATCAAAACCTTAGGTGTTGAAAAGGCTTAAAACAAGGTTGCAGCAGCACTAGCACTAACTTACGAATTCAGAGCGAGAAGAGGACAAGTGCCAACGATCGCCCAGTTGATCACGAAGTGATCCTAACTACTCACGATCAAACATAACCCCACCGTGTTCACTTCCCGAACCCCTTCGGAAAGAGACCGCCACGGTTACTCACGCAGGTAGTGTATTATGAACATGGTGTCAAGTTATCTACAACCGGATATTAATAAATTCCCATCTGCCACATAACCGCGGGCACGGCTTTCGAAAGTTCAAACCCTGCAGGGATGTCCCAACTTAGCCCATCACAAGCTCACGATCTGCGGAGTCGCAACTCCAAGGTGTGAAGACCCGAGTATTCTCGGAATCCCGTGCTCAAGATATTCCGACAAAGGTAAAACTGATCCAGCAAGACCTCCCGGCGTGCCAACACACTGACAGTAGCCGCGCGTATCTAGTCTCAGGCCACGACCGGATGAGCACAGCGTACGGTGACCAAACCCAAGTTACCAAGGGGGGGGGGGGTACCACAAACGACTCTGGGTTGGACCAACACTCATGAGGAGCACTGACCCGGGGGTTGTTAATTAAGTCCTCAGGATAGCTAGTCCCTATGCAAGTTTTAGTTATTAGGCAAATGTAAAACCAAAGTTGGGCCTTGCTGGAAAAGCTTTAGCACTAAGCGAGTTATCGAGGGGGGGCCATAAACCCCAACCGTGTTAGGGATGCAAAATCAAGGAACATAACACCGGTTTAACGGTTTCTAGGATGTCATGAGTGGAACAAAACACCAAGCAAGAGGCTTAGCCTTCCACGCATTACCAATATATAGATGATTTAGTTTAACAATTTATATATTGTGATATCCCAACAATAACTTCATCACGAAGCAAGAATCTCCAAGTCTTCACCTACAACTAACAACGCTATAAGAGGGGCTGAGCGAAGCTTACATAGCCAAACAACGGTTTGCTAGGAGGGTGGTTAGAGAGTTTCATGGCAACAATAGGAGGGCTGACAAACAGACATAGGCATCGAGGCAATATCTAAAGAGCGAGACATCTAGCATAGGCAAAGATAGTAGAGATATCTGGGTATGGTCATCTTGCCTGTTGATTCCACGGAGGGATCGTAACCTTGCTCCTCAAACTCAGCCTCGATAGGAACCTCGTACTCCGAATCGGCTCCCGGCTCTACCCAACACAAGAACACAACAACGGCACAATATCAAATACGATGCAATGCACAATCAACATGATGCAAGTCATAACAAGGGATGCGAGTATGATGTGCGTATGCATGCGGATACTCTTGAGCCTAAGGAGAAGATGATGGAAAATGCATTATCTTGGGAAACAAAGCAAGCCGCTGGATAGAGGGGAAGATTTCGGTTTAAATCGATATAAAGATCACCGGAAATGGATGCACGGTTTGCAAATGACAAGCAAAACAATATTCAAGCAAAACTGTAGTTTACAGCAACATGGCATCTTTGCAGCAAGAAATAATTATGCTACAACACTCAAACATGGAGACAAAGGGCATGGATGTGAAATAGACATGATACTTAACAAGCATGAACTTAGAACACACCCAAAAACCTACTAGAGCATAATTAACCAAGCATGGCAAGTTGCAATAAATTTACATAATTCTCAAACTTAGTGAAAATTACAAGGCATGGCAGAATTACAACGGAATGGCATGTTTACAAGCTTGTGCAACTCAACTCAAAGCATGGCATGGCAAGTTAAGGTAACCAACAGCAAGAATACATATTTGAGAAGCTACTCAAAGCAAGAACATGCTTATAGGATGCTTAGAACACTAGCTACACTCGTGGCAAAACTGAACTTGTTGATAACATGCTGACAGATACATTTTATAGCCTCTTGAGAGCATGAAAACAACAAGTTACAGCAAGCCATCATACAAATAAAAGGCATGGCAACAACATACATAACATGCTCTTCAAGGATAACCACATGGCAACTTCTACAACATACTAGAACATGTCCCAAACACCATGGCAAAAGTGCAAAACTTTATCCAGACTTAGCAAAATCTGGCATGCTGACAGATAAATTTTATAGCAACTTGAGGGCCTCATAATAACAATCTACAGCATGACATCATGGCAAACAAGTGCATGGATAGCTAGAGCATGACATATACTTCAAGGAACATCCATTGGACAACCCTTAACATGCACAACAAAGACGGTGGCAACATGGATACATGGCAATAAATTTAACAGATTCACACTTAGCAGAAATTTATAAACATGATGACATATTAACAAGCTTTTTGCACTCATATCAAGACATATCATGGCATGAAAATGAATCTATAATGTAGAGCATATACTCAAGAGCAAAACTCATGTTGACACCTAGCTCATATGACACATGGATGAATAAGCACAAGCAAGACAAAACATGATCTCATAACAAGTGCAGAAACTTATCAGCCAAATGCACTTTTGCAACAGAGATAAACATGGCAATATGACATCTAACATGAATGCTAGAGCAACCATCATGTAGAGCATTTCACAACGAAGATCTGGACATATCATTCACTCCAATCGGACCAACATGCACAAAGTTATCACATCTCAAACATGGCAACAAATTTACAGAGACAACTAGTTACAACAACATGCACTCTTGCCACGAAGATTAAGTCAACTAGATGAACTCTAACATGCATGAAACTGGTACTAACATGTAGAGCACGACGAGACGAACATTTCGACATCTCATACACGCAAAACGGAGCTACGAGCGCGAAGTTATCACATGGCAAAGGAGGCAACAAATTTACACAGATCCGGGACTTAGTGGTATTTTACCTCCGCGAAAGTCAACGCGGGACGGAGGGGTTCCGGGACGGAAAGGTCCGGGTGGAGCGGGGGCGTTTGGTTCGGTGGTGTGGTGGATCTGATCCCACCACCGGAACTGGGCCGGATCTCGCCGGATCCGGCCGGAGATGGCGACGGCGGCGAGGAGAAGCGAGGTGGCGAGGCAGATCCCGGCGGCACAGCGGCGGCGGTCGGCGCCGCGGTGGCGACGTGCGGACGGGGAGCGGGAGGCCGGCGGCGGCGGGAGCCGGGGCGGCAGCGAGGGCCGGCGTCGGCTGGCGCGATGGTGGCGGCGGCAGGGCGCGAGGGCGCGCGGGAGGCGGAGAGGCGGCGGCGGGCCGGGCGGGCCTCCCGCGGGCTCGGCGGGCCCGGTCGGTGCGAGACGGCGGCGGGACACGTGGCGCGACGCCACTGGCTGCGGGCGCGGCGGACTTCATCCGGCGTGCGGAGGAGCTGCGGGGCACGGGAAAAAAAGGAAAAAAGGGATGAACTAGGGTTTCGCCCGAAAATGGAGGGGATGGGGCCTTTTTATAGGCATAGGGAGTTAGAAAGGTCCAAATGGGGAGCGGTTTTCGCCCACACGATCGCGATCCAACGATCGAGAGGATGGGAGTGGTTGTGCTGGGTTAGTGGGCTGTTGTGGAGGGGGTCTTGAGCCAAAATGAAGAGGAACTTTTAGCCCACTAGGTTAACCGTTGGAGTATCAAACAAACTCCAAACGCGACGAAACTTGATAGGCGGCCTACACGTATGAAAACAAAAACGCACGACAAGTCTCACCTCATTCCGAGAATGTTACACGGTCACATACGAAAGAAGGATTCGGAGGTGCCACGAGCACGTGTGTGAGTGTCGGAACTCGAAACGGGCAACGGGAAGAAACGAGTGTGACCGGGTGCAAGTGACAACACGAATGCAATGTAATGCACATGATAACATGACATGGATGAAATGCACAAACGCACACGACAAAACGAAGAAACCAGAAATGAAAGAAGAGCCCAGAGTGGAATTGATGAAGTCAACGTTTCATATATTGCCATAAATAGAAAGTATCACATATGGGGTGTTACAAACTCTCCTCCACTACAAGAAGATCTCGTCCCGAGATCTAGAACTAGAAGAAGGAAGGATACTCGGAACGAAGGTGATCTTCTCGTTCCCACGTAGCTTCTCGGTCGGTATGGTGTGACCAATTTACTTTCAAGAACTTGATGGACCTGTTGCGGGTTTTGCACTCAGTTTCCTCAAGAATAGCAACAAGGTGCTCACAATAAGACAAGTCTTGTAGAAGATCAATCTCCTCGAACGGAATGGTGTGTTCAGGTGTCTTGAAGCACTTGCGGAGTTGAGACACGTGAAACACATCATGAACATTTGCAAAGTTGGAGGGAAGCTCGAGTTGGTAGGCTAGATCGCCTCTCTTCCCAAGAATCTTGAAAGGGCCCACGTATCTCGGAGCAAGCTTGCCTTTGATACCGAACCTCTGGGTGCCCTTCATAGGAGAAATACGGAGATAGACATGGTCTCCAATGTCGAAAGCCAAGTCACGATGCTTGCCGTCATAGTAGCTCTTTTGACGCGATTGCGCGGCTTTGAGATTCTCACGTATGACTTTGCACATTTCTTCGGCTTCTGAGATCAAATCATTACCAAGAAGTTGACGTTCACCAGTCTCGGACCAGTTGAGAGGGGTACAGCACTTTCTGCCATGGAGGATTCTAAAGGAGCTTTATCGGCACTTGCTTGGAAGCTGTTGTTGTAGGAGAATTCGGCAAACGGGAGACAATCTTCCCATTTCATACCAAAAGAGATGACACAAGCTCTCAGCATTTTTTCAAGGATCTGGTTCACTCTTTCGACTTGACCACTAGTCTGAGGATGAAACGCAATGCTGAAGCGAATTTTTGTGCCCATGGCTGACTGAAAGGAGTCCCAGAACTTGGATGTGAACAAACTTCCACGGTATGAGGAGATGACTTGAGGAATGCCATGCAAGGAAACAATTCTGGAGGTGTACAACTCTGCCAGCTGAGCTGCGTTGATGGATTCTTTGACGGGAAGAAACTGAGCTACTTTAGTTAGCTTGTCAATCACTACAAAGATAGCATCATTTCCCTTCTTGGACATAGGAAACCCAGGGACGAAATCCATTTCAATATGATCGAATTTCCACTCGGGAATAGGTAGAGGTTGAAGGAGACCGGCTGGACGTTGATGCTCTGTGTCGGTGTATTTGGATCGACACCTATGGGATCACAAGAATCCCTACTACGGTTGCGGGGCGCGGGGTTGAGAGAAGAGTGGATCTAACAGTCAGGACACGGTTCCTTTACCCAGGTTCGGGCCGCAAAGATGCGTAAAACCCTACTCCTGCTTTGGTGGATTATATGTTTGAGTTCTTTAGCTAGTGAGGAGCTCCAAAAGAGTCGTGAGGAGTTCTAAAAAGCCGAATCATCCTCCTGGTCGCCTCGGGCCTCCTTTTATAGGAAAAAGGGGTCGCCACAGTGGCACACAGGAGGTGGAAAGGGTACAGTGATGCGAGGTTATCCCTCGCATTACAAGAAAAGGCGCATTTAATGCGCTTAGCTTAGGTGTCCTTGCTTTATCGGGGATGGGGGGAGACGTCCGTCTTGTCCGTCGCCGCTCCTCCTCGTGTTGACACGCGCCCTGGCCAGCGGTGCCTGAGGTGCCATGTAGGCAGACAGTGAAGGAAATATGCCCTAGAGGCAATAATAAAGTTGTTATTTATATTTCCTTATATCATGATAAATGTTTATTATTCATGCTAGAATTGTATTAACCGGAAACTTAGTACATGTGTGGATACATAGACAAAACAGTATGTCCCTAGTATGCCTCTACTAGACTAGCTCATTGATCAAAGATGGTTATGTTTCCTGGCCATAGACATGAGTTGTCATTTGATCAACGGGATCACATCATTAGGAGAATGATGTGATGGACAAGACCCATCCGTTAGCATAGCACTATGATCGTTTCGTTTTACTGCTATTGCTTTCTTCATGACTTATACATGTTCCTATGACTATGAGATTATGCAACTCCCGAATACCGTAGGAACACCTTGTGTGCTATCAAACGTCACAACGTAACTGGGTGATCATAAATATGCTCTACAGGTGTCTCCGAAAGTATTCGTGGTGTTGGCATAGATCAAGATTAGGATTTGTCACTCCGAGTGTCGGAGAGGTATCTCTGGGCCCTCTCGGTAACACACATCACAATAAGCCTTGCAAGCAAAAGACTAATGAGTTAGTCACGAGATGATGTGTTACGGAACGAGTAAAGAGACTTGCCGGTAACGAGATTGAACTAGGTATGGAGATACCGACGATCGAATCTCGGGCAAGTAACATACCGATGACAAAAGGAACAACGTATGTTGTTATGCGGTTCTGACCGATAAAAGATCTTCGTAGAATATGTAGGAGCCAATATGAACATCCAGGTTCCGCTATTGGTTATTGACCGAAGATGAGTCTCGGTCATGTCTACATAGTTCTCGAACCCGTAGGGTCCGCACGCTTAACGTTTGATGACGATCGGTATTATGAGTTTATGAGTTTTGATGTACCGAAGGTAGTTCGGAGTCCCGGATGAGATCACGGACATGACGAGGAGTCTCAGAATGTCCGAGACATAAAGATTGATATATTGGACGACTATATTCGGACACCGGAAGTGTTCCGGAAAAGTTTCGGATTTAACGGGATTGCCGGAAGGGGTTACCGGAACCCCCTACGAGGGGGGATGGTCCATAGTGGGCCTTAAGGGAAAGAGAGAGGCAGCCCATAGGGGCTGGCCGGCGCCCCACCTAGGGTTCCTAGTTGGACTAGGATTGGGGGGCGCCACCTCTCCCTCTTTTCCTTTCCCTCTCTTCCTTCTTTGGTGGTTCCTACTAGGAATAGGATTGCAATCCTATTCCTAGTAGGATTGCACCCCTAGCCGCACCAAACAAGGGCCGGCTGGCCTCCCCCCTTGCTCCTTTATATACGGGGGCAGGGGGGCACCCAAAGACACACAAGTTGAATTGTTTTAGCCGTGTGCGGTGCCCCCCTCCACAGAAACACACCTCGGTCATACCGTTGCAGTGCTTAGGCGAAGCCTTGCGCCGGTAGATACATCATATCCGTCACCACGCCGTCGTGCTGACGTAACTCTCCCGTGAAGCTCAACTGGATCAAGAGCTCGTGGGACGTCATCAAGCTGAACGTGTGCTGAACGCGGTAGTGCCGTACGTTCGGTGCTTGATCGGTTGGATCGCGAAGAAGTTCGACAACATCAACCGCGTCACTTGACGCTTCTGCTTCCGGTCTACGAGGGTACGTAGACACACTCTTCCCTCTCGTTGCTATGTATCTAGTAGATAGATCTTGCGTGATCGTAGGAAAATTTTAAAATACTACGTTCCCCAACAGTGGTATCAGAGCCAGGTCTATGCGTAGATAATATGCACGAGTAGAACACAATAAGTTGTGGGCGATACTAGTCATACTGCTTACCAACATGTCATACTTTGCTTCGGCGGTATTGTGAGATGAAGCGGCCCGGACCGACATTACGGGTACGCTTACGCGAGACTGGTTTCACCGTTACGAGCACTCGTTGCTTAAAGGTGACTGGCGGGTGTCTGTCTCTCTCACTTTAGCTGAATCAAGTGTGGCTACGCCCGGTCCTTGTGAAGGTTAAAACAGCACATACTTGACGAAACATCGTTGTGGTTTTGTATGCGTAGGTAAGAACGGTTCTTGCTAAGCCCGTAGCAGCCACGTAAAACTTGCAACAACAAAGTAGAGGACGTCTAACTTGTTTTTGCAGGGCATGTTGTGATGTGATATGGTCAAGACATGATGAGTTATACGGTTTTGTATGAGATGATCATGTTTTGTAATGTTATCGGCAACTGGCAGGAGCCATATGGTTGTCGCTTTATTGTATGAAATGCAATCGCAATGTAATTGCTTTACTTTATCACTAAGCGGTAGCGATAGTCGTAGAAGCAATAGTTGGCGAGACGACAACGATGCTACGATGGAGATCAAGGTGTCACGCCGGTGACGAAGGTGATCATGGAGGTGCTTTGGAGATGGAGATCAAAAGCACAAGATGATGATGGCCATATCATGTCACATATTTTGATTGCATGTGATGTTTATCTTATTATGCTTCTTATTTTGCTTAGAACGACGGTAGCATTATAAGATGATCCCTTACTAAATTTCAAGGTATAAGTGTTCTCCCTGAGTATGCACCGTTGCGAAAGTTCGTCGTGCCGAGACACCACGTGATGATCGGGTGTGATAAGCTCTACGTTCAAATACAACGGGTGTAAGCCAGTTTTGCACACGCAGAATACTCGGGTTAAACTTGACGAGCCTAGCATATGCAGATATGGCCTCGGAACACTGGAGACCGAAAGGTCGAGCGTGAATCATATAGTAGATATGATCAACATAAGATGATCACCATTGAAACTACTCCATCTCACGTGATGATCGGACATGGCTTAGTTGATTTGGATCACGTGATCATTTAGATGACCGTAGGGATGTCTATCTAAGTGGGAGTTCTTAAGTAATATGATTAAATTGAACTTTAATTTATCATGAACTTAGTCCTGGTAGTATTAGCATATCTATGTTGTAGATCAATAGCTCACGATGTTGCTCCCCGTTTATTTTTTGATATGTTCCTAGAGAAAACTAAGTTGAAAGATGTTAGTAGCAATGATGCGGACTTGTTCCGTGATCTGAGGATTATCCTCATTGCTGCACAGAGAATTATGTCCTTGATGCACCGCTAGGTGACAGACCTATTGCAAGAGCAGATTTAGACGTTATGAACGTTTTGACAAAAGCTCGGTATGATGACTACTTGATAGTTTAAGTGCACCATGCTTTACGGCTTAGAACCGGGACTTCAAAAACGTTTTGAACGCCACGGAGCATATAAGATGTTCCAAGAGTTGAAATTAGTATTTCATGCTCATACCCGTGTCGAGAGGTATAAGACCTCTGACAGTACTTTGCCTACAAGATGGAGGAGAATAGCTCAACCGGTGAGCATGTGCTCAGATTGTCTAGGTACTACAATTACTTGAATCAAGTGGGAGTTATTCTTCCAGATAAGATAGTAATTGACAAAGTTCTCTAGTCACTATCACCAAGTTAGTAGAACTTCGTGATAAACTATAATATGCAAGGGATGACAAAAGTAATTCCCGAGCTCTTCGCGATGCTGAAGTCGGCGAAGGTAGAAATCATGAAAAAAGCATCAAGTGTTGATGGTTAACAAGACCACTTGTTTCAAGTAAAGGGCAAAGGGATAGAAGGGGAACTTCAAGAAGAATGACAAGCAAGTTGTCACTCCCGTGAAGAAACCCAAAGCTAAAACTCAAGCCTGAAACTAAGTGCTTCTACTACAAAGGAAATGGTCACTGGAAGTGGAACTGCCCTAGATACTTGGCGGATAAGAAGGATGGCAAAGTGAACAAAGGTATATTTTGATATACAGATTATTGATGTGTAATTTACTAGTGTTCATAGCAACCCTGGGTATTTGATACCGGTTCAGTTGCTAAAATTAGTAACTCGAAACGAGAATTGCAGAATGAACAGAGACTAGTTAAAGGTGAAGTGACGATGTGTGTTGGAAGTGGTTCCAAGATTGATATGATCATCATCGCACACTCCCTATACTTTCGGGATTAGTGTAAAACCTAAATAAATGTTATTTGGCATTTGCGTTGAGCATGAATATGATTTGATCATATTTGTTGCAATACGGTTATTCATTTAAAGTCATAGAATAATTGTTGTTCTATTTACATGAATAAAACCTTCTATGGTCATACACCCAATGAAAATGGTTTGTTGGATCTCGATCGTGGTGATACACATATTCATAATATTGAAGCCAAAAGATGCAAGGTTAATAATGATAGTGCAACTTATTTGTGGCACTGCCGTTTAGGTCATATTGGTGTAAAGCGCATGAAGAAACTCCATAGTGATGGACTTTTGGAATCACTTGATTATGAATCACTTGGTGCTTGCGAACCATGCCTCATGGGCAAGATGACTAAAACTCCGTTCTCCGGAACTATGGAGCGAGCAACAGATTTGTTGGAGATCATACATACAGATGTATGTGGACCAATGAGTGTTGAAGCTCGCGGCGGGTATCGTTATTTTCTGACCTTCACTGATGATTTGAGCAGATATGGGTATATCTACTTAATGAAGCACAAGTCTGAAACATTTGAAAAGTTCAAAGAATTTCAGAGTGAAGTGGAGAATCATCGTAACAAGAAAATAAGAGTCTCTACGATATGATCGTAGAGGTAAAATATTTGAGTTAGCGAGTTTGGCCTTCAGTAAAAACAATGTGAAATAGTTTCACTACTCACGCCATCTGGAACACCATAGTGTAATGGTGTGTCCGAACATCATAACCGTACTTTATTAGATATGGTGCAATCGATGATGTCTCTTACCGATCTACTACTATCGCTTTTGGGGTTATGCATTAGAGACAGCTACATTCACGTTAAATAGGGCACCATCTAAATCCGTTGATACGACACCTTATGAACTATGGTTTGGCAAGAAACCAAAGTTGTCGTTTCTTAAAGTTTGGGGCTGCGATGCTTATGTGAAAAAGCTTCAACCTGATAAGCTCGAACCCAAGTCGGAGAAATGTGTCTTCATAGGATACCCAAAAGAGACTGTTGGGTACACCTTCTATCACAGATCCGAAGGCAAGATATTCGTTGCTAAGAATGGATCCTTTCTAGAGAAGGAGTTTCTCTCGAAAGAAGTGAGTGGGAAGAAAGTAGAACTTGATGAGGTAATTGTACCTTCTCCCGGATTGGAAAGTAGTACATCACAGAAAATTGTTCCAGTGATTCCTACACCAATCAGTGAGGAAGTTAATGATGATGATCATGAAACTTCGGATCAAGTTTCTGCTGAACGTCGTAGATCAACCAGAGTACGTTCCGCACCAGAGTGGTACGGCAACCCAGTTCTGGAAATCATGTTACTAGACCATGATGAACCTGCGAACTATGAGGAAGCGATGATGAGCCCAGATTCCGCAAAATGGCTTGAGGCCATGAAATCTGAGATGGGATCCATGTATGAGAACAAAGTGTGGACTTTGGTTGACTTGCCCGATGATCGGCAAGCCATCGAAAATAAATGGATCTTCAAGAGGAAGACTGACGCTGACAGTAATGTTACTGTTTACAAAGCTCGACTTGTTGCGAAAGTTTTTCAACAAGTTCAAGGAGTTGACTACGATGAGACTTTCTCACCCGTAGCGATGCTTAGGTCTGTCCGAATCATGTTAGCAATTGCCGCATTTTTATGAAATCTGGCAAATGGATAATAAAACTGCATTCTTTAATGGATTTATTAAAGAAGACTTGTATATGATGCAACCAGAAGGTTTTGTCAATCCTAAAGGTGCTAACAAAATGTGCAAGCTCCAGCGATCCATCTATGGACTGGTGCAAGGATCTCGGAGTTGGAATATATGCTTTGATAAGTTGATCAAAGCATATAGATTTATACAGACTTGCGGAGAAGCCTGTATTTACAAGAAGTGAGTGGGAGCACTACAACCTTTCTGATAAGTATATGTGAATGACATATTGTCGATCGGAAATGATGTAGAATTTTCTAGAAAGCATAAAGGAGTGTTTGAAAGGAGTTTTCAAAGAAAGACCTTGGTGAAGCTGCTTACATATTGGGCATCAAGATCTATAGAGATAGATCAAGACGCTTGATAAGACTTTCGATGAGTACATACCTTAATAAGTTTTTGAAGTAGTTCAAAATGGATCAGTCAAAGAAGGAGTTCTTTCCTGACTTGTAAGGTGTGAAGTTGAGTAAGACTCAAAGCCAGACCACGGCAGAAAAATATAGAGAGAATGAAAGTCATTCCCTATGCCTCAGCCATAGGTTCTATAAAGTATGCCATGCTGTGTAGCAAACATGTTGTGTACCTTGCCATGAGTTTGACAAGGAGGTACAATAGTGATCCAGGAGTAGATCACTGTACAGCGGTCAAAATTATCCTTAGTAACTGGATGACTAAGGAAATGTTTCTCGATTATGGAGGTGATAAAGAGTTCGTCGTAAAGGGTTACGCCGATGCAAGCTTTGACACTAAATCCACATGACTATAAGTATCAATCTGGATACGTATTGAAAGTGGGAGCAATTAGCTAGAGTATCTCTATGCAGAGCATTGTAGACATAGAAATTTGCAAAATACATACGGATCTGAATGTGACAGACCCATTGACTAAACTTCTCTCACAAACAAAACATGATCACACCTTATTACTCTTGGGTATTAATCACATAGCGATGTGAACTAGATTATTGACTCTAGTAAACCCTTTGGGTGTTGGTCACATGGTGATGTGAACTATGGGTGTTATTCACATAACGATGTGAACTATCGGTATTAAATCACATGGCGATTTGAGCTAGATTATTGACTCTAGTGCAAGTGGGAGACTGAAGGAAATATGCCCTAGAGGCAATAATAAAGTTGTTATTTATATTTCCTTATATCATGATAAATGTTTATTATTCATGCTAGAATTGTATTAACCGGAAACTTAGTACATGTGTGGATACATAGACAAAACAGTATGTCCCTAGTATGCCTCTACTAGACTAGCTCATTGACCAAAGATGGTTATGTTTCCTAGCCATAGACATGAGTTGTCATTTGATCAACGGGATCACATCATTAGGAGAATGATGTGATGGACAAGACCCATCCGTTAGCATAGCACTATGATCGTTTCGTTTTACTGCTATTGCTTTCTTCATGACTTATACATGTTCCTATGACTATGAGATTATGCGACTCCCGAATACCGTAGGAACAACTTGTGTGCTATCAAACGTCACAACGTAACTGGGTGATCATAAAGATGCTCTACAGGTGTCTCCGAAAGTATTCGTGGTGTTGGCATAGATCAAGATTAGGATTTGTCACTCCGAGTGTCGGAGAGGTATCTCTGGGCCCTCTCGGTAACACACATCACAATAAGCCTTGCAAGCAAAAGACTAATGAGTTAGTCATGAGATGATGTGTTACGGAACGAGTAAAGAGACTTGCCGGTAATGAGATTGAACTAGGTATGGAGATACCGACGATCGAATCTCGGGCAAGTAACATACCGATGACAAAAGGAACAACGTATGTTGTTATGCGGTTCTGACCGATAAAAGATCTTCGTAGAATATGTAGGAGCCAATATGAACATCCAGGTTCCGCTATTGGTTATTGACCGGAGATGAGTCTCGGTCATGTCTACATAGTTCTCGAACCCGTAGGGTCCGCACGCTTAACGTTTGATGACGATCGGTATTATGAGTTTATGAGTTTTGATGTACCGAAGGTAGTTCGGAGTCCCGCATGAGATCACGGACATGACGAGGAGTCTCGGAATGTCCGAGACATAAAGATTGATATATTGGACGACTATATTCGGACACCGGAAGTGTTCCGGAAAAGTTTCGGATTTAACGGGATTGCCGGAAGGGGTTACCGGAACCCCCTACGAGGGGGGATGGTCCATAGTGGGCCTTAAGGGAAAGAGAGAGGCAGCCCATAGGGGCTGGCCGGCGCCCCACCTAGGGTTCCTAGTTGGACTAGGATTGGGGGGCGCCACCTCTCCCTCTTTTCCTTTCCCTCTCTTCCTTCTTTGGTGGTTCCTACTAGGAATAGGATTGCAATCCTATTCCTAGTAGGATTGCACCCCTAGCCGCACCAAACAAGGGCCGGCCGGCCTCCCCCCTTGCTCCTTTATATACGGGGGCAGGGGGGCACCCAAAGACACACAAGTTGAATTGTTTTAGCCGTATGTGGTGCCCCCCTCCACAGAAACACACCTCGGTCATACCGTTGCAGTGCTTAGGCGAAGCCCTGCGCCGGTAGATACATCATATCCGTCACCACGCCGTCGTGCTGACGTAACTCTCCCATGAAGCTCAACTGGATCAAGAGCTCGTGGGACGTCATCAAGCTGAACGTGTGCTGAACGCGGAGGTGCCGTACGTTCGGTGCTTGATCGGTTGGATCGCGAAGAAGTTCGACAACATCAACCGCGTCACTTGACGCTTCCGCTTCCGGTCTACGAGGGTACGTAGACACACTCTTCCCTCTCGTTGCTATGCATCTAGTAGATAGATCTTGCGTGATCGTAGGAAAATTTTAAAATACTACGTTCCCCAACAGACAGGCAGCTGAGGTGGCGCAACGGCGGGTCTCCACGAAGATCTGCGGGTTGCCACGCAGGACCTTGTCCAGCTGGTCGGGTCGGCAGCTGCGTGGGTCGGTGGAAAACCGGTTGGTGCGGGCCTGACGGTGGCCCTGCGGGCGTCCTCGGCAAGGGCCTTGCCGGGGCTCCGGCAAGGGTCCTGCCGTGGCGCCTGCTGTCATCCCCGGCAAGGTGCTTGCCGTGGGCCTTGTTGTTCTCCTTGGCTGGGATCCCGCCAAGGGTCGTCGTCTTCTCAACTTGTATCTGATCTTGGATGTCTTCACAAAGATCTACATGCCACCACGGGGATATCTCCCGAATCCTCGCCCCATGGGGGCGGTGGACTCAAGGGTGATCCGCTCTATAGGCGCAGGGCGAGCTGACGCAGCAAGGGTCTTGTCGGGGCTGCCAGAGCCGGCTCCCGGCAAGGACCTTGTCGGGGGAAGCCGCTTCGTCCCTTTGCTCTTTGTGGTCTTGTTCTTGGCGTTGCTCCAGTCTCCATCAAGCTTCGATCTTACCCTGGCTCACCTCCCTTGCCATGCTTGGTGTGGTGGTGCCCGTGGATCAGACTGCTCGTGCACAGTCATAGGGGTACAAAAAGTGCACCCTCTTTTTGTACACCGACAGGAGCCCCCCGGCCTGGGCCACACATAAGCGCGACACGTTGTTGGGCCAGGCCCAGAACGGTGCGCGGGCAGGCGGGGTGGTTTTCACCGTGGTAAAATTTTCCGCGTGCGGCGCTGGGCGGAGGGGCGTGCGTGACGTGGGCGGCATGCGTGGGGCGGTTTCCGCAGGCATGCGTCACGTCGCAGTAAATGCGAAAGGAGACGGCCCGCGCCTTCCCCGTAAATGGGGGGAGGCGTGGAGGCGCGGCCCGCTTACTGGATGGGGCCGAGGCGCGGTCGTCTAAGCATCCACTCCCCATGATGACGGGGTGGGGAGAGGTCGCCTCACCTGTCCCTTCGGTCCTGCACGTTCGCCACATGCCTTCCATGCGTTTGAGGTGGCGAGCGGTGGAGGCGGGAAACCGAGCCGTCGCTGGTTGGAGCGGCGGGTCGGCCCCGGCCCCTCTCGCCTTCTGCATCTTGATTGGCCGAGCGGGGCGGTCGAGCTCCAGCCCCGCCCCTTTATAAAGGGCGGAGGGAGGGGACGGCGCCCCGCACTCCTCCATCTTCTTTCTCCTTCAGCTTCTGCTCCTCTCTTTTGTCTGCCATGAAGAGAGAAAACCTCGGCTCCTCAACGGTGGCGGCGAGGGTCGCTGCTCGACAACGCGTCCCCCCTTCTCCTGCACCTGCGGTGGCCGAACCAGCCACGAGGGGAAGAGGGAGGGGGCGGGGCCGTGGGCGAGGCCGGGGTGCTCGGGGAAGAGGAGGACGGGGCGGCCCGCCGGCCTCGCCCCCGCCAACAGCTCCTCCTCCAATGGAAGGTCATATTGGAGATGACCCTTGTGAGTTCTTCGTTAGGATGCGGGGGTCGCCGCGCCGTCGCCTTCATCTCCCGATCCATTTGCACGGGAGATGGAGGTGGATCCGCCGGAGTCGTTGCGGCTGCACATGAGGGGTAGTGGGATCAGTGGCCCGCGGGCCCGCGTCGACTTCCCTGCCCCTCATGTGATGTATCTTCGCCAAGGATGGAAGAGGTTCGCTCGCATCCACAGCTTGACAGATGGGCTCACCCTCCACTTCAAGTTGATGGAGGATGGCCACCTCCCCGTCAAGGTCTTCGGGCACCTCGGGACTCGCGCGAGGTGCTTCATGGAGAGCTCCTCCGATGAAGAAGACTCCTCCTCGAACGAGGGTGACGAGGAGGACAGCAACAGCGACGACGAGGGCGGTGGACGGCAAGATGACGAGTCCGACTAGGTGTCAGGCGCCGCTCCTGGTGGCACCGGCGACCCCATCATCCGCGTCGCCGGCTCCTTGAACTTCTCGGGGCCGTCTCCTTGGCGGCTGGCGTAGGGAGGTTGCGGAAGAGGATGAGGAAGAAGGCGGGCGGCAAGGTCGTCATGTCGGAGTACGCGGGCACCGACGCCTTCGACGCGCACTGACGTCCTACCGCCTCGTCTTCGAGCTCTGCCTCCGGCGCCGTCATCACCGTCCAGCCCTTGGGAGGCCACCGAGATGCCTTCTCGGTGTCTTCTGTCATCCGTAGCTCTCCTAGGCGCCCCTTTTGCCCTTCTCGCCTCCTTGACCTGCCTCCTAAGGAGAGGGATAAGAAAGGCATTACGGGCATCTTATCTCTTTTTAGTCTATAAGCCTTCGGGCATATGTTAAGTTTAAAACTTGTAATCCCCTTATTCATGTTTTTCATTCCCTATGGACTGTACCTGAATGGAATGCTTTTAATGAAAAAGGAATGTTTGCCGGGTCATTTGTTCGTAGGTAAAAACCCACAACAAGGAATAAATCCCTGATATCTTTAAAATAAACATTTCTTCGCTCGGCAATAGGCCCTGCCGTTTCCCTACTTCGCTCGACCTTTCTCATGCCCTTGGCAGAGGCAGGGATGAAGTGGGCTCAGGCTCCTCGTTTCATCCTTCTGCTGTCGCGACTACGACCAAACTTAGTCCCAGGAACGAGCCCTAGGGCCTAGAGTTATGGGAGCACGATAGCTTAAGGAAAAGAACGAGGTTTCACATACCTCAGTCCATAATGGAATGCATGATAAGGGATAAAGAACTTATCTGAAGCTGCAGCCCCCAGCAACCCTGGTCAACCGTGGGCGAATTCTTGCCCTTGCAGCCTCCGGCAACACTGGCTCGCCGGGGCCTAGGTGCTGGTCTGTTCTTCTTTCCTTCCCTCAAGTGGCTTCGGCAAGGATGTCTGCGCGTCCTGTGAACCAAAGAATACAGAGGAAAGACAAAGACTCGACCTCTAAGCTAGGGGTTAGCCGCCGCCAAGCACTATCAACCCTAACCAAGGACGAGACTCGACTCAGCATGCATGCTATAACTTAGGGCGCCAGCGCTTCATTTATTTATGCTCAGGGTCTGCGCCTGGCTTTGTACAAAGGGTTACATGCCTTGCTGGTAAGGCTTGTACAAAAGGGTGGCTTGCCGGGGGCCCGGAAAGCCGCGCCTTATGGGTAAAACTTGCGAAGATGCTCGATGTTCCAGGAATTACTCACTGGAACGGCATCCTTGGTCTCCAGGCGGACAGCGCCAGGCCTGGTGACTCGTATTACCCGATAAGGGGCTTCCCACTTCGGCGTCAACTTGTTTGTATTCCTGGCCGATTGAACGCGCCGGAGAATAAGGTCGCCTTCCTCAAAGCTTCAGGCACGGACCTTGCGGCTATGGTAGCGGCACAAGGCTTGCTGGTAGCGTGCTGCTCTCATAGCCGCCCGAAGACGATCTTCCTCAAGGAGCATTGCGTCATCTTGTCGCAGTTGCTCTTGCTCAAGCTCATCATAAGCGAGCACTCGAGGTGACCCGTATATGAGTTCCGTGGGGAGAACTGCTTCTGCCCCGTATATCAGGGCAAAGGGCGTCTGGCCGGTGGCTCGATTTGGCATCATTCTGATCGACCAAAGAACCACCGGCAATTCATCAATCCAGCGCCTCCCGCTCTTGTGCAGCCTGTCAAAGGTCTTTGTCCTTAGTCCTCGCAGCACTTCAGCATTTGCCCTCTCAGCTTGACCATTGCTTCAGGGGTGAGAAACGGAAGCGAAACAGACCTTGCTGCCGAGGTCTTGGGTATATTGCATGAAGGTGCGGCTTGTAAACTGTGTGCCGTTGTCGGTGATGATCATGTTGGGTACACCAAAACGGCACACTAGTCCCTTGAAGAACTTGACGGCTGACTGAGCTGTGACCTTCCTTACTGCCTCCACCTCTGGCCACTTTGTGAACTTGTCGATTGCAACGTACAAGTACTCAAAGCCTGCAACGGCGCGGGGGAAAGGGCCCAGTATGTCGAGCCCCTAGACCGAGAAGGGCCAGGAGAGAGGAATGGTTTGAAGGGCTTGAGCTGGTTGATGAAGTTTCTTTGAATGGAACTGGCACGCTTCACACCTGGTGACCAGTGCCATCGCATCCTGGAGGGCAGTGGGCCAGAAGAAGCCTTGCCGGAATGCCTTGCCGGCAAGGGCTCTCGACCCTATGTGGGATCCACATATGCCTCCATTTATGTCTGCCAACAGCTCCAGTCCTTCCTCTCGAGAGACGCACTTCAATTTCACACCGTTCGGTCTCTTTCTGTGCAGAACATCATCGACGAACTGGTACATGGCAGACCGACGGGCTACTTTCTCCGCTTCTTCCTGCTCCTCAGGAAGTTCCCTAGTCTGAAGGAATCAGACGGTATGCTGCGCCCATGCTGGAGCCTGGGGCTCGACGGCGAGGACCAAAGGCGTTTCCTCCGCCAAGGGAGCGGCCATCTCGACAGCAAAAGCTTGACGCTCCGCCAGAGTTAGCCCTCCGGTGGCGGGCTCAGTGTCTCCGGCAACATCCTTGCCGGCGGCTCCGGGGAGCTGATGTCTACACACGCTTCTACTCTTGTAGACTATGTTGGGCCTCCAAGCGCAGAGGTTTATAGGACAACAGCAATTTCCCTCAAGTGGATGACCTAAGGTTTATCGAACTCAGGGAAGTAGAGGTTGAAGATGGTCTCTCTCAAGCAACCCTGCAACTAAGATACAAGAAGTCTCTTGTGTCCCCAACACACCTAATACACTTGTCAGATGTATAGGTGCACTAGTTCGGCGAAGAGATGTTAAATGGCAAGTGATATGGATGGCAAAACAAAGTAATATAAATCTGTAATAAAAAGTGCAGCAAGCAAACAAGTGGTAAACGTGAGCACAAATGGTATTGCAATGGTGGAAACAAGGCCTAGGGATCATACTTTCACTAGTGGCAACTCCCAACAACATTAACATAATCGAATCACATGATATTTCCCATAAAACATGCAATGGAGACGCACCCGGAGGTCATTCCTTCGTGGTCAAGAGAGGACGAGAATTATGTAGGGCTACAAAAGCACACCTCAAAGTTCGTAGTTCTCAATCTAAGGATTTCCCAATGTCACCGCGGCCATCCAAAGAGAGTCCCACAATCACCACAACATATCTAAAGGATAGTCAAAGACAAGCACCAAGAGACTCTCAATCTTCAATCAACACACAAGAGAGGAAATCACTCATGAAAATATTTTTCTAATCCATGTCCAATAGACAGCTGTCACCTTGGTCTCGGGGATTATACTAGATAAAGACAAGTGAGTACATCAATCCAATACATAGCGGAAGGGGAAATATCATGGGATCACCCTAGATTAACATAGCCTATGATCACAACGAAGATCACATCATGGGAGAGAGAGATAACCACATAGCTACACGTACGAGCCCTCGGCCCCGGAGAAGACTACTCACACATGGACATGGTGAGGAGGAGGTTGATGATGGTGTTGATGGAGAGGCGCAGCCCCGCGAGGAGGCGGCGGCCGGCGGCGGCCACGGAGGCGGCGGCGGCGAGGAGGAGACGGCGGCGGCCCTAGGGGGCAGCGGCTCCTTGGCCCCCCTTCTTCCTTGTGGATGGTGCTGCAATGGTGCTGGTCATCCCCTCCAAGACGGCGGCTTGGGAGGAGGAAAATTCGTGGCCCCTGGTGACCTAGGTTTTCTCTCTTTATATAGACTATCGGATTCCCGTCATCAGATTTTGGACCTCAGTAAAACGGGCTTTACTCGGCCGTCCAGACTCCGATTTGGACGAATTTTATATCCAGAAGCATTGCCTCGAAATTCGCCACAACTTTCGCAACTAGACTTTTTCCGTTTGACGTCGTCTTCGGGCAGGAACGTGACCATCTTTAAAAAACGTTCTCAGACAGATTTCAGGAAAGTCAGAGTCCTACTCCAATACGACTCCTTTTGCGTTTTTGTCAATTTCCAAGTAATTCCTACACAATAAAGTGTAAAACAAGAACATTGTGCACTTTTTCAACCATTAGTAGGTTAGTCCAAATATGATCAAAAAGTGTATGGAAGTGCATAAATATCATAGCAATATCACACAAAAAGGGCATGGGGCAAGCAGAAATTATAGATACGTTTTGGACGTATCAACATCCCCAAGCTTAATTCCTGCTCGTCCTCGAGTAGGTTAATTGTAACAAGCATAATTTCTGTGGTGACATGCTATTAACCATATAAGAACTTTTCACAGTCACATGACAAGTGCTTACTGAGACAATGAATCTGTAGTAATTAAGTTGCCTCATGAGAAAATCACAAAGAACTGAAAGTTTTACAATATGATACTGAAACACTCAATAGATTTGTAGTGAGTATGGTGTGCAAATATGACAAAGTGATATCTCACTTGCCCCCTTTAGTGAAGCAAAACATAAATGCTGGGGCACCTCCAAAGTTTAAGTGACGACTAGATACAATGATTTCAGAATAAACGATATCATAATCATGCAAAAGACAATGGTACTTTGCGACAATGCAAATTACACTCAGAATGACAATCATGCTCTCAATAGTTAGTGCTTTAAAAAAGGTGGAGACTCTCGAACCGTGGCTTTTGTTGGCAAGGTTGAAAACCCATGGTCGGAAACAAAAACTAAACATGTACCAGAGCTCTTGGTTTTAAAAACAGAGGTAATAATTATTTTTTAGAATATGCATATTTCGTCAACAAATGCTAGCAGATAACTCAATCACTTCTTGAGCTGGACAAGTTTCGAGGAACGGCTCCCGCATGAGGACGATCACATCCTCTTAATCTCCTTTGTTTATCACTGCCAAAGTTTTCTGATTTCTCATGAACAAAGCGTGAAGGAGGGTTTGTTTGTTGTATATTTTTTTAATGAGCCGGGCGCACTCTATGCCAGTTCCTTCTCGTATTATGGGTTTGCACATTAGACATGCAATCCCGGGGTGAAGCTTGTCCAACTTAAAAAGATCATGAATTAACTACTACTTCCTCATGAGCTAAAACAGAGGCACAAAAGAGAAATGCTTTTTTTGAATAATTTCGAGATGGTACATGAAAGTCTTCGTTAGGAATGGCAGGTAAATACCATGTATAGGAAGGTATGGTGGACACATATGGCATAACTAGTTTAAAGGATTTTGGATGCACAAGCAGTTAGTCCTCTTAGTAGAGGCGAAGGTTAGCAAAAGACTGGGAGCGACCAACTAAAAGAGCAATGACGGTCATAATCATGCAGAGTGACAAAGCAACATTGAATCGGGCATGGAAGTTATATCGCTACTCATAAATTAAAGATCATCAAGGCTTGACAGACTTTCTTTACAGTCTTAAATATGCGTGAGCATACATCAAGTCAATCAAAATAAATTCTCGGAGGAAGATATCACTAAACCATACCACATCATAGGCAAACAAATCATGTTGGTACTCCAATAACACATTGGGAACCCCCCAGCTTTTTAAGACTAACCATCAGAAAACATGAACTACTAAGCACCATTATGCACTTAGCATTTTTATCATAGACATATCGACCAGTGCAACAGAAGCCAACTCTCTTAACAAGATAAGCATGATACTAAAGAGAGTTCCAGCGACCAACTAAACAAAAGCTCTTTAAAAAGATAAGCATGGAAACTAAGAGCTGAACATGATAGTAGCTATTGAAAGACAAAGAACACACACAACAAGGATAGACATGAAAATTCTATGTTGTGCTCTAGGTTGAAGTGGAGCGTGTTTCTCTCCCACACAAAGAAAGCTGGGTTCCAACTCGTTATGAACAGCAAGCAAAGCTAAAGAAAACTAAAAAGGAAACTAAAGCAAGACGCTCCAAGCATAGCACATAACACATGAAGTGAAAAAAATATAGTGGAACGAAAGACGAACTGATAATTGTTGATGGAGAAGGGGATGCACGGGGGCATCCCCAAGCTTAGACGCTTGAGTCTTCTTGAATATGTCTTGGGAGTGCACGGGGGCATCCCCAGGCTTGAGCGTTTGACACTCCTGAATCTTTTTATCATCTTCCCTCGCACACTTGAAAACTCCCTTCATACATAACTCATCATAATCTGATTAGCGAGGTTAGTACCCTTAATAAAATAATTGTTCCTTGCTGGAAATAAGGATATTCTTGAAGGTCTACTGTTTCTCAAGATTGCCAAAAGGTTTTTGCAAAGAAAAAGCAAGCTCAAGGTTTGCAAAATGAAGGAAAGGCAAAATAGGACAAAATCTGTGAAAAACAGACCAGCAGGTAGTAAATGATTTTTTCGTGGCACTTCTGCAACTCTAATCAAAAAACTCAGAACAGACGCCCGAAAGCCAATTGTATAGAGCACGCTGTCGAAACAATTCAGACCAAAAAGATGATCTGGTGATTTTATACGAATTTTTCTATCCAAGGACAGAATCTGTTTCCTGGACAGCACGTCACAACTTTTGAACTTTCTTGCAATCAGAGGCTACAGTTGGCACAAAGCTGAAAAATAAAGATACAATGATGATGCTACTGTAGTAACAACATCAAGACACAATAAAAGCAAAATAAAATTTTATTCATTGTGCGTTGCCTCCCAAAAGAGCTTTTTATGCCTTTAAGCTAGGTATAAGACTTTAATGATGCTCTCGTAGGAATAAGAGTTGAAGAACAAAAGAGAGCATCAAGAAGCAAATACCAAACACATTTAAGCCTAACATGCTTCCTATGCATAGGAATATTGCAATAGAATAATTCATTGAAGCACAAAGCAATAAGCATAGGAAGGCAAAACAAGCATAACTTCAAAATATTCACCATAAAAAGAGGAAACTTCTTATTATTAAGATATTTAGAACCATGTCTCCCTCTCTCATTATAAATTTCAGTGGCATCATGGATGAACTCAACAATATAACTATCACATAAGGCATTATTTCCATGATCAAAAAGCATAAAAGTGTCATTACTCTTCATATAAGCAAAATCTTTCTTATTAGGAATAGTGAGAGTAAGACTATCATAACCATCATGGTAATCATCGTATTTAGGAGGCATATCATAATCATAATAAATTTTATCCTCAATAGTAGGTGGACTAAAAATATCATATTCATTATTATAATCATCATATATAGGAGGCATAGTATCATCAAAGTAAATTTTCTCCTCAAAAGTTGGGGGACTAAAAATATCATGTTCATCAAACGTGTCATCCCCAAGCTTAGAGCTTTCCATGTCATTAGCAATATTGATATTAAATAAAAACATACTAATAACATCACCACCATCATGATTGTTATGCAAATAATAAAGTTCCAAAGGTTTTCTAATTTTCTCTTCGAACACATCATGTCCAAGTTCAAGGTAGAGCTTATAAAGCTCTCTCATATTTTTGTTGTTTTCCATTAAGCAAAACTAGTGAAAATAAAAACAAGAAACAAAAAGATTTAATTGCAAGATCTAAAGATATACATTCAAGCACTCACCTCCCCGACAACGGCGCCTGAAATAGCTTGATGTCTACACACGCTTCTACTCTTGTAGACTATGTTGGGCCTCCAAGCGCAGAGGTTTGTAGGACAGCAGCAATTTCCCTCAAGTGGATGACCTAAGGTTTATCGAACTTAGGGAAGTAGAGGTTGAAGATGGTCTCTCTCAAGCAACCCTGCAACTAAGATACAAGAAGTCTCTTGTGTCCCCAACACACCTAATACACTTGTCAGATGTATAGGTGCACTAGTTCGGCGAAGAGATGTTAAATGACAAGTGATATGGATGGCAAAACAAAGTAATATAAATCTGTAATAAAAAGTGCAGCAAGCAAACAAGTGGTAAACGTGAGCACAAATGGTATTGCAATGGTGGAAACAAGGCCTAGGGATCATACTTTCACTAGTGGCAACTCCCAACAACATTAACATAATCGAACCACATGATATTTCCCATATAAATCCTGAAGAAGTGCTAGGCACAACCACAGCGTCCACGTCGTTATGAACAGTGCAGCGAATCGAGCGGGCACCGAGCGACAGTGAAAGCAAAACCGGGCACCCAACACCACCGCTCTTCTCTCCTCTGCCCCGACCCCCAATCACCCAACCCAAAATCCGGCAGCCTCCTCTCCCTCCAGAGCCGCCGCTCCACTCTCAGCTTCCTTCCTCTCCAAAGGAAGGGAAGGGAAGGGAAGGGAAGGGAAGGGGAGGGGAGGCCCCAGATCGAGTGGAGCGACGCCCAGATCCGCAGCGGCACCGGCACCAGCGCGCCGTCGTCCACCTGGTCCTCGAGGAAGGCCATGGATGGGGGCGGAACCCTAGCCGGCGACTCCTTTTCGTGGCCGCCAAATCCTTCCCTGGAGCTGCACCGTCATCCATCTCTCTACATGTTTCTCGATTCGCTGTCGCCACGCGCTGTGCTTCTGGATCGCGTGCAAGTCGTTGCCATTGGAGAGCAGGGGTGGCGTGGTATTTATGGTGGGCATGGAGCAGGGGAGGATGAGAGGGATGGCAATGAGGTAAGGAGCAGCAAGGTCTCATCTTCTTCCCCAGTTTTTACTCCTTGATTTATGGGTTTTTCTAAACACATGTGTGTAGATCTGAGAGAAAAGGAGAAGGGGATGAATCTTGAGGAAGATCTTGGTGAAGAAAAAGGTGATCTCTCTCTCTCTCTCTCTCTCTCTGTCTCTCTCTCTCTTTCTCTCAAGGTAGTCATGTTCATTTGTTCTACACGGGGCTATGTTATTTTGGTGTGCGAGAGAGTAGTTATTGTCAGAAGATTGCATTCTTCATGTGTTACATATGTCTTCTTCTTTAAACAATGTTCTTCAATTTCTGGATTTGGTGCAAGTTCAAGGTCATGTTTTTACACCCTAATTGGTTATATTTTGTACACCAACTTGTTCTTTTAGTGGTGGTTCGTTACCTGGTTTACTTTTCTTCTGTTGGCATACTCATTGAATTTTTACGACAGTAGATGATCTATTTTAGTACACTTTCATCGTTTTGTATTGCTGCTATTTCTCATGGGATATTCAGGAGTTGTGAACATATATTTTGTAGGTGTTCCTAATGGCAACGCTGGTATAATCAACAATGAGAAAAAAAGGAACTGAGATTGGATTTGTACTAGGTATATTCCTCATCTCTCTCGGTTCATGGTCCAATCATCACCCTGATGTAACTGCTTCTTCGCAACTGATTGTTTAGATTCTTGTTAGGCTGACCACTACTTAAGTTATTTGTCCCCTTGTTATAGCTAACCATAGTAATATCTTGTGATCGGGCGGCTGCTGCGTATGGTGGCAGCCACACATGATAGTGAATGGAATCTAATCCGTAGTAAAGTTAGTGCTAAATCATAGGTGTGTATATTCAGGTTCAGTACACTCGAGCAATTTTGTCAGGATATGTAGCTAAAATTTCCAGTTTTTCCTTTCGTAGTTGCAGCAGTTTTTCTGTACCAACAGCTTCCTCTTATTAGTAATTTCATGTTAGAGGAGAAGGTTTAGTTTACTTTTCTTAGGTTGTGAATTCCACAAACTTTGGTATGTGCATTTGGGCTTATGAAGTTTGACAAAGCAGGCAAGGCAAACAAAACTGCTGCACCAGAAGAACCTGTGCTCCAGTCTGACGAAGCAGTCAGGCTGTATATACACATCTTTGCTTCCTGATCCATTTCATCACCCTTGATGTTCAGGCTGATGCTTCTTCGCTTGATGCTGAAGAAAAGGATGATCATTTCCAGATCCCCAAGAACAACAGGTGCTGCATCTTCTCTTGTATCTTTATCTGTGTACTTTAAATTCACATGGACAGTCGAATTGTCTGTATATACACACCTTGAAATTAAGAAACTCTGCTGGTGCAAAGGGAGTTATGACAGGGAAGAAATCAAATTAGTGACTGCTTTGCACTAGCTGTACAAGGATCGAAAGCCTATAGGTATAGCAATAAATTCCCCTCTGATGCTCAAGTTAAATTTTCTTGTTGAAGATATGGCTGGAAGTTATGTTTTGAATTTGATTCTATAAACTACAGTCAATTTTGCATATTAATCTCTTCATTTTTTCCTACTACACTTGCCTAAATTGAGATAAGCCGGCTCAAACTGTAGGAGGGAGAAGAAGGAAGGAGAGGAGGGAGAAATCCGGTGTCAGGAAAGCGGGCCATGCCCGGATGAGAACCTACGGTCGGCGGCTGATCGCGGGTTGGGGAAGGTCTACGAAATTTCCCATCTTCTCAGGTACTCATCTGTCACTGACTCCTTTTCTCTTCCTGTATTAATAGTGTTCATGGCGTTATTGTAGTATATACCTACCTGATCGTACACTGTACTTACTGTTACCTGGATTGAGAAAAAGGAGTATCATTTTTTCTGCTACATATGTGCTCAAATATTAGTTAACCATGTTGCTTTATCTATAAATAAAAAGATTAATTTTTGGATCACAGTTTTCAATCTATTGTAAACATAACTACAAGAAAATTAAGTCAAAGTCAGATCGTCATACAGTGTTGGTGTACAAACTACACATATCTTGGCTCGACCGCTCGACCAATAAATTTTTTAACGTTGATTTTCATGACATCGACCAACTGATTGTAATCCATGACTGCTAAGTTCTGATTTGTCTATGTGTCCATGACGCTTGATTTAATTAATTGTTTGTCTAATTCTCCATTCTTTGATCGGTCTCTTGGAGTGGTTTCTTTTGTTTTTCGCGGCATCATGGCGCCCGGGTCTCCGATCCGTGTTGCCAGAGGTAAGACCGGCGCCGCTGCCTGTCTTGGAACGAGCGCCGGAGCAGCCTACGGACAAGAGCGGCATTCAAGACAACATGCACGGCTTGGGAACCGCTGGCTGAGAGTGCAAGGTGAGCTCTTTTTGGTCCTCTCTCTCGTCTTGTGCGTTTGTAACTTTTATTGTCCTTATGTGGTGTTGTCTGTTTGACAAAATGCCAAAACCAGCGATGACGTTGGACAGAGCCTGTTCTTCTTGGTATACTTAATCAATAGATTTTCTACGGCCCCTGCTCCACTTGTGTGGAGTTCGGCCAATTCATTGTGGAAACCCATTGAGAATTCACTTTTCTCTCTTTTTTCTACAATATTTGCAGTTGTTGTCTCTACCAATTGGCCTTCCCAAGCCGGGCTCCTTCTATGTGGTGTTAGAGCTTGGTAACGACGGCCGCACAATGACAAGGTTGGCAATTAACAACTCTCTTCTTCGTGGCATGGCTGCTTCACAGTTAGGTTGGTGCTGCTGGTACTTGTATATTCTCAGGCTCTAACTGGGTTGTGTAGTGGAAGTGTTACAGCCACGTTAATTCATAATTTGACATGGTACGGTCGATTCATGTTCTCAGTTTATATGTATGCTACTTTTGTAGAATGTGGTTGACGGAGGAAGCACGGGGAGGAGCAAAAACAAATGGTGATGGAGGAGGAAAAACAAATGGCGATCTACATGTGTGACTGTTTCTACAAGCTTAGATTCAGCGATTGGTTTTTGTGCATTTGCATGGTGTCCGCCTGATCGAGAGGTTGCAATATAATTTGTCAACCAATGAATTCTTATATATTTGACCTTCTCATGATGGTGTTCATTTCCATGTGCAGAAATAGATTGCATCATGCTTTGTAATAGATTTCGTAGGTCTGCTCTGTACCAAGAAATACCTGTAGGAATTAATATAGCTATGTGCATATAAGCTTCAGTAATTTGTTGTGTATTAACCTCAGTCACATATTCTTTATGTTCAGTGTGGTTGATATTTCTGTTCCTTGTTGTTTCTTTTCGAGAGGTACAAGGGGCTCATTGGTCGCTTGGCCTTCTTTTGGTATATCAATGAGGATATCCTTGACATAAATTTGTTTAGTGACAGGTAATTCTGTACATCAGCTATTTTGTGTGCCTGCTACTGTTTGCTTGGCTTGGTAACCATCTTCGTGCCTTTCGCTCTTTTCAACAGTCTTGGAGAGAAATTTACTATTGTCGATGCACACACTCATTCGGGGTAGAATCTGATCTCGAGTAAGTATTGTGCTCACCAGAAGAAAAAACTATGGAGCATCTGGATGTCTTCATCCTAATGTTCGGTAGGTTGCTGAGTGTTTGGTTGGCTTATGTCTTTATTTTGCATTGTTATTGATGTGTGTCCATAGGCGTTGATTGTTTCTCGATTTCACATTTCATAGGGAGTGCACTCCGTTTGATGCCTTGAAAGAGCAGTATATTGGGCTTCATGAGATAGTCATCCAGAGTTTGGTCAGATTTGAAATGATTTGGCGTGCAATTTTTTATTTTGCAATCAGATTTCCTATAAGGTACTTTCAGATCTTCTTCTGAGTTATTATACATGATCGTTTGATGCCTTGAAAGAGCAGTATATTGGGCTTCATGAGACAGTCATCCAGAGTTTGGTCAGATTTGAAATGATTTGGCGTGCAATTTTTTATTTTGCAATCAGATTTCCTATAAGGTACTTTCAGATCTTCTTCTGAGTTATTATACATGATCGTTTAAAAATCCCTCCAACTCCATTGTTCTAATTGAAAATTTAAAAGCACAGGATTTAATAGCTTATGTAGTCATGCATATTGATGCTTATTTATTCTAGGCCCTTAAAAGGATAGGGGTTCATGGCATATTTTTGTTTCAAGTACTTGTCTGCAGATGTTCCTATAAAACAATAGAATTTATTATGTTACAGTTAAGAATCTATTTAATGCCTTGTGTAGTCATACATATTGATGCTTATTTCAAACCCTGTTAAGCCACAAGGTTCACTTAGCTATCATTTCTCACCATTTCCCAGTAAGAGCCAGCTGTAGGCAAGTCTAATTTTGTCTCTGTGGGATATCTGATTAAATATTGGGTTTGTGGTGACACCAACTATTGATGTGCAATTCTTTCCATTTTACATATTTCTTTGTTTTTTTATATAATAGTTTTGCAATTTGGGTGGCATGTTCCGAGAAATATATTTTCGGATAGCATTTAACACTGAAATATCTTCCTCAAAAGTCAGTAGGATGTCTCTTTTTCCGGTCTTTTGCTTGATTTAACTATTAAACTACATATTCCCAAAACTGGCGTTAATACTTCTTTTCGCATTGCGTCATTCTACTTTTACTTGCAATTCAGCACAAAACCTGATGCCCCCATCGGAATGTGCTATACCTGAACTGCTGTGTTTATAAAAGCTACCACGAACCATGATTTTCAACTATAGGCATGAATAAGCACATAAATTAGTTATAGTTAGCTTTTGCACCGTGGGTGCGACTGGTAAATGGTAGAATATGAAGAAGTATTGTTCCCCTGATTTTGGTCATGTTGGGCACCACCGTAATCATACCAAGTGTGTTTGTTCCTCAAATGGGAGGCGGAAATGTGAGTCTTGAAGTAGTAATCATGAATCTGATATCTCTGAAAAGTACTAAGCTCCACTGATTTAAATTAATTTTGTCTGGGGGAGAAAGCTCGGGTAATCTTGATGCTCTTATTCGTCTCCGGCATAAACACCTTACTGCAAACGTTCTTCGTGTTTCCCTCCTCGCCGTGATGGGTCGACCGGACACTCTGACAGTGTGGCAGATCCTCACAAGGTACTTACTACCCAGCAGAATTGCCTTCCCATCATGTAAGGTTGTTGCACGCAAGCTAACAAATTTGTGTCGCTGCAATAGACAAAATTGCTTCTTTACTAATTAACCATTGTTTGTTGAAGTTTTATTTGTGAAATTGGATTACTACTACTATATGCAATTCATTCAAATTAGAGAATAAGAAACTGGATTTGTTTATTAATCCCACTACTACTGTATGAAATTAGTTGCTTTTATACTCATGGAGTATAAGTTGGTAGGGAGAGTGTTGTACTTGACTATGTGAAACGACCCAACTTCTCACAATGAAGATGAGTGCGCACAAAACATAATTTTACCATGATCCTTAGTAGATTTTGTAATTGAGCTGCTGGCTTTCAGAACGAATTGACCTGCTATGCACATTGTTGCGGTGATATAGATCGCAATTATGCAAACAAGATCAAGTTAATTTATGAGTGGTCTAAAAAATTAAAACATAACTACAATATTTTGATCTTGAGAAGAGCATGCCAGCACCTGCAGATTAAACAACCTGTATATCTCCACTTATTAGCTTCATGATGTGTTATTGCTCCTAGATAGACATATCTATTTCTTTCACTGTCATTGCACAAACTTTTTTATTATGTACACTGCAACATTGAGCTTTAACACATACTGGAGGGCAGGAGGATATAATGGTGCAATGGATGGACCAAAACTATCAAGAGGTCAATTGTGAGAGTACATGCCAACTATATGAGGTACCTTTTAGTCCTGTTGTTTCCCTACTCATGTAGCCTACTGCTGTGCTACTCTGTGAAATATGCATCTTACCTTTTGTTGGTACTGGTTGTGGCTGCAGAAAACTGAAAACCTGCCTCCTTTTTTCATGCGGAAGTGGGCCCCTACGGTAAATGAAGCTATACTAGATCCATTTTACTTTAGCTATTCTGCCAATTCTTGAGGCTTCCTTGGTAGTGTAGATTCAAGGAAAATTTATAAAATTTATGCATTCTTCCTTCACTTTTTTGTATTTACATGTTCTGCGCTGTTGAGTTAATTCAGTTGCAAATAACAAGTGTGCTCTGTATTCAGTTTAGCTAATAGTTTTTTTGCTAATGTTAAAACATATACTGCTTTTTAAGGGAAATGCCACTATTCTTTTATTTTATTAACACTATACATATAGCAAATTCCTTCTAATTTGTTGTTCTTAACTGCAGAAGGAACCTTTTAGTGGTACGTGCACACGGTTTTCATATGTATAACTATAATGGCATACAACACTGAGAAAATTTTATTTGTGAGTTGCATGACCACGGTGTTAGAGTCCTTACCATTTATAACTTTTGTATACATGAACATATTAACACTCACTACAATAATTTTCCTGTTCGTGAGGTGTAAATTTTAAGACTAGCGGCAGTGGGGAAATCCTTATCATTGTTCTTTTATGTCTTATCTGGTTAGCATAGTGTTCGTTGAGAAATGATAAAAGCAATACTTTCTGTTGAATTGCTGGGCTAAATATGGGTTTTGTTTTTGCAATTACCAGCTTGAGAAGCTCATCAATGCTAATTCAGCTGAGGTTGATTGGGAACGTCCCTTCTATTTGAATTTAGTCGCTCACACGTCATATACTGTCACAGCGGCATTGTCCAGGTATAATTTTGTGGCACTTCCGCTGAGATCTTACAAGCTTTGTATGCTTTGAACAATTGGCTATAACTGCATAATAATAACTAGAAACCTTTTTTGGTGATCTATTGAGGCGTCATGGCTGGTGTGGGAGACACTACAGTAGAGACATATATCCAGGAGGCGCTACCGTATAGAAGAGTCATAATAACGGTGGCGCAGAGCGCGTGTTTGTTCAGCATGGATGTGGCCGTGTGTTCATTTGTAGCCTGATAGCTTTATTAAAAAAATTACATCACTTATTCGGTTTTAGGTTTTCACTCAGACATACAGTGGTTAGTGATGTTAATCCATACATAGTCCTATATGTAGCTTGATGTTACCGTATCCTTCATTCAAGATCTTGTGAACCCATGTTGATTTTCTGGACCAATAAAGTGATATGATGTTAGATGAAGCATTCAAATTTTTATTTGTGTTTTGGCTTTGTATGTTCTATGCAGCCTCCCTTGTGGCCCTCCCTGTTTTTGATGCCAACAACATGGTGCCGTTCCCTTTATGTTAACAACATGGTGTCGTTCCCTTTATGCGTCATTTTGGATCTTATGTAAAATATGTATCATCAGCAACCATCTATCTATCATAAATCCGTACTTATTTCCCTATGTTTTATTTTATGTTAATATATTTTAATGCACACTCTTTCAATACATGGCTTGAATTTGGCCTTTGCGCCATCGGCGCAACGGGTCATCTAGTTTCCCATAAAACATGCAATGGAGACGCACCCGGAGGTCATTCGTTCGTGGTCAAGAGAGGACGAGAATTATGTAGGGCTACAAAAGCACACCTCAAAGTTCGTAGTTCTCAATCTAAGGATTTCCCAATGTCACCGCGGCCATCCAAAAAGAGTCCCACAATCACCACAACATATCTAAAGGATAGTCAAAGACAAGCACCAAGAGACTCTCAATCTTCAATCAACACACAAGAGAGGAAATCACTCATGAAAATATTTTTCTAATCCATGTCCAATAGACCGCTGTCACCTTGGTCTCGGGGATTATACTAGATAAAGACAAGTGAGTACATCAATCCAATACATAGAGGAAGGGGAAATATCATGGGATCACCCTAGATTAACATAGCCTATGATCACAACGAAGATCACATCATGGGACAGAGAGATAACCACATAGCTACACGTACGAGCCCTCGGCCCCGGAGAAGACTACTCACACATGGACATGGTGAGGAGGAGGTTGATGATGGTGTTGATGGAGAGGTGCAGCCCCGCGAGGAGGCGGCGGCCGGCTGCGGCCACGGAGGCGGCGACGACGAGGAGGAGACGGCGGCGGCCCTAGGGGGCGGCGGCGGCCCTTGGGGGCGGCGGCGGCCCTAGGGGGCAGCGGCTCCTTGGCCCCCCTTCTTCCTTATGGATGGTGCTGCAATGGTGCTGGTCCTCCCCTCCAAGACGGCGGCTTGGGAGGAGGAAAATTCGTGGCCCCTGGTGACCTAGGTTTTCTCTCTTTATATAGACTCTCGGATTCCCGTCATCAGATTTTGGGCCTCAGTAAAACGGGCTTTACTCGGCCGTCCGGACTCCGATTTGGACGAATTTTATATCCAGAAGCATTGCCTCGAAATTCCCCACAACTTTCGCAACTAGACTTTTTCCGTTTGACGTCGTCTTCGGGAAGGAACGTGACCATCTTTAAAAAACGTTCTCAGACAGATTTCAGGAAAGTCAGAGTCCTACTCCAATACGACTCCTTTTGCGTTTTTGTCAATTTCCAAATAATTCCTACACAATCAAGTGTAAAACAAGAACATTGTGCACTTTTTCAACCATTAGTAGGTTAGTCCAAATATGATCAAAAAGTGTATGGAAGTGCATAAATATCATAGCAATATCACACAAAAAAGGCATGGAGAAAGCAGAAATTATAGATACGTTTTGGACGTATCAGGAGCTCGGTGGGAAAGTACTTGCCGGGCCCTGATTTCCTCCTCTTGTTCTGCTCTGTTTATGGATCAACAAATGGCTGAGAAAGCTGAAGCACAAAGGTACCTGGTTCCACAGGTAGCTTGAGGGCAGCGCGCTTTGACAGGTAATCGGCGATGTCGTTCTCCGCTCGGGGAACGTGCTCCGCCTGTATATCGTCAAAGCGCTCTTCCAGCTTTCTCACTTCATCGACGTAGGCCTTCATCAACGGGCTCTGGTAATCCTTGTTGACTTGTTTGACGACAAGTTGCGAGTCGCCCCTAACAATGAGCTTTTTGATTCCGAGGTCTGTCGCGATCCTAAGACCAGCAAGCAGCCCCTCGTACTCAGCAGTGTTGTTCGTTGACACCTCCCTAGGGAAGTGCATCTGGACCACGTACTTGAGGTGCTCTCCAGTGGGCGCGACCAGTAGTACGCCAGCCCTGGCGCCCTGTAAGGAGAAAGCCCCATCAAAGTACATGATCCAGTTGCAACTCGCCTCTTTGCCGGGGAGAGCAGTTTCCTGGACCTCCTCGGTGATGAACTCTTGCCGTTCCAAAGCTTGCTTCCTGACCTTCTGCTTGACGGGCCGCGCATGAGGACAGACGGCAAGGTGGTGCTCAATCACCTCCCTGGGAACGCCGGGGATGTCGGATGCTTGCCAGGCAAACACGTCGACATTCTCCCGCGGGAAGGTGACGAGCGCGTCTTCCTATTTGTTGTCAAGGGCGGAGCTTATGGTAAAAGCCCCTCCCGTGCCGTCCTCCTTGACTGAAACATTCTTGGTTCCCGGCGGTGTGGCCCTGGATCTCTTGTTTCTGCCGGTGGAGCCCTCTGGCACGTCCTCAACGGGAGCGCGACACTCCGAAGAGGTGCGCTTGCTGGAGTGGGTGTCTGAGGTCTCACCGGTCTTCTTCTTTTCGGTGGAGCTCTCTGGCACTCCCTCGACGGGAGCACAGCACTCCGAAGAGGTGCGCTTGCCGGAGTGGGTGCCCGAGGTCTCGCCGGTCTTCTTCTTTCTGGTGGAGCTCTCTAGCACGTCCTCGACAGGAACACATCACTCCGAAGAGGTGCGCTTGCCGGAGTGGATGCCCGAGGTCTCGCCGGTCTTCTTCTTCTTCCCTCCCGGGGCTCCAATGGCAGGAGCAAGTGCCCCCGTAGCGGCAGTTGCTGCAACTGCTTGCTGGTACAATTGGTCAGCGCAAATCAGCGCATCTTTCTTATCGGAGGGGATGGTGATGATCGTCACGGGCCCTGGCATATTCAGGGTGTTGTAGGCATAGTGTGATGCTGCCATGAACTTGGCCAGTGCTGGGCGGCCAGGGATCCCATTGTAAGGCAGGGGGATCTTGGCAACATCGAACACGATCCTCTCTGTCCTGTAGTTCAGATCACTTCCAAAAGTCATGGGCAGCGTGACTTTCCCCTTCGGTTGACTTCTCCCTGGGCTGACCCCCTGAAACGTGCCCATCTCTTCGAGGTCTCCATCAGAAACTTGCAGCTTCTCGATCACGGTGGGCGAAAGTAGGTTCAGACCGACCCCGCCATCAACTAGCATCTTCGTCAGCTTGAGGTTACGTATTGTCGGTGAAACCAACAATGGCAAACACCCGACCGTAGTAGTGCGAACAGGGTGATCCTCGGCATCAAAGATGATAGGTGCGCTGGACCATTTCAGCGGCTTTTGGGCACCGGACGATGGCTCCGCTGCAATAATCTCACGCGCCCACTGTTTGAGTTGGCGGTGAGAAGCATGTAGCGAGGCGCCACCATCGACGCACATGGCATCCGTAGCCTTCTGAAACTCTTGGCCGCCGGACTCGTCATCCTCTTCGTGATCGTCGTCTTCAAGTCTTCTGTCGCGGCCCCGGGCGGGCCTTTCCTGTTGTTTCTCCTTGCCGCGACAGCCTGCTTGACCGTCACGCTTCTTGCTGGACCCCTCAGCGCCGTCTTGGCCCTTCTCCTTGTCCCGCCTGTTGTATTCAGCCCTTTGCTTCTCTACAAGGAACTCAACTTGGTGGCAGTCCTGGAGATCATGGCCTTTGGTGCGATGGATCTTGCAGTACCGCTTGCCGGAGTTTCCAGGCTTCTCGGCAGCCGCCAAGGCCCGGTTGGCGACACACCCAGCAATTTCCTTGCCAGGGTCACCCGCCTTGGTTTTCTTGGCGGAGCCGGTGTCATCAGATCCCTCGACGGCAAGCACGGCCTTCCCCTTGCGCTTCCTGTTACGGTTCCGGCCCTTCTTCGCTGGGGTAGTAGTATCGTCGTCCAAAGAGTCAGTTTCCGCACCGGCGCCTTCGCCGGGGTACTTCCTTCCCTCTTCAGCCCGGGCACATCTGTCGGCAAGAACGTAGAGTTCCGCCACATCTTTACCTTGGCCATCGCTAGTTCTTCGCGCATCTTGCGGTTGCGCACGTTCTGGTGGAACGCGCTGATGATGGCGATAGGGTGAACATCGGGGATATTGTACTGTACCCGGCTGAATCTCTGTATGTACTTGCGCAGTCTCTCGCCTTCCTTCTAGGGTATGACATGCAGGTCACTCGCTTGGCCATGGGCTTGGTGGCCTCCGGTAAAGGCGCCAACAAACTCATGGCACAAGTCGGACCAGGAGGAAATAGAGTCTACTGGCAAGTGCATCAAGCACGACATGGCGTTAGGTTTAAGAGCCAACGGAAAGTAATTCGCAAGCACCTTATCGTCGCGGGCCCCAGCAGCTTGCATCGCGATGGTGTAGATGCTGAGGAACTCCGACGGGTGGGTCTTGCCGTTGTACTTCTCGCCAACGTCGGGTTTGAATATGCGGTGAGAGGGCCACTGGAACTGCCGCAGCTCACGGGTGAAAGCTGGACAACCTACCTCGTAAGGTAGACCCCCGGGGCTCTCTGGTGCCGGGCGGTCTGCAGCAGGCCCTGCTCGCCTATCTGACTGGTGGCGCGTTCCGCGCTGGCGCTCGATGGTGGTTCGAGCGTCTTCATGAGCTCGGTCCTGAAGAACTTGACGCTGGTCGCCGCGGGTCCGTGGGTCGGACGACGCTATGAAGATGGCATCGCCCGCGACGTCTTGACGAGTCGACGCACGTGGCACCGGGCGAGGGGGAGGCGAATGCACCGTAGCCACGACGCTGCCGGCTCTCCCACCGCCGGTGCGTGGGACTCCATTGGAGCGTCGACCTGGGAGCTCCGCTGGATTTAAATCATCCTTGTTGGCGACTGCGATAAGGCTTCGGATGGTGGCTCTCCATTCGTCGAGTTTCCCCGTAACGGGAGGAAAGTCGAGAAGCAACTGCGCGCGCGCCAAAGTTTCGGCTGGTGTCAATGGTAGCGAAACCTGCATGGTCCGTGACGCGCTTCGACCCCTGACCGTGTCAGGGGGAGCTCCATCACGATCCCGCGGTCGTCTATCGTCTCCACCAGTGCTTCGGCGGGCGGGCAAGTCTTCTACGTCCCGGGAGTGGCGCTCGGGGCTCTTCCCATGGCGACGCCTGGGACCTTCAGGGTGACGACGCCGTTCATCGCACACTGCTTGAGAAGAGCGCGCCGTTGGTGCCGGCGTGGGAGTTCTGGAGATCCTTGCGTCGCCTTCGGGTGATGCAGCAGCGACCTTGGAAGGCCCCGCGCCACCCGCGGAGGGCCGGGTTCCATCTCTGGAACTGACTGTGTGTGGCCCGTTACCAGGTGCACAAGCATCGCCACCTCCCAAACTTCGGCTGCTAGGGCGGCGTTGGTGTTCGCGAGCAGCGCCCCGGGTTCTTCCCGCGACCGGTCCGCTGCTCGCCCGCGTCGGGATGAGCTGTTGATACGTCCAAAACGTATCTATAATTTCTGCTTGCTCCATGCCTTTTGTGTGTGATATTGCTATGATATTTATGCACTTCCATACACTTTTGATCATATTTGGACTAACCTACTAATGGTTGGAAAAGTGCACAATGTTCTTGTTTTACACTTTATTGTGTAAGAATTACTTGGAAATTGACAAAAACACAAAAGGAGTCGTATTGGAGTAGGACTCTGACTTTCCTGAAATCTGTCTAAGAACGTTTTTTAAAGATGGTCACGTTCCGGCACGAAGAGGACGTCAAACGGTAAAAGTCTAGTTGTGAAAGTTGTGGGAAATTTCGAGGCGATGCTTCTGGATATAAAATTCGTCCAAATCGGAGTTCGTACGGCCGAGTAAAGCCCGTTTTACTGAGGCCCAAAATCTGATGACGGGAATCCGAGAGTCTATATAAATAAAGAGAGGAAACCTAGGTCACCAAGGGCCACGAATTTTCCTCCTCCCGAGCCGCCGTCTTGGAGGGGAGGACCAGCACCATTGCAGCACCATCCACAAGTAAGAAGGGGGGCCAAGGAGCCGCTGCCCCCTAGGGCCGCCGCCGCCCCGAGGACCGCCGCCGCGCCCCCAAGGGCCGCCGCCGCCGCCTCCGTGGCTGCCGCCGGCCGTCTCCTCCTCGCGGGGCTGCACCTCTCCATCAACACCATCATCAACCTCCTCCTCACCATGTCCATGTGTGAGTAGTCTTCTCCGGGGCCGAGGGCTCGTACGTGTAGCTATGTGGTTATCTCTCTCTCCCATGATGTGATCTTCGTTGTGATCATAGGCTATGTTTATCTAGGGTGATCCCATGATATTTCCCCTTCCTCTATGTATTGGATTGATGTACTCACTTGTCTTTATCTAGTATAATCCCCGAGACCAAGGTGACAGCGGTCTATTGGACATGGATTAGAAAACATATTTTCATGAGTGATTTCCTCTCTTGTGTGTTGATTGAAGATTGAGAGTCTCTTGGTGCTTGTCTTTGACTATCCTTTAGATATGTTGTGGTGATTGTGGGACTCTCTTTGGATGGCCGCGGTGACATTGGGAAATCCTTAGATTGAGAACTACGAACTTTGAGGTGTGCTTTTGTAGCCCTACATAATTCTCGTCCTCTCTTGACCACGAAGGAATGACCTCCGGGTGCGTCTCCATTGCATGTTTTTTGGGAAATATCATGTGATTCGATTATGTTAATGTTGTTGGGAGTTGCCACTAGTGAAAGTATGAAGCCTAGGCCTTGTTTCCACCATTGCAATACCATTTGTGCTCACGTTTACCACTTGTTTGCTTGCTGCACTTTTTATTACAGATTTATATTATTTTGTTTTGCCATCCATATCACTTGCCATTTAACATCTCTTCGCCGAACTAGTGCACCTATACAACTCCTAGTTGTATTAGATGTGTTGGGGACACATGAGACTTCTTGTATCTTAGTTGCAGGGTTGCTTGAGAGAGACCATCTTCAACCTCTACTTCCCTGAGTTCGATAAACCTTAGGTCATCCACTTGAGGGAAATTGCTGCTGTCCTACAAACCTCTGCGCTTGGAGGCCCAACATAGTCTACAAGAGTAGAAGCGTGTGTAGACATCAAGCTATTTCTGGCGCCGTTGCCGGGGAGGTGAGTGCTTGAAGGTATATCTTTAGATCTTGCAATTAAATCTTTTTGTTTCTTGTTTTTCTTTCACTAGTTATGTTTATGAAAAACCGCATTCTTAGTTCGTTGCTTGTGGGAAGACGCCCCACACATGTGGTGGTTGCTCCTCCTCCTACTGAAATTGTGCCTTATAAAATACCGGCTGGTATTATCGATTATATTTTGGCTAATCGTTATGCAGGAGACCGACATCCCGGTGAACACTTGCTATATCTGTCACAACTATGTTCATTATTTAAGCTTGCAGGTGTATCAAGGGAGTTTTTCATGAGAAAATTGTTCGCCGTATCACTTATAGATAAAGCTTCAGATTGGTATAAGCTTCTCGATAACCCGCACTTGCTTGATTGGCAAGAGCTTATGTCTCTCTTTTATACTAAGTTTTATCCTCTTCATGAAATTCATCGAGACAGGAACTATATCTATAACTTTAGGTCTCGTGATGGAGAAAGCATTGCTCAAGCTTGGGGGAGACTGAAAACGTTAATGCTAAAAAGTCCTAACCATGGGCTCCCCAAAGATGCTTATGTGGAGAGTAAGAGTACCTTTTTGCATGTGGATCATGGTAACAATGCTTTATGTGATGCTTATATTGTTGAGTTTATTCGTGATCCCACTCAAAAATATTATGAGGAGGGAACATATGCTTATAGATATTTCAATAATATCAAGTTCCCTCTCTTTATGTTGAAGGTTTTGAAGCTGCACTTGTTTTGTCTTCATATGCTTATTGCTTTGTGCTTCAATAAATTATTCTATTGCAATATTCCTATGCATAGGAAGCATGTTAGGCTTAAATGTGTTTGGTATTTGCTTCTTGATGCTCTCTTTTGTTCTTCAACTCTTATTCCTACGAGAGCATCATTAAAGTCTTATGCCTAGCTTAAAGGCATAAAAGAAAGCGCTTTTGGGAGGCAGCCCACAATGAATAAAATTTTATTTTGCTTTTGTTGTGTCTTGATGTTGTTACTACAGTAGCATCATCATTGTATCTTTACTTTTCAGCTTTGTGCCAAGTTTAGCCTCTGATTGCAAGGAAGTTCAAAAGTTGTGACGTGCAGTCCAGAAAACAGATTCTGTCCTTGGACAGAAAAATTCATATAAAATCACCAGATAATCTTTTTGGTCTGAATTTGTTCGACAGCGTGCTCTATACAATTGTCTTTTGGGCGTCTGTTCTGAGTTTTTTGATTTGAGTTGTAGAAGTGCCCCGAAAAAATTATTTACTTCCTGCTGCTCTGTTTTTCACAGATTCTGTCATGTTTTGCCTTTCCTTCGTTTTGCAAACCTTGAGCTTGCTTTTTCTTTGCAAAAACCTTTTGGCAATCTTGAGAAACAGTAGACCTTCAAGAATATCCTTATTTCCAGCAAGGAAAAATTATTTTATTAAGGGTACTAACCTCGTTAATCAGATTATGATGAGTTATGTATGAAGGGAGTTTTCAAGTGTGCGAGGGAAGATGATAAAAAGATTCAGGAGTGTCAAACGCTCAAGCTTGGGGATGCCCCCGTGCACCCCCAAGAAATATTCAAGAAGACTCAAGCGTCTAAGCTTGGGGATGCCCCCGTGCATCCCCTTCTCCATCAACAATTATCAGTTCGTCTTTCGTTCCACTATATTTTTATCACTTCATGTGTTATGTGCTATGCTTGGAGCGTCTTGCTTTTAGTTTTCTTTTTAGTTTTCTTTAGCTTTGCTTGCTGTTCATAACGAGTTGGAACCCAGCTTTCTTTGTGTGGGAGAGGAACACGCTCCACTTCAACCTAGAACATAACATAGAATGTTCATGTCTATCCTTGCTGTGTGTGTTCTTTGTCTTTCAATAGCTACTATCATGTTCAGCTCTTAGTTTTCATGCTTTACTTTTTAAAGAGCTTTTGTTTAGTTGGTCGCTGGAACTCTCTTTAGTTATCATGCTTATCTTGTTAAGAGAGTTGGCTTCTATTGCATTGGTTGATATGTCTATGATAAAAATGCTATGTGCATAATGGTGCTTAGTAGTTCATGTTTTCTTATGGTTAGTCTCAAATAGCTGGGGGGGTTCTCAATGTGTTATTGAAGTACCAACATGATTTGTTTGCCTATGATGTGATATGGTTTAGTGATATCTTCCTCCAGGAATTTATTTTGATTGACTTGGCGTATGCTCACGCATATTTAAGACTATAAAGAAAGTCTATCAAGCCTTGGTGATCTTTAGTTTCTGGGTAGCGATATAACTTCCATGCCTGATTCAATGTTGCTTTGTCGCTCTGCATGATTATGACCGTCATTGCTCTCTTAGTTGGTCGCTCCCAGTCTTTTGCTAACCTTCGCCTGTACTAAGCGGACTGACTGCTTGTGCATCCAAAATCCTTTAAACTAGTTATGCCATATGAGTCCACCATACCTTCCTATACATGGTATTTACCTGCCATTCCTAACGAAGACTTTCATGTACCATCTCGAAATTATTCAAAAAAAAACATTTCTCTTTTGTGCCTCTTTTTTAGCTCATGAGGAAATAGTAGTTAATTCATGATCTTTTTAAGTTGGACAAGCTTCACCCCGGGATTGCATGTCTAATGTGCAAACCCATAATACGAGAAGGAACTGGCATAGAGTGCGCCCGGCTCATTAAAAAATATGCAAACAAACAAACCCTCCTTCACGCTTTGTTCATGATAAATCAGAAAACTTTGGCAGTGATAAACAAAGGAGACTAAGAGGATGTGATCGTCCTCATTCAGGAGCCGTTCATCGAAACTTGTCCAACTCAAGAAGTGATTGAGTTATCTGCTAGCATTCATTGACGAAACATGCATATTCAAAAAAATAATTATCACCTCTGTTTTTAAAACCAAGAGCTCTGGTACATGTTTAGTTTTTGTTTCCGACCACGGATTTTCAACCTTGCCATCAAAAGCCACGGTTCGAGAGTCTCCACCTTCTTTCTTTAAAGCACCAACTATTGAGAGCATGATTGTCATTCTGAGTGTAATGTGCATTGTCCCAAAGTACCATTGTCTTTTGCATGATTATGATATCGTTTATTCTGAAATCATTGTATCTAGTCATCACTTAAACTTTGGAGGTGCCCCTGCATTTATGTTTTGCTTTACTAAAGGGGGCAAGCGAGGTACCACTTTATCATATTTGCACACCATGCTCACTACAAATCTATTGAGTGTTTCAATATCATATTGTAAAACTTTCAGTTCTTTGTGATTTTCTCATGAGGCAACTTAATTACTACAGATTCATTGTCTCAGTAAGCACTTGTCATGTGACTGTGAAAAGTCCTTATATGGTTAATAGCATGTCATCACATAAATTATGCTTGTTATCATTTACCTACTCGAGGACGAGCAGGAATTAAGCTTGGGGATGTTGATACGTCCAAAACGTATCTATAATTTCTGCTTGCTCCATGCCTTTTTTGTGTGATATTGCTATGATATTTATCCACTTCCATGCACTTTCGATCATATTTGGACTAACCTACTAATGGTTGCAAAAGTGCACAATGTTCTTGTTTTACACTTTATTGTGTAGGAATTACTTGGAAATTGACAAAAACGCAAAAGGAGTCGTATTGGAGTAGGACTCTGACTTTCCTGAAATCTGTCTGAGAACGTTTTTTAAAGATGGTCACGTTCCGGCCCAAAGTCGACGTCAAACGGAAAAAGGCTAGTTGCAAAAGTTGTGTGGAATTTCGAGGCGATGCTTATGGATATAAAATTCGTCCAAATCGGAGTCCGGACGGCCGAGTAAAGCCCGTTTTACTGAGGCCCAACATCTGATGACGGGAATCCGAGAGTCTATATAAAGAGAGGAAACCTAGGTCACCAAGGGCCACGAATTTTCCTCCTCCCGAGCCGCCGTCTTGGAGGGGAGGACCAGCACCATTGCAGCACCATCCACAAGGAAGAAGGGGGGCCAAGGAGCCGCTGCCCCCTAGGGCCGCCGCCGCCCCGAGGGCCGCCGCCGCCGCCGCGCCCCCAAGGGCCGCCGCCGCCGCCTCCGTGGCTGCCGCCGGCCGTCTCCTCCTCGCGGGGCTGCACCTCTCCATCAACACCATCATCAACCTCCTCCTCACCATGTCCATGTGTGAGTAGTCTTCTCCGGGGCCGAGGGCTCGTACGTGTAGCTATGTGGTTATCTCTCTCTCCCATGATGTGATCTTCGTTGTGATCATAGGCTATGTTTATCTAGGGTGATCCCATGATATTTCCCCTTCCTCTATGTATTGGATTGATGTACTCACTTGTCTTTATCTAGTATAATCCCCGAGACCAAGGTGACATCGGTCTATTGGACATGGATTACAATAATATTTTCATGAGTGATTTCCTCTCTTGTGTGTTGATTGAAGATTGAGAGTCTCTTGGTGCTTGTCTTTGACTATCCTTTAGATATGTTGTGGTGATTGTGGGACTCTCTTTGGATGGCCGCGGTGACATTGGGAAATCCTTAGATTGAGAACTACGAACTTTGAGGTGTGCTTTTGTAGCCCTACATAATTCTCGTCCTCTCTTGACCATGAAGGAATGACCTCCGGGTGCGTCTCCATTGCATGTTTTATGGGAAATATCATGTGATTCGATTATGTTAATGTTGTTGGGAGTTGCCACTAGTGAAAGTATGAAGCCTATGCCTTGTTTCCACCATTGCAATACCATTTGTGCTCACGTTTACCACTTGTTTGCTTGCTGCACTTTTTATTACAGATTTATATTATTTTGTTTTGCCATCCATATCACTTGCCATTTAACATCTCTTCGCCGAACTAGTGCACCTATACAACTCCTAGTTGTATTAGGTGTGTTGGGGACACAAGAGACTTCTTGTATCTTAGTTGCAGGGTTGCTTGAGAGAGACCATCTTCAACCTCTACTTCCCTGAGTTCGATAAACCTTAGGTCATCCACTTGAGGGAAATTGCTGCTGTCCTACAAACCTCTGCGCTTGGAGGCCCAACATAGTCTACAAGAGTAGAAGCGTGTGTAGACATCAGCTGTCCGGCTTCCGACTGGCCAACCGCCACCGTCGTCTTCTTCTTGGGCGCCATGACGATGAAGAGGCGTTGAACTGACTGCCAAAGCCGATTCTCACAACTACGCCCCCTACCTGGCGCACCAAAGATGTCGGTGTATTTGGATCGACAGCTATGGGATCACAAGAATCCCTACTACGGTTGCGGGGCGCGGGGTTGAGAGAAGAGCGGATCTAACAGTCAGGACACGGTTCCTTTACCCAGGTTCGGGCTGCAAAGATGCGTAAAACCCTACTCCTGCTTTGGTGGATTATATGTTTGAGTTCTTCAGCTAGTGAGGAGCTCCAAAAGAGTCGTGAGGAGTTCTAAAAAGCCGAATCCTCCTCCTGGTCACCTCGGGCCTCCTTTTATAGGAAAAAGGGGTCGCCACAGTGGCACACAGGAGGTGGAAAGGGTACAGTGATGCAAGGTTATCCCTCGCATTACAGGACAAGGCGCATTTAATGCGCGTAGCTTAGGTGTCCTTGCTTTATCGGGGACGGGGGGAGACGTCCGTCTTGTCCGTCGCCACTCCTCCTCGTGTTGACACGCGCCCTGGCCAGCGGTGCCTGAGGTGCCATGTAGGCAGACAGGCAGCTGAGGTGGCGCAACGGTGGGTCTCCACGAAGATCTGCGGGTTGCCACACAGGAGCCTGTCCAGTTGGTCGGGTCGGTAGCTGCGTGGGTCGATGGAAAACCGGTTGGTGCGGGCCTGACGGTGGCCCTGCGGGCGTCCTCGGCATGGGCCTTGCCGGGGCTCCGGCAAGGGTCCTGCCGTGGCGCCTGCTGTCATCCCCGGCAAGGTGCTTGTCGGGGGCCTTGTAGTTCTCCTTGGCTGGGATCCCGCCAAGGGTCGTCTTCTTCTGAACTTGTATCTGATCTTGGATGTCTTCACAAAGATCTGCATGCCACCACGGGGATATCTCCCGAATCCTCGCCCCATGGGGGCGGTGGACTCAAGGGTGATCCGCTCTGTAGGTGCGGGGCGAGCTGCCGCGGCAAGGGTCTTGCCGGGGCTGCCAGAGCCGGCTCCCGGCAAGGACCTTGCCGGGGGAAGCCGCTTCGTCCCTTTGCTCTTTGTGGTCTTGTTCTTGGCGTTGGTCCAGTCTCCATCAAGCTTCGATCTTACCCTGGCTCACCTCCCTTGCCATGCTTGGTGTGGTGGTGCCCGTGGCTCAGACTGCCCGTGCACAGTCATAGGGGTACAAAAAGTGTACCCCTGTTTTTGTACACCGACACTCTGCCTTCACTCTTCTGCAGACATCACATTCATTCACGAATTGGGCAATCTCCCTTTTCATGCGAGTCCACCAATATGATTGCTTGAGGTCTTGGTACATATTAGAACTTCCGGGATGAATCAAGAGGAGGGAGTCATGTGCTTCGTTCATTATGAGCTTCCTGAGATCACCCTTGGGAACCATAATTCTGTCCTGAAAGAACAAGGTGTCTTTCTCATCAACGCGATATCACTTGTATTTGGGAGTACCCTTAGCAATACCATGTTTCACTTTTTGCACCATAGCATCACTGAACTGGGCCTCACGGATTTGATTTCCAAGGTAGGAGCAACTTGAAGGTTTGCAAGAAATCCTTGCGAAACAACTTGGAGGTTGAGCTTCCTGAATGATTCACAAAGTTCAGGCTGGAACGGTTTGAGAAGGAGACTGTTGTAATATGCCTTTTTGCTCAAGGCACCTGCAATGACATTGGCCTTGCCAGGTGTGTACTCAATGCTTGGATCATATTCTTGGATCATCTCAACCCAATGAGTCTGGCGAAGGTTAAGGTTTGGCTGTGTGAAGATGTACTTCAAGCTCTTGTGATCGGTGAAGATGTCCACATTTCTGACCAACAGAAGGTGTCTCCACGTGATCAAGGCATTTACAACTGCTGCTAGCTCGAGATCATGTGTGGGGTAATTCTTCTCATTAGGTTTCAACTGACGAGAAGTGTATGCCACAATCTTCTTGTCTTGCATGAGAACACCACCAAGACCTTGCAATGAAGCATCACAAAAGACTTCATATGGCTTGGACTCATCCGGAGGAGTAAGAACCAGAGCAGAAATGAGCTTCTCTTTGAGTGTTTTGAATGCCACATCACAATCAGGAGTCCAGGAGTACTTGACATTCTTCTGCAACACGTTGGAGAGAGGCTTGGCAATCTCGGAGAAGTTCTCAACGAACCTTCTGCAATAGCTAGCGAGACCAAGGAAGCTTCGGAGTTGCTTGACATTTTGCGGGGGTTCCCAGTTGACAATAGCTTCAACTTTCTCGGGGTTCACAGAAATGCCCTCGGCAGAGATAATATGGCCAAGATATAAGACTTTATCCAGCCAGAATTCACATTTGGAGAACTTCGCATAGAACTTGTGTTCAGGAGCCTGTCCAGGACCAAACGGAGGTGCTTGGCATGGTCTTCTTCATTCTTGGATAATACCAAGATATCATCCAGATAGACGAGAACAAATTCATTGGTGTAGGGGTTGAATATGAAGTGCATCATCCGAGAGAAAGTGGGTGGAGCATTTGCAAGGCCGAAAGACATGACCGTGTATTCATAGGAACCATAGCTTGTTCTGAATGCGGTCTTGTGAATATCCTCTTCACGGATACGAATCTGATGGTAACCCATCTGGAGATCGAGCTTCAAGAACACCTTTGCTCCTTTGAGCTGCTCGAACAATTCATTGATATTGGGGAGCGGATACTTATTCTTTATTGTCTTCTTGTTCAATGGCCGGTAATCAACGCAAAGGCGTTCCGTGCCATCCTTCTTCTTGACAAATAGAATACCACAACCCCAAGGAGAAGTACTAGGCCTGATTATACCCATACATTCCTGCTCATCGAGTTGTTTCTTCAGCTCCTTCAACTCATCAAGGGAAAGCTTGTATGGACGCCGACATGCTGGCTCAGTACCGGGCTCGAGTTCAATGACAAATTCAACTTGAAGATGGGCAGGCATGCCTGGAAGCTCTTCGGGGAAACATCTTCATATTCATTGACCACCGGAATATGAGAAATGGCATTAATCTCGCCCTTGTCATTGAGAGAGACTAGCCTGATTGTGTTATCTCGAGAGGCGAAGATAATCATGTCTTCGTCAGGATGAGTAAGCTTGACTTCCTTATTTGCACAATCAATGTTTGCATCATGCTTGGAGAGCCAATCCATCCCAAGAATAAGATCAATGTCGGAGTTGTCGAGAATAACCGGAGAAACTAGAAAACTGTAATCACCCATGTGAATAGATATATCCGGAACAAAGTTGTTGGAGTTCATTAGCAAACCCGGAGAAAGCACAGACATTGGACTAGGCAAAGCTTGTAATGGCATATCATGTGACAATGCAAAAGGTCTTGACATGAAAGAATGTGATGCACCTGAATCAAACAAGACTTTTGCAGGAATAGAGTTAACTGGAAGATTACCGAGTATCACATCTGAAGAATTCTCTGCTTGAGCTGCATTCATCAGATTCACTCTTGCAACCTTGGGATTATGCTTGACAGTAGCAGTGCTAATAGGTGGAGGAGGCGGAAGGCGCCTTGGGTTGGGACACTTGTTGGCATAGTGACCCTTCTGAGAACATTTGTTGCAAATCACTTCTGGGAGAGGCCGGTGATAAGGATCACTTGATCTTGAAGCTTGAAATCGATGCTTGGACTGATTGCTTGGGTTGGGTGGGTGGGAGAAACCACGGCCACCTGAGTGCTTGTTGTTGCTTGGAGGACGGAGCACTGGAGGAGGCGGTAGCCAGAACTTCTGCTGCTTGGCAACCACTTGGGAATAAGAGGAGGAGTGAACAACATCTCTGATCCTCTTTTTGGAAGCTTCAATCTTGAGCTGAGCTGCCTCTTGCTTGAGAGCCATATTGTAGAATTGGTGAAATTCATCCGGCTCGAACAGGGTGAGAGCTAGTCGGAGTTCATCCTTCAGACCACCACGGAACTGATAAATCTTGCTCTTGGCATCTGGATGTCTTGCTTGGCATAACGAGCAAGATTCTGGAATTTGACATTGTATTGATAGATGGACATGGTGCCTTGCTTCAGGTTACGGAATTGCTCACGCATGCCTTCAATGACACTGGTTGGAATGTGGTGAGAGCGGAAATCTTTGCAAAAGTCAGTCCACAAGATCTCACGCCCACCTCTGGAATCTTTGTACTGTTGCCACCAATCAACAGCTTGATCTTTGAGTTGGAAAGTGGCAAACTTGACATAATCCTCAGGTCTCATGTTACTGCATTCAAAGTGCTTTTTGATGTCTGTGATCCAGTCTTCAGCATCTAGCGGATCCACAGAGTAACTGAACGACTTCGGTTGGTTTGCCAGGAATTGGTTGAGAGTCACAAAGTGAGTTTGATTGAATAGATTGCCTTGGCCTTGGTTCCCATGATTGCTTTGATTTTCTTGGTTGGCTTGAAAGTTCTGCATCATTTGCATAAGCATCTGGGTGTTCTGGTTGGTCGCTTGCATAATTGCTCTCCATGCCTCAGACGGAGGAGGAGGGGAAGGAGGACGTTCATCAACACGCTCTTCTTCACCCTCTGGGTTAGCGTTGGGAACCTTCTTAGGAGCCATCCTGAATGAGATGACAACTATTAGCCATTGATGGAAAATATATAAGTTGAATCAACGGCTAGAAATTGCAACATAAGTCTTCACAAGAACAGTCAAACAAAGTGAACGAATGAATTCCACAGTTTAATGATACAACAATCTTTTCGAGAAGCCACTTGGGAGAACAAAAGGTAAATAAAAAACAACAAGGAGCAGATAGAACAACTACATGGTAGAAGCTTCGTTCCACATATTTGTGCTGAATGCTCGTGGAACGTGTTACAAAAGGGTGTTGCAATCCCCGGATCAGCATAGCCAAGGACCCTTTAAGATGCAACTCCCAATTGGAACAACACCCATGAAACCTCTTCACTCGATGTTGAACCCCAAACCTCAGACCATGCACTCGTTGGAAGAATGCCTACGAGCTACTTGAAGAACCCACCTATTAATTCCCGAAGGTTTCCAGTTATGCAATCGAGTGTTGGGGATACATGGGAAGCACCGCGCACTCAACTCTAATCCTACATCCAACTGTATCCATCCTTCAACACATAACCAGTCATCCTCGGAAACTGTTTACCTCGGACCTTCGAAACGCATCCGCTATACAAGCTGTGGCAATACTCCCGAACTATCCCACCAGTACTGGGTGATGTCGGGGTTAACTCACCACTAACCGCATAGAAGAGTTTTCGATGTCGGTCGTCTTAAGTATTCTAGAACCGCTGCGATATATTTGTGACGACAACACCTCGGAGCTCAACTCCCCGGAACACTGTCACAACCCCTAAATGACAGGAGGCATCGAGAACAATGTTCTCGTCACAAAGATATCGGAACAATCCGAACAATACTCGCGTGATCCTATAAAATGTAGTGAATTTTTGAGAGTAGAAGAGATAGAACAACGTTAGGAGTCCTCACCAGAGCGATGAAGGGGTGAGGAGTAAAAGAAATCCTACTCTCCGATATATATAGGACTCAAAACATTTTTGTGTGTGTGCCTAGACTCAACCGTCAACGATTCGATCAATCAAGGGGGCTCCTAGGTCGGAGAAGGCTCTAAATACCAACTTGTAATGCCCATTATGCGACTATACCTCCCACGTGTCGAGGCACGACTTAAAGGCATAATCGCATACTAGAATGATCTCAAGTATGGTATCTTTTCACAACTCATGTAAAAGCAAGGATGAAAGAGTAAAAAGGTAGTTGGCTTACACTCGCCACGTCACACAATGTGATACATTAACATACATCATCCAGATAACATCAGAGTCCGACTACGGACGAAATCCAAACGAAAGATACCATAAAACATCACAAGGCCTGATCGCCCCTAGTAGAAGCCACTACTGATCGTCGGGATAAGACACATAGTAACGTCCATGCTCTTCATCGAACTCCCAATACAGCTCTGAACCACCACCTGTGTAGTTATCAACGGTACCTGCATCTGGTGTTGTGTTGAATCTGTGAGCCACAGAGGACTCAGCAATCCCGTTCCCGGGTAGCAATACTATCAAAACCTTAGGTGTGGAAAAGGCTTAAAACAAGGTTGCAGCAGCACTAGCACTAACTTACGAATTCAGAGCGAGAAGAGGACAAGTGCCAATGATCGCCCAGTTGATCACGAAGTGATCCTAACTACTCACGATCAAACATAACCCCACCGTGTTCACCTCCCGAACCCCTTCGGAAAGAGACCGTCACGGTTACTCACGCAGGTAGTGTATTATGAACATGGTGTCAAGTTATCTACAACCGGATATTAACAAATTCCCATCTGCCACATAACCGCGGGCACGACTTTTGAAAGTTCAAACCCTGCAGGGGTGTCCCAACTTAGCCCATCACAAGTTCACGATCTACGGAGTCGCAACTCCAAGGTGGGAAGACCCGAGTATTCTCGGAATCCCGTGATCAAGATATTCCGACAAAGGTAAAACTGATCCAGCAAGACCTCCCGGCGTGCCGACACCCTGACAGTATCCGCACGTATCTAGTCTCAGGCCACGACCGGATGAGCACAGCGTACGGTGACCAAATCCAAGTTACCAAGGGGGGGGGGGGGGGAC
>LR738710.1:510070308-510100277 GCA_902687465.1 Secale cereale
GGTACCGCAAACGACTCTGGGTTGGACCAACACTCATGAGGAGCACTAGCTCGGGGGTTGTTAATTAAATCCTCGGGATAGCTAGTCCCTATGCAAGTTTTAGTTATTAGGTAAATGTGAAACCAAAGTTGGGCCTTGCTGGAAAAGCTTTAGCACTAAGCGAGTTATCGAGGGGGGCCCATAAACCCCAACCGTGTTAGGGATGCAAAATCAAGGAACATAACACCGGTTTAACGGTTCCTAGGGTGGCATGAGTGGAACAAAACACCAAGCAAGAGGCTTAGCCTTCCACCCATTACCAATATATAGATGATTTAGTTTAACAGTTTATATATTGTGATATCCCAACAATAACTTCATCACGAAGCAAGAATCTTCAAGTCTTCACCTGCAACTAACAACGCTATAAGAGGGGCTGAGCGAAGCTTACGTAGCCAAACAACGGTTTGCTAGGAGGGTGGTTAGAGAGTTTCATGGCAACAATAGGAGGGCTGAAAAATAGACATAGGCATCGAGGCAATATCTAAAGAGCGAGACATCTAGCATAGGCAAAGATAGTAATGATATCTGGGTATGGTCATCTTGCATGTTGATTCCACGGAGGGATCGTAACCTTGCTCCTCAAACTCAGCCTCGGTAGGAACCTCGTACTCCGAATCGGCTGCCGGCTCTACCCAACACAAGAACACAACAATGGCACAATATCAAACATGATGCAATGCACAATCAACATGATGCAAGTCATAACAAGGGATGCGAGTATGCATGCGGATACTCTTGAGCCTAAGGAGAAGATGATGGAAAATGCCTCATCTTGGGAAACCAAGCAAGCCACTGGATAGAGGGGAAGATTTCGGTTGAAATCAATATGAAGATCACCAGGAATGGACGCACGGTTTGCAAATGACAAGCAAAACAATATTCAAGCGGAACTGCAGTTTACAGCAACATGGCATCTTTGGAGCAAGAAATAATTATGCTACAGCACTCAAACATGGAGACAAAGGGCATTGATGTGAAATAGACATGATACTTAACAAGCATGAACTTAGAACACACCAAAAAACCTACTGGAGCACAATTAACCAAGCATGGCAAGTTGCAATAAATTTACAGAATTCTCAAACTTAGTGAAAATTACAAGGCATGGCAGAATTACAACGGAATGACATGTTTACAAGCTTGTGCAACTCAACTCAAAGCATGGCATGGCAAGTTAAGGTACCCAATAGCAAGAATACATATTTGAGAAGCTACTCAAAGCAAGAACATGCTTATAGGATGCTTAGAACACTAGCTACACTCGTGGCAAAACTGAACTTGTTGATAACATGCCGACAGATACATTTTATAGCCTCTTGAGAGCATGAAAACAACAAGTTACAGCAAGCCATCATACAAACAAAAGGCATGGCAAGAAGATACATAACATGGTCTTCAAGAATAACCACATGGCAACTTCTACAACATACTAGAACATGTCCCAAACACCATGGCAAAAGTGCAAAAGTTTATCCAGACTTATCAAAATCTGGGCATGCTGACAGATAAATTTTATAGAAACATGAGGGCCTCATAATAACAATCTACAACATGACATCATGGAAAACAAGTTCATGGATATCTAGATCATGACATATACTTCAAGGAACATCCATTGGACAACCCTTACCATGCACAACAAAGACGGTGGCAACATGGATACATGGCAATAAATTTAACAGATTCACACTTAGCAGAAATTTATAAACATGATGACATATTAACAAGCTTGTTGCACTCATATCAAGACATATCATGGCATGAAAATGAGTCTATCATGTAGAGCACATACTCAAGAGCAAAACTCATGTTGACACCTAGCTCATATGACACATGGATGAATAAGCACAAGCAAGACAAAACATGATCTCATAACAAGTGCAGAAACTTATCAGCCAAATGCACTTTTGCAACAGAGATAAACATGGCAATATGACACCTAACATGAATGCTACAGCAACCATCATGTAGAGCATTTCACAACGAAGATCTGGACATATCATTCACTCCAATCGGACCAACATGCACAAAGTTATCACATCTCAAACATGGCAACAAATTTACAGAGACAACTAGTTACAACAACATGCACTCTTGCCACGAAGATTAAGTCAACTAGATGAACTCTAACATGCATGAAACTGGTACTAACATGTAGAGCACGACGAGACGAACATTTCGACATATCATACGCGCAAAACGGAGCTACGAGTGCCAAGTTATCACATGGCAAAGGAGGCAACAAATTTACACAGATCCGGGACTTAGTGGTATTTTACCTCCGCGAAAGTCAACGCGGGACAGAGGGGTTTTGGGCGGAGCGGGGGCGTTTGGTTCGGTGGTGTGGTGGGTCTGATCCCACCACTGGAACTGGGCCGGATCTCGCCGGATGCGGCCGGAGATGGCAACGGCGGCGACTCCGGCGGCAAGGAGAAGCGACGGGCGGCGAGGCGGAGCCCGGCGGCGCGGCGGCAACCGGCGGACGGGGAGTGGGAGGCCGGCGGCGGCGGGAGCCGGGGCGGCGGCGAGGGCCGGCGGTGGATGGCGCAGTGGTGGCGGCGGTCGGAGGCGAGGCCAGCGGCGGCGGCGCGGCCCGGGGCGGTGGCTTGCAGAGCCGCGCCGGCGGGACGGTGGCGGCGGGGCGCGAGGGCGCGCAGGAGGCGGAGAGGCGGCGGCGGGCCGGGCGGGCCTCCCGCGGGCTCGGCAGGCCGGGTCGGTGCGGGACGGCGGCGGGACACGTGGAGTGACGCCATTGGCTGCGGGCGCGGCGGACTTCGTCCTGCGCGCGGAGGAGCTGCGGGGCACGGGGAAAAAAGAAAAAAAAGGGAAGAACTAGGGTTTCGCCCGAAAATGGAGGGGATGGGCCTTTTTATAGGCATAGGGAGCTAGGAAGGTCCAAATGGGGAGCTGTTTTCGCCCACACGATCACGATCCAATGACCGAGAGGATGGGAGTGGTTGTGTTGGGTTAGTGGGCTGTTGTGGAGGGGGTCTTGGGCCAAAAGGAAGAGGAGCTTTTAGCCCACTAGGTTAACCGTTGGAGTACCAGACGAACTCCAAACACGATGAAACTTTATAGGCGGCCTACACGTACCAAAGCAACAACGCACGACAAGTCTCACCTCAGTCCGAGAATATTACACGACCACATACGAAAGAAGGACTCGGAGGTGCCACGGGCACGTGTGTGAGTGTCGGAACTCGAAACGGGCAACATGAAGAAACGAGTGTGACCGGGTGCAAGTGACAACACGAATGCAATGCAATGCACATGATAACATGACATGGATGAAATGCACACACGCACACGACAAAACGAAGAAAACCGAAATGAAAGAAGAGCCCAGAATGGAATTGATGAAGTCAATGTTTCATATATTGCCATAAATGGAAAGTATCACATATGGGGTGTTACAATAGCACTAATCAATCTCCTGTTCATAGCGATCCAAGATGACGTGCCCGCCTGGGCCAAGGCCGTCGCCAAAGGACCCCAAGCTCTACTTGATATAATGTAAACTAGGTTGTATCGGGGCCGAGCACCCCCCTCCCTCCACTGCTCCCGAGATCCTCTGACTTGTGTTGTAGAATGAAACCCTAGGGGGATGTTTTCACACTTGGAGGGGGAAAAGCAAGAGCACACCAAAAATACAAGGGGGAAATCACTCAACAAACCCAATTACACATCCACTAGAGTAGCACACAAGAAATTCACAAGCATACAAGATCAATCCAAGGAAAATAACATTAGGGTAAAGTTCTTCCCATTCCTAAAGGAGGTGAAGTCTCGATGATGATCTTCTCCAAGAGGAGGTCTTCATATCCACAAGAGGATCTTATCCCTTAGGAGGTCTTGATCTCCAAGAGGAGGAAGATGAGCAAAGCTCTCTCAATATCTCAAATATATTTTGCTAACCATAAGAATGAGCTAGGGAAGAGTTCTTATAGGCTAGGGACGAAATAAGAGGAAAATGGGGGGTACAAGGGTCTTTTTAACCCTAAATGCATGCAGGCAAAACAGAGGAGTCCGGGAACCCAGGGTAAAGGGGCTCGGGCACCCAGAGGGGATGCGGCGGAGGTGGTCGGGCACTCGGGGGCTGATGGCTCGGACACCCGGACTGTTCAGGAGGGCCGCATCCTTCGCTGACGAGGCCGGGCACCCAGGGGTGATGGCCTAGGCACCCGGGGTGGCTGTTGGCAAGGCCCAGGTGGGGGACTGGGCACCCCGGGCGGGCAGGGGTGAGGCCCAGGCGGCGGCCGAGTACCTAGGGCTGAAATGACAGGGCACCGAGGTGTCCAGAGGGTTTTGCCCTCCTCGCGGCTGCGTGTCCGGGCACCCAGGGTCCTCTTGTTCGGGCACCCGGGGTGTCCAGAGGGTCCGTATCTTTGAGCTTTCCTTGTCTTCCCTTGTCCTCCCTCTCCATGGTTGCTTGGATCTTCGTCGTAGCACCCACACAGTCATCTACTTGGTACCTAAGAATCCATAACATCTCCGTTTGAGGTTGAACCCAATTCTCATGTGAATCTGAACGAAACTCGAAGAGAGAAAAATTGGCATCGGTCTCTATGGCACGTGCGCGTGCTATTGTCATTGGTCCTAGGGATGGCAGTTTTTCCCATGGGTATGGGTACCCGCGGGTGCCCTACCCGAAAATAGTGTGCATGGGTGAGACTTTCTACCACTTCATACCCATGGGTATGGGTATCCATACCCGCAAAATGCATGGGTAGGGTATGGGTATGAAATTATACCCATGGGTAACCCAATGGATACCCATACAACTAATAAATAAATTAAACCCTATAATATGTGGATAAATAATTATATTGAGTTCTTAACTAGCCCACGGACCACAAGCCCATAGCTGGCCATTGCCCCAGACCCCTCGTATACCTACGGTAGTTATCTTCTCTGATTTTCCTTGACCTTGGAAGATGTAGCAATCAAGAGCCGGGTTATTGAATCCCCGTCGATACATCCCCAACCAAGCCTATATATTGTACCCATCGAATGGGTACCTGAATTTAGAACTTTTCTCATCTTACTTTTGTCATGTCTATGCTATATATTGTCCCCACCGGATACCCATTGGGTATAGGATACCCGATGGGTATGGGCATGGGTACCAATTTGCGCCAATGGGTAGTGAAGTGGGTGGGTATAGAAAAAAGATTTGGGTATGGGTTTGGGTAGAAAATTGTCGTACCCGCCCATACCCTACCCATTGCCATCCCTATTTGGTCCTCTTTGTGCTTGTGGTGGTTATGGAGCGTCCACGGGGATGGCGAGGGATGCTCCACATCATCTCCCTCCCCCTTGGGAGAGATCCGTCCGCGGATCTTGATCTTCATCACCATGGTATTGGGACAAGTCCTTGATGTTGAAGATGTCGCTTACGTTGTACTTGGCACGTGGGATATCGATCTTGTAGGCGTTGTCATTGTAACGTGCTAGCACCTTGAAGGGTCCACCGGCTCGCAAAAATAGCTTGTACTTGCGCTCGTTGGGGAAGCGGTCCTTGCGGAGATGTAGCCATACGAGATCTCCCAGTTGAAACACCATTGGTGTCTTCTTGACGTTGAGCTTGGTGGTGAGGTGGTGTACTTGACGCCCATTGTGAACCTTGTGTTCTTCATGCATCTTCTTGAGATAACTTTCTCTTGCACTAGCGGCCATGTCCGCGCGTTCTTGGAGTGGTAGAGGAAGGATGTCCAAGGGCGACGAATGGTTGAAGCCATAGACGACCTCGAAGGGGGACTTGCCGGTAGTAGAGTGTCTTGCGCGGTTGTAGGCATACTCGGTGATGGGTAAACACTCCTCCCACTCCTTGATATTTTCTGGATAAACACGCATAGGAGAGTGGATAGCGTCCTGTTGGTGACTTCCGTTTGGCCATCGATTTGAGGGTGATAGGCCGTCAAGAATAGTAGCTTTATTCCGAGCTTGGCGCATAGTATCTTCCAAAAGTAGCTTATGAACTTGATGTCTCGGTCCGAAACAATTGTCCTTGGCACTCCATGTAATCGCAATATTTCCCTACAAAAAAGATTTACAACATGTGAAGCATTGTCTATCTTATTTCATGGGATGAAGTGTGCCATTTTAGAGAATCGGTCCACAACAAAAAATACAGAATCCTTGCCATTTTGAGTCCTAGGTAATCCAAGCACAAAATCCATGCTAATATCTTCCCATGGTTGATATGGAATAGGAAGTGGCATATGTAAACCTTGAGATTGAGATTTAGACTTAGCTTTTGCGACATGTTGAGCATCGGTTGGTGAAGCGTGAGACATCACGGAACATCTTGGGCCAAACGTAGTTCTTGGAGAGCGTGTCAAAAGTTTTGTCATGTCCAAAGTGTCCCATAAGTCCTCCTCCATGAGCCTCTTGCAAAAGTAACAAACATAGAGAAGACTCCTGGATGCATAGTTTGTTAGCTCTCATTAGATAACCATTCGTAATATGATAGTGCTCCCAAGATGTTGATGACCCACAAGTATAGGGGATCAATTGTAGCTCTTTTCAATAAGTAAGAGTGTCGAATCCAATGAGGAGCAGAAGGAAATGACAAGTAGTTCTGAGTAAGGTAATGTCTGCAAGTGTTGAAACTGTGAGTAGCGAGTTGTTTGATAGCAAGATAATTTGTAACGAGCAAGTAACGATAATAGTAACAAGTATGCAGCAAGGTAGCCCAATCCTTTTGAGGCAAAGGACAGGCCAGAACGGTCTCTTATGATAAACAAAGCGTTCTTGGGGGTACACGGGAATTTCATCTAGTCACTATCATCATATTGGTTTGATTTGTGTTCGTTACTTTGACAATTTGATATGTGGTTGGACTAGTGCTTAGGTATTGTTTTTACTTGAATAAACCTCCTACTTATGATTAACCCTCCCGCAAGCATCCGCAACTACGAGAAAAGTATTAAGAATAAATTCTAACCATAGCATTAAAGTTTTGGATCCAATCGGTCCCTTACGAAATAACACATAAACTGGGGTTTGAGTTTCTGTCACTCTCGCAACCCACCATCTAATTACTACTCCACAATGCATTCCCTTAGGCCCAAATATGGTGAAGTGTCATGTAGTCGACGTTCACATGACACCACTAAGGGAATCACAACATACATACTATCAAAATAACGAACACATATAAAGTTCATATGATTACTTGCAACATGATTTCTCCCGTGACCTCAAGAACAAAGGTAACTACTCACAAATGATAAATATGTTCATGATCAAAGGGGTATTAAATAGCATAATGGATCTGAACATATAATCTTCCACCAAATAAACCATATAGTAATCAACTACAAGATGTAATCATCACTACTAGTCACCCACAAGCACCAATCTATAGTTCCGGTAACAAGATTGAATACAAGAGATGAACTAGGGTTTGAGATGAGATGGTGCTGTTGAAGATGTTGATGGAGATTTCTCTCCCCAAGATGGGAGAGTGGTTGGTGATGAGGATGACGATGATTTCCCCCTCCGGGAGGGAAGTTCCCCCGGCGGAATTGCTCCGCCGGAGGGCAAAAGTGCTCCTGCCCAAGTTCCGCCTCGAGACAGCGGCGTTCCATCCCGAAAGCCTTCTGCTTATTATTTCTAGGCCAGAATCACTTATATACCAGAAGATGGGCACAAGAGGTGGGCCGAGGAGGCCACAACCCACTAGTGCGCGCCTGGGGGGGCCTGACGCGCCGAGGTGAGTTATGCCCACCTGGTGGCCCCCCTCTGGTGTTTATTGACTCCAGTATTTATTAAATAATCCATAAAAATTCTCCGTGAAGTTTCATCTTGTTTGGAGTTGTGCAGAATTGGTGGCCTGGCGTAGCTTTTCCAGGTCCAGATTTCCAGCTGTCGGAATTCTCCCTCTTGGTGTGTTCCTTGCAAATTATCAGAGAAAAGGCATTAGAATTACTCCAAAAAGCATTATTATGGATAAAAGCATTATAAATAACAGTAATAAGGATGAGGCAAAATGGACGTATCAACTCACCCAAGTTTAGACCTTGCTTGTCCTCAAGCGAAAACCGAAATCGAAAAACCTGTCCACATGCTTTGAGAGAGAGGTGTCGATGAAAACAAAATACGGACATAGAAGCATCATGTTGATTATTATGACAGTAATAAAATGAAACATAGGACTTTTATCATTGAACTTGCCTCATATACTTTCCATGAATAAGTAACAATTCATCACATAATCGAAGTATGAAGCAAAAACTCTATTAGAAACCAACAAACTATGTTCTGAGTCAACTTTGCAACTACAATTTATCATCTTTTCAGGAAGGGTCACGTGTCGGAGCCTTTTAAGCAAGTCCACATACTCAACCATCATATAGTCTTCTATGATTGCTAACACTCACCTCGTACTCATGATCAAAACGTTTCAACCAGACACATAGAAAGTTAGGGGCTTATAGTTTCGCCTCCCAACATACTCACCTCAAGGGTGATGTCAACAATTAATAACTCATGCTATCTATATTCAACTGGACATATGTGCCTAGATCTTTCCTCACCACATGATGCTTGACAAAGGAAAAAAATAAAAAGGAATAGAAGGAAAATTTGAATCTTTGCATAAACGTAAATACATAAAAGTAAAAGATAGGCCCTTCGCAGAGGGAAGCAGAGCTTGCCATGCGCTTATTTGTTTGCATGCTCAACCCCTTAGTGCAAAATAATGTCACGTTGTATTGCCCCTTAAGATGACAACCTTTATTATGCAGTCTTTTGCTTTTATTCTTTGTCATCCAAGTTCATACAACGCTCAATTTTCTCTTACACTAAATGATCTCCCATATTTAGAAGCAATTTTTATTGCCCTTTTGCACCGATGACAACTTACTTGAGGGATCTTGCTCAATCCCTAGGTAGGTATGGTGGACACTTGAAAAAGATTTGGGTTTAAGGGTTTTTGGATGCACAAGTAGTATCTCTACTTAGTGCGGAAGTTTTGGCTAGCAAAGATAGGGGGCAAGCATCACATGTAGGATCTATGACAATATGACTTCTGTGTGAATATAAACATGCATAGATCATTAAGTTGTCTTCCTTGTCCAACGTCAACAATTTTGGCATATAATATTTTGATGAGGGCTCACAATCACAAAAAATTTCTAAGATAGTATATTTATATGTGAACCTTCTCTTCCCTTATTAATTCTTTCATGAGTTGCATCATTGACTAATGCTATGTTTTTCAATCTCTAATAAAGTTTTCTACTTATACTTTTCCTAATGTGGTGCTATCACCTACCATAGGATTAGTATATGATCTTATTGATTTATTTCCTTTCTCTTTTTCTTTCTTTATTTCTTTTCTTTATTTGCAGCATGAAAGTAAATAAAGCAAAAAATCAAACTAAACTTTATTATATAACTTGCACACGATTACAAGGATAGATCACTAAGCAAACTCTCGAAAAGAAAGGATCGAACTAAACTTTATTTCATCTAAAGCAAAAAGATTGAACTAAAATAAGTAAAAGCAAAAAGATAGTGGGATGATAAGATACCGAGGCACCTCCCCCAAGCTTGGCGATAGCCAAGGGGAGTGCCCATACCCGATACTCAATTCTCCTTGGTGGTGAAGAAGATGATGGTGGTGATAATTGTGCCTTCAACTTTTCATATTATAGTGGAGGAGAGCAATCTCCTCCTTTAAATCATCGACTTCCAACTCCAGCTTCAAGATCTTGTCACATAAGTCCCCTTTACTTTTCTGCTTAAAACGAAGAGTGATGACCCACAAGTGTAGGGGATCTATCAAAGTCGTTTCTATAAATAAGAGTGTCGAACCCAACGAGGAGTAGAAGGAAATGATAGCAGTTTCCAGTAAGGTATTCCGCAAGCACTGAAATTGTCGGTAACAGATAGTTTTGTGATAAGGTAATTTGTAACGAGTAACAAGTAGTAAAAGTAAATAAGGTGCAGCAATATGGCCCAATCCTTTTTGTAGCAAAGGACAAGCCTGGACAAACTCTTATATAAAAAAAAGCGCTCCTGAGGACACATGGGAATTATCGTCAAGCTAGTTTTCATCATGCTCATATGATTCACGTTCGTTACTTTGATAATTTGGTATGTGGGTGGACCGGTGCTTGGGTACTGCCCTTCCTTGCACAAGTAGCCCACTTAGGATTAACCTCTATTGCAAGCATCTGCAACTACAAAAGAAGTATTAAGGTAAACCTAACCATAGCATGAAGCATATGGATCCAAATCAACCCCTTACGAAGCAACGCATAAACTAGGGTTTAAGATTCTGTCACTCTAGCAACCCATCATCTACTCATTACTTACCAATGCCTTCCTCTAGGCCCAAACAATGGTGAGGTGTCATGTAGTCGACGTTCACATAACACCACTAGAGGAAAGACAACATACATCTCATCAAAATATTGAATGAATACCAAATTCACATGACTACTTATAGCAAGACTTCTCCCATGTCCTCAGCAAAAAACGTGACTACTCACAAAACATATTCATGTTCGTAATCAGAGGGGTATTAATATGCATAAAGTATCTGAATATATGATCTTCCACCGGATAAACCAACTAGCATCAACTACAAGGAGTAATCAACAGTACTAGCAACCCACACGTACCAATCTGAGGTTTTGATACAAAGATTGGATACAAGAGCTGAACTAGGGTTTGAGAGGAGATGGTGCTGGTGACACTACTAGAAAAAGGGCTATAGATGGAATTGATACTAATGGCGCACCAGACAAGCAGTGCGCCATTAGTATATACTAATGGCGCACCACCTTCTGATACGCCATTAGAGTTCAAACTACTAATGGCGCACCTGGCCTAGGATGCGCCATTAGTATCAAAAAGTTTTTTTTGAACTAGTGCGCCTGTCCAAACATACTAATGGCGCATCCAGACACAGTGCGCCATTACTAGTTGTAACTAGTAATGGCGCACCTGTCGGAAAGTGCGCCACTAATGTTGTTTTTTTATTATATTTTTATTCTCTTTTTTGCAAAACTACTAATGGCGCACTGCTCCACAGTGCGCCATTAGTATTTTTTTTTCAAAACTACTAATGGCGCACTAACAGAAGATGCGCCATTAGTAACCATGATTACTAATGGCGCATTTAGAGTTGGTGCACCATTATTAAGTGGGCAGCAACAAGATATTTTGGACAGCCTCTCCTACCCACACTCACTTTCTCCCCACTTCATTCTCTCCACCTCCTCCTTGTCTCGGGTCCTTCCTCTTTTTCACCTCATTTCCACCATAGATTCATTCAAATTAAGTGGTTAAATTACCTTGTTTTGATAGGTAAGTAAGGGGGGAAGCTATATTTATGTTGTTCTCCCTACAACAATGTGCACATGCACTTTTTATGGCCTAGCTAGATCTATGTATGTTCGTGGTGTTGCATATGTTTGTTGTGTTACATATGTGTTTGTGTTTGGAGGTGTACCGGTATTTGAAATGCGATAGTTGCCAATATTTTCCCGGAATGTTGATTCATTTCCGTTTCGGTGAGAGTTTTGGCATTAAGCATTCTTTTTGGTCCTATTTTTAGGGAAAGTCATGGCAAATTTTTTCTTGGTTCTAAAATATCATTTTGCTCTACCCCGCAGGCGACCATGGTGCGCACGATGACCGAAGGCATCATGAATAGGTTTTTGAGGTCCGCGAAGGCCGAGATGCTTCAAAAGAACGAGACGGAGATAAGATGTCCGTGTCGAAGATGCAAGCTGAAGAGCCTTATTGCGGACCCGGATTCCGGGCAGGTGCGGGACCACCTGCTCTTGCGTGGTTTCATGGATGGCTATCGGTGGCAAGGTGATGAAGATGACTACGAAGTCGTCCATGGGGGCCGGGCAAGAAATGAGGAAGGGCAGCAAGATAACCACCGCGGCTCGGGCGGGCGAGAAGACGAAGAATCCCCAGGAGATGATCACGACGGTGATGCTGTACACAGTCATCATGTAGAAGATGCAGGACATGATGATGAGGAAGATGCCGGAGCAGACGACGGGCATGATCATGAAGATGATGATGCCGGCGGAGGAGACGACGCTGGACCATCGATGGGATGGGTGCAGGACCCTCATATTCAAGAGCTGCTTCTCAAGAAGACCGATAATGCTAGAGCTGCCGCCCGAGAGAAAGCCAAGATGGATCAACTTGAGTTAGACACGGTTACTTCATTGTATGAAGGATGCATGCCCGAGGATACCCGCCTGAAAGTAACGCTCATGGCTCTGGAGATGAAGGTAAAACACAAAATGATCGACGCATGCTTCGACCAGAACACGTCATTCTGGCACGAACGTCTTCCCAAGGGGAACAAGTGCCTGACCAGTTTGGAGGAGGCGAAGAAAATCGTGTGTCCTCTAGATTTACCGCACGTGAAATACCATGTGTGCATGAACAATTGCATCATTTATCGGGACGAGCACGCGGAGTCTACCATATGTCCGGTGTGCGGCGTCACTCGATACAAGAAGAGGAAGAAAGCTCCTCGAAAAGTGGTGTGGTACTTTCCGATCACTCCTCGTCTGCAGCGGTATTTCACGGACCCTAAGGTAGCAAAGCTCCTGCGTTGGCACGCGGATAGGGAGGAGAAGAAGCGAGAAGATGACGCAAATGATCCGGAGATAGATAAAAAACACAAGATGCTGAGTCACCCTAAGGATGCGAGCCAGTGGCAAGCGTTGAACTTCGAAGACCTAGAATTTGGGAACAATCCAAGGAACATCATGCTGGGCGCGAGCACCGATGGAGTCAATCCGTTTGGCAGCCAGAGAAGCACACATAGCACCTGGCCTGTGTTTGTGTGGATGTACAACATTCACATGAGTATGCTAATTGAAGGACCAAAACTGTGGGGACCCGAAATTAGAAGTCAAGATCACCGAATGCACGTGTACAGTGATCCCAGAGATCAATGCTCACTGAACACACAAAAGCTGAATAACAAGAGTCTTACATCCATACATACCGTCTTACACAAATTATGGCCATTATGGCCAAGTCTTACATAGATAAAGCCTCAAGGGCTGAATAGCAAATAACTCAAATAGCGGAAGTCTTCGATGATAAGTAGAACCCATGCCATCTGCCTTAACCCTACAGGCATTCTGACTGGGATAGCGTCCTAGTTCGCATGTTCGTCTCCATATAACTCTTCTTCATATTCCTGTTCCTCCATGCTTGGCCAATTAAATAACCAGTGTCAAGCCAATGAGTACTTTGAATGTACTCGCAAGCAACCCATGATTTGGTTCAAAGTAACAATGCAATTGAACAACAATGAGCAATCTAGCTATGAGCTAGAACCAATATTCTACCATCAAGAGTATGCATCAATAAATTCACGTAACCTCGATGACAGATTACCGATATCAACATGAATAGGATTCAACTCATCGGTCAAGTCACCACCTTGACTCATCACACACACGAACTTTCACCGATGTAGTAAAACTCTGGACATAGTTTAAGTAGCACCACCCAACTGTCCATGACCATGGACACGGCTATTCGAATAGTTTTACACTCTGCAGAGGTTGCGCACTTTACCCACAAGATCCGGGAAGCTTTCGTGTCACCCACGATCCCACAGTACCTCAAGTACTCGGGGGAAGCACCCCGGTCATTATCTTTCCTTAGACGACACTAACATAGAGTCCACTCGTTGGTGCACAGCCCTCGAGTACAAACAATAGATCATGGGACTTGCCCTATTTTCAATGTCAGGCGTACACGAAGGGACCAACGGTGTGTCCGGTGCCATGTAAAAACAGCCATGGTCGTCTATCCAAGCACGACCCCGTCCCGGGAAAGACCTCAAGTCTTCCCGTCACTAGTAATGCGGGCACCATGCTAGTATCGGCCTAAGTAATCAATAAAGCCCCGTCCCATAAGGGGTAGAGTGGTTGCACATGTTTGGTTGGGACGGTAGTCACACATAAATCTAATCCATCATTTCACCCATGCACAAGATCTTTACCGGCACATCACTTCTTCCTCAAGTGATGACCTATCTCAATATCACCCTCGGGCATTAGGGGCACCCGATGTTTTTTTTGAAAGAATGCAACCACGAAGGTTTTCATGGCACATATACATCACTAAGCATCACTACTAACCATTTGCATGGCATCTAGCACATAGCAAGATTATGAGTAAGCATGCATCATGTGGTGGTTCTTAACTAGGTTACCACCGTAACTCTTATCATCATGCATTCAGAAACAAACGGGTTTCGAAGAACACAAGTGTATCATGGTCAAAGGGCTGCTTGCCTGGATTGGCTTGGTCTTCAAAGTCTTCAAATCCTTCTCCACCTTCTTCCTCAGCAACCTCGTCAAATACGGTATCTAATCGTCGCAAAATAACAACGGGAAAATAAGATCACAATAAAAACAGAAAAATCAAAGTGCTCAGAAAAATGTCAACTTATTTTTGTTAAATACTAGAGGGAAAACTAAGATGGCAAAAATTCTTAGTTTGAGTTTTGGAGTGGCAGAATGGAATCTAAGAATATTTGAACAGAAGTTTTAATGTTCAAATATGAATTTAAATTTGAACAGAACAGAAAAGGTTCATGGATATGTGTGAAAGTGACACCATTAAATAGGTTGGAATTTTACAAGTTTTTAGGAGTTGGAATTAATTCATTTGGACAAATATTTATTTCTGCGAAATTATTTTAAATAATCACAGAAAAGAAAAAGAGAAAAAGGCCCTGTGTCACTGGGTCAGAACGGCCACAGTGCAGGGCCCAGGGCGAATAGCCCACCGCACGGGCGCCAGCGCGCGCGCGCCAGGTTTTTTTAAAACCTGACGGGCGGGGCCCGGCGGTCAGTGGCAGAGAGGGAAGAGAGAGAGAGCGGTGAGGATGATAGGCGGGGCCCGCCTGTCATCTTGAACCTTGCGGCCAGAGAGACGGCGAGCTCACCGGCAGCGATAGGGTGCACGGCGGGGCAAGCTACGGGCAGGAATGGACCCAGCGGAGAGTCACCGTTCCAGTGGTGGTGGTGTGGCTCGCCGGAGGGGCCTGGTTCGCCGGTGGCGAGGACTCGCGGCGGAGGAGCGTCGGGAGGTTCCTGGCTGGCTCGCTCCGGGCTGCAATAGGAGTGGGAGAAGGAGGGGAACGGGTCAGTGAGGTCTCGTGGCTCCAGATCGAGCAAGAGTTGGGGCGGAGGGAGGCTGTACCACGAGATCTCCGGTCGATCCCGAGCACAGAGGCTTTGTGGGGGCGAGTGGGTGGTGCTGGTGTGCTTCTGGGAGTACGGGGAGGAGATGGGTGCTGCTGGAGAGGCTCGGGGCGTGCTTATATAGCCGAGCCCCGGTCCACCGTGGACTCGTGCGCCGGCGAGGTTACGGGCGAGGCCAGAGGCCGTGCAGGCGCTTGTGTTCGAGTCAGGGACGATCATGGATGAGGTCTACGCCTAGTAGAGGGAAGAGGAGGAGCGGGGAATGCTCCAGAGGGCGCACGCGTGTGAGGCCAGAGGTTGGAGCTCGCGGGCGGCCAGCGCGCATGCGAGGGCGGCCACTGGAGGGAGAAGGAGAAGGGGGACAACGCCGAGGGGAGTCGCAGACGCCGAGGTGCATCGGTTGGCGCGAGGGGGGAGCACGAGGTGGTCGGAGGCGAGGGTTTGGGCGAAGCTACAGTGCGGGTGCGCACTGTAGCGTGCTCTGGAGCGTGCTAATTGCATGCCACGGCATGCCGTTGGCTCACTGGTCGTGTCCTCCGTGTCTGGGGGGTCCTGTACGAAGTAAATAAACCAGCTGTGGCCTTGGATGCTCTGGGGGATCAGTGAGGGAGGAGTGAAGCTGGTAAATGGGTGGAATTTGGTTGTCCAGCAAGGTAACTTAGGGTTTTCACCCCTCAATCATGGAGCTATGGACATGGGAAAGTTACTGGAGATAGAATGTAACTAGGTGAAGCTGTGGTAGAAAGTTGAAGCAAAAGTAAATAGTAAAAGAGGTCAAGATGATGGTTTTGGTAAAATGGTAGAAGGTGTTTGATCAAGTTTTGGACAAGCAAATGATCTCCACTAGCCATGGAACTTAACATGATTGAATGTCATAAGGAAATAGGGTGTTTCACCAAATTTGGGCTCATTTGAAGAAAATAGCCAATTTAACTTTGGTGAACCCTAGAAATCAACAGAAATGGCTTCATCATGTTTAAGTCAAGCTAATCATCTCCCCTTGACGCACCACTTGGTGTAGTTTCATCATTTGGGGTATTGATCATGCTCACAAAGTTTGAAGCTCCAGATAAAAAGTTGGTAATGTAAAGTTGTTCAAATTTGAATTTGAACAGAAATGGTTTTGGGGCATTCTGGTCAAGTTGCCCTACTCCAATTCTTGTGCAATTTGTCCTAGATGCCTTATTAGGCCTTTCTAGCATGTGCACCAAGTTTGAGGGCATTTGGACAAGTTTGGCAATGTAAAGTTGCATAAACTGTAGATATGGACATAATGGTTTTGAAGGGTTTTGACGATGTTATCTTGCTTCCCAGGGCATGGGACTTGGCAAGATCATCAAGTATGTCATAGATGACATGATAGAATTTCCCTGGAATTTTTAGAGAATATTTCCTTTGTAAATATTTCAAAAGCTTGAAATATCCAGAAAGGGTTTTAGAGGGATTAGCCCATTATTTTAAACATGACCAAGTGTTGAAACTCTTATATATGGACAATATATGTCCTATGAGTCTCCCTGAATTTTGGCAAATATTTTTGAAATACTTAAATAATTTCCCCTATTAAAGACCATTTCTGGCCTTAAGAAAAAGCTTTTAAATAAAATAGGAAAATAACTTTTAAAATTATACCTTTGTGGTTTCTGGGAGTCCTATGACTACTAGGCCTCAAATACACTTTTTGAAATAATTTTCTCACCCTAATTCAAGCACTTGCAGTGCAAACCTCAATTCAGGTGTTTTTGGAATACTAAATTTTGAAAATACATTTTGGCCAAATTAATTTTATAAGAAAATACTATACTGCTATAAACACTTGGTATGATCATTGGGCAGAAGTTTTGGGTATGGAGATGAATTATACAAGAGGTAATAGTTGACTTTAATGAGCACATGAAAAACACATGAAGAAAAACTCAATTCCAAATAAAAGCCAAATGATGCCAAAAAAAATTGCTTGTCCAAATTTTCATGCTTCACTGATGCAAATGACATGTTACAAAATGAAGGGTGTGACAGACCTACCCCCTTACAAGAATCTCATCCCCGAGATTCCTAAACTAGTTCTTAAAAGAGATCGGGATACTCGGATCTAAGATAGTCTTCACGTTCCCAGGTTGCTTCTGCTTCCGTGTGGTTGCTCCACTGGACCTTGAAGTACTTGATGGTGCGGCTTCCCGTCCGTCGTTCTGCTTCATCCAGAATGCGAATGGGCTTCTCGCGGTAGGTCAAATCAGGCTGCAGATCAATGGCTTGGTGATCAACATCCTTGTAGAGATCAGGCTTGTTCGGAACTTGGAGACATTTCCGGAGTTGTGACACGTGGAATACGTTGTGCACATCGGACAACTCAGGTGGTAGTTCCAACTGGTAAGCCACTTCTCCTCGTCGTGCAGTGATCTCAAAGGGTCCAATGAACCTTGGTGCGAGCTTCCCCTTGACGTGGAAACGCTTGGTTCCCTTTAGAGGAGTTACCCGTAGGTACACATGGTCCCCGACATGGAAACTCATGTCCCGACGGTGAGTGTCAGCATAACTCTTCTGCCTTTACTTGGCTGCCTTCAAACGTTCTCTGACTAGTTGGACTTGCTCTTCTGCTTCGCGGAGAATATCTGGTCCAAAGACTAGCCCTTCTCCAGTCTCTGACCAGTTGAGGGGTGTGTGACATCTGCGTCCGTACAACACCTCAAATGGTGCCATCTGAAGGCTCGACTGATAACTGTTGTTATAGGAGAACTCGGCAAAAGGGAGGCAATCTTCTCACTTGGCTCCATACGCCAAGACACAGGCTCGGAGCATGTCTTCAAGAATTTGATTTACTCATTCTGTCTGACCTCCGGTCTGTGGGTGGAAAGCTGTGCTGAAAGACAACTTGGTTCCCAAGGCTTCCTGGAACTTCTTCCAGAACCTTGAGGTTAACTGGGTTCCTCGATCTGACACAATCTCCTTGGGAACGCCGTGAAGGCTTACGATTCTGTCGATGTAGAGAGCTGCCAGCCGGTTGCCATCATAAGTGGTCTTGACAGGAATGAAATGGGCCACCTTGGTCAAATGATCGACTATGACCCAGGTAGAGTCATGTCCTCTATTTGACCTTGGTAATCCAGTGATGAAGTCCATTCCGACTTTTTCCCACTTCCACTCAGGAACCTTGAGTGGTTGAAGCAATCCAGCGGGTCGCTGATATTCAGCCTTGACCCTTTGGCACACATCACACTTTGCAACATAGGTTGCAATCTCTCTCTTCATCCCGTGCCACCAGAATCTTTCCTTCAATTCTTAATACATCTTGGTCCCTCCAGGGTGGATGGAATACGGAGTGTCGTGGGCTTCTTGCAGGATCAGGTTCTTCAGCTCCATCTTGTTTGGTACGCAGATGCGGCCTTTGTACCAAACAATCTCGTGCTCGTCCTCGCAGAATCCTGGGGCCTTGCCTAGCTTCATCTTCTTCTTGATGCATTCAATGCTTGCATGCCCACCTTGTGCCTTCTTGACTTCATCCATCAGGGTTGGTTTGACTTCCAAATCATCCAGAAATCCAGGGGTGACCAATTCCAAACTGAATTGTTCGAACTCCTTAAACAGGGCTGGCTGCCTCTTTTGAATTATGGCATTCAAGGAGCAAGCCTTCCTGCTTAAGGCATCGGTCACCACGTTAGCTTTCCCGGGGTGGTATTGAACGCCGAGGTCATAGTCTTTGATGAGTTCCAACCATCTACGCTGCCTCATGTTCAATTCCTTTTGGGTGAAAATGTACTTCAGACTTTTGTGGTCTGTGTATATCTCACACCGTTTCCTTAGGAGGTAATGCCGCCATGTCTTCAAGGCATGAACCACTGCTGCTAACTCAAGATCGTGAGTAGCGTAGTTCTCTTCATGAGGTCGTAGCTGCCTAGAGAGGTAGGCTATGACTCGGCCTTCTTGCATCAGAACGCTTCCCAATCCGGTTCGAGAGGCATCACAATATATCACGAACTCCTTGTGAATATCAGGTGTTGCCAGAACTGGGGCGGTGGTCAACCTCTTCTTGAGCTCTTGGAAGCTCTCTTCGCATTTTGGCGCTCACTTGAACTTCTTGTCCTTCTTGAGGAGCTGAGTCATCGGACGGGCAATGCTAGAGAATCCTTCCACGAATTTGCGGTAATAGCCCGCAAGTCCCAGGAAGCTTCTGACTTCCTTGACGGTCGTTGGAGATTGCCATTGGGTCACAACTTCGATCTTCGCGGGATCAACTGACAATCCTTCTTCGGTCAGGACATGACCTAAGAATCCAACTTTATGCAGCCAGAACTCACACTTGCTGAATTTGGCATATAGTTGGTGCTCCCGAAGCTTGTCTAGGACCATCCTCAAATGTTGCTTGTGTTCTTCCTCCGTCTTTGAGAAGACAAGAATGTCATTGATGAAGACAACAATAAACTTGTCCAAATATTCCATGAAGACTTTATTCATGAGATACATGAAGTAAGCTGGGGCATTGGTTAACCCAAAGGACATGACCGTGCACTCATACATGACATATTTGGTTACGAATGCCGTCTTCGGAATATCTTGGGGTCTGATCTTCAGCTGATAGTACCCAGATCTGAGGTCGATCTTGGAGAACACCTTGGCTCTGCTGAGCTGATCAAACAGATCATCAATCTTGGGAAGTGGATATTTGTTCTTGATTGTAACTTCATTGAGGGAACGATAGTAAATGCATAAGCGAATGGTACCGTCCCTTTTTGCCACAAACAGAACAGGTGATCCCCAAGGGGAGGCACTTGGGCAGATAAATCCCTTCCCCAGCTGCTCTTCCAGTTGCTTCTTCAACTCGGCTAATTCTTCCGTCCCCATTCTATAAGGCTTCTTATAGATGGGTCCTGCCCCGGGCACGAGCTCGATGATGAACTCAATGTCACGGTCAGGGGGCATTCCCGGTAGCTCGTCCGGAAAGACATCGGGATACTCGCATACCACCGGTACTTGCTCCAGCCCAAGTTCAGATAGACAATTGACCTGAATGGCTTGAGCGGAAGAGGAGTTGGAAGCAAACTTGACTTCGACTCCTTGGTCATTGGTCACAGTGACAGTCCGATTGGCACAGTCTAACAAGCCTTGGTGCTTGCTGAGCCAATTCATGCCTAGGATCACATCCAAGCCTTGTGATCTCAGGACGATAAGGTCTGCTAGGAAGTCTATACCGTTAATGGTAATACTGACTCCTTTACAGCCTATCTTGGCTCTCATCTCTGCTCCGGGGGTTTGTACCACCATGGGGTTATTCAGGGGTGTAGGGGTCATGCCACTTTTTAATGCAAATCTTTGAGTGACAAATGAATGCGTGGCTCCAGAATCAAACAATACAGTTGCAGGTGCTGAGTTGACAAGGAACGTACCCAGCACGACGTCCGGGTCTTCCTGAGCTTCTTCAGCAGTGACGTGATTCACACGCCCCTTCCCATGGTTAGGCGGGTTGCGAGGAGCTGGGTTCCTTGGTGGCATCCCGCGGCCTTGTCCTGGGTTCTGCGCATTGGGGCGCGGGGCATCAGGCTTCTTGTTGGGGCACACCCTTGAGATGTGTCCTGACTGACCACATCCAAATCAAGTGACTTGGTTTGGATTATTGATCTTGTTGCCACCACTGTTACTGGGGTTGAATGCTGGCCTTGGGTTGGCATACTGCTGAGGCTGATAGTTGGTGCGAGGTGCAGGAGCTCTTGGTTGCTGATAGGTTGGCTTGGCCGGGGCTGACTGCCACGGGCGAGGCTTCTGGTTGCTGGAACTTCCCTTGCTGACCATCTTGCGCTTGCGAGTGTCTTCCAGAGCATGCCGCTTGTCTTAAAGCATGAGTGCTTTGTTCACCAGGTCAGGAAAGGTTGGGCAGTCGCACACGACAAGCGAGTACTGCAGAGTCTGATTGAGGCCTTCCATGAAGCGCTCCCTTTTTGCAGCATCAGTGCTGACATCTTCAGGGGCATACCTTGACAGAACACTGAACTTCTGCATGTACTCCTTGACAGTGCCACTTCCTTGCTTCACGGCTCGAAACTCACGCTTTTTGATAGCCATGATTTCGGAAGGAATGTGGGCTTTGCGGAATTCTGCCTTGAAGTTGTCCCAAGTGATGTCTTGTCCAGCATGCATGACCTTGAATCCATCCCACCAAGCTCTAGCAGTTCCCCCGAGGCAGTGGGCTGCATAAGCCACCTTCTCGCGGTCTTCAGTGCATCCGACTAGTTCCAGCAAGGCCTCAATGGTGCGGACCCAGTCGTCTGCATCCAGGGGTTCAACAGTCTCGATGAAAGTTGGCGGTGCATGCTTCTTGACCTCTGCCAACGTGGAACATCCATTGCCATTCCCCGCCGGCTGGCGGTTGTTGGTGACAGCTTGAGCAATCAACTAAAGGGCTGTAGTGTTGGCTTGGCGCTCCTCTCAGAAAGCTTGGAGAAGCTGAGCCATGTCCATGTTCGGAGGAGGTGGTGGTGGAGCTTGGTCGTTGGTTTGGTCGTGGCCTGCCTCTGACTGAGCGGATGCTCCGACTTCAGGCTGTTGGGTAGAGGTACCAGTACGAGTTACAACAGGCATCCTGTTGGAGCGGTAAAAGGTCTCATGACTTGGAAGAGGGAAAGCAATATAGGTGGGTGCCTAGTAAGGGGGTGGGTGTGACACTAATCAAATCATGCAAGGGCCGAAGGGGCCAAACACTTCATTAAAATCCAAACGGGTGATGCAGTCGTTTACATGTTCCCGAAGGAAGAATACGACATCCATCCAAGCACAACTAAAGCAAACACTAGATGGTTTCATATGAACCATACAAGGACTCGACTGCGCATAGGGGTTAGACGACCTATCCTACCGTAGAGGTCACGAACTGGCATATCCGAGTAGCGAATAATGCCTAAGCGGCGGAATGCTCGGTCGCGTATTCTGGCTCTTCTGGGTCTTCCTCCTTGTCTTCATCTGTCTGGGCCCCCTTGTCACTTGAGGGTGTGGGGGAGTGGAGGAGTTGGATACGACGGTGCTTTGTCGGTGGTGCCGAGAAAAGCTTGCGATATTCCCTTGCCGTCATACGGCGTCGCCGAGGTGGTTCTTCATTCTTGGAAGATACATCTCCGGAGGGCCTTCCGCCTCGGTACGCGATAGCGGACTGTCCTGGAGGTGCACCTTCCTTCTTGATCCTATCTGTCTTCTCTTGTGCTCGACGAAGAAGTGCCTTGGTCTTGTGAAGTTCTTCTTGGAGCTTCATCGATTCCAAGGCCAAGTCTTGTGCCAAGCTGTCGGCACATAGACTGAAGTAGGTCTGGAATCGAAGCGGGAGTCCTTCCTTCAGTGGAGGGGCTAGCGCGCTGCTTTCATCTTCACCTTCCTTCCGGTAAGGCAAGAAGCGGGTTGTCATCTTGGCTGCCATCTCCGGAAGAAGCTCGCGGAGACGGGTTAGTGCCTTGAGTGGAGCAGCCTCGACAGCGAGAGGTAGTGTTGCCATTTGGGGTCCCTCAAAGAACCGACATGTGGGAGGATCGTTTGCCTTCACGATCACTTCCACATGGTACTCCACCTCAGTGTCGCTAACCCAATGCTCAAGGTAGGTGAGGATGGGTGCTCGGTGGGACTGGCAATCCCGGAGGCTATCCTCGAGAAGCAAGGGAAACCCAGTGGTCAGGTGCTCTTCAGGTACAGCGGCCATCTACAAAGGTGGAATAGGAGAGGTTAATAAGCTGATGATATCTCAGGTTGGTAAGGTTTAGAAAAGAAGAGAGGTTCAGAAGGTTTTTGAAAAAGGGTTCTCATCTAACTAACGCCCATGCTAACTAAGGCTTCCTACAGTCAGGATGGCTCTGATACCAGCTCTGTGGGGACCCCGACTTAGAAGTCGAGATCACTGAATGCACGTGTATAGTGATCCCAGAGATCAATGCTCACTGAACACACATAAGCTGAATAACAAGAGTCTTACATCCATACATACCGTCTTACACAAATTATGGCCATTATGGCCAAGTCTTACATAGATAAAGCCTCAAGGGCTGAATAGCAAATAACTCAAATAGCGGAAGTCTTCGATGATAAGTAGAACCCATGCCATCTGCCTTAACCCTACAGGCATTCTGACTGGGATAGTGTCCTAGTTCGCATGTTCGTCTCCATAGAACTCTTCTTCATATTACTGTTCCTCCATGCCTGGCCAATTAAATAACCAGTGGCAAGCCAATGAGTACTTTGAATGTACTCGCAAGCAACCCATGATTTGGTTCAAAGTAACAATGCAATTGAACAACAATGAGCAATCTAGCTATGAGCTAGAACCAATATTCTACCATCAAGAGTATGCATCAATAAATTCACGTAACCTCGATGAAAGGTTACCGATATCAACATGAATAGGATTCAACTCATCGAGTCAAGTCACCACCTTGACTCATCACACACACAAACTTTCACCGATGTAGTAAAACTCTGGACATAGTTTAAGTAGCACCACCCAACTGTCCATGACCGTGGACACGGCTATTCGAATAGTTTTACACTCTGCAGAGGTTGCGCACTTTACCCACAAGATCCGGGAAGCTTTCGTGTCACCCATGATCCCGCAGTACCTCAAGTACTCGGGGGAAGCACCCGGTCATTATCTTTCCTTAGACGACACTAACATAGAGTCCACTCGTTGGTGCACAGCCCTCGAGTACAAACAATAGATCATGGGACTTGCCCTATTTTCAATGTCACGCGTATACGAAGGGACCAACGGTGTGTCCGGTGCCCTGTAAAAACAGTCATGGTCGTCTATCCAAGCACGACCCCGTCCCGGGAAAGACCTCAAGTCTTCCCGTCACTAGTAATGCGGGCACCATGCTAGTATCGGCCTAAGTAATCAATAAAGCCCCGTCCCATAAGGGGTAGAGTGGTTGCACATGTTTGGTTGGGACGGTAGTCACACATAAATCTAATCCATCATTTCACCCATGCACAAGATCTTTACCGGCACATCACTTCTTCCTCAAGTGATGACCTATCTCAATATCACCCTCGGGCATTAGGGGCACCCGATGTTTTTTTTGAAAGAATGCAACCACGAAGGTTTTCATGGCACATATACATCACTAAGCATCACTACTAACCATTTGCATGGCATCTAGCACATAGCAAGATTATGAGTAAGCATGCATCATGTGGTGGTTCTTAACTAGGTTACGATCGTAACTCTTATCATCATGCATTCGGAAACAAACGGGTTCCGAAGAACACAAGTGTATCATGGTCAAAGGGCTGCTTGCCTGGATTGGCTTTGTCTTCAAAGTCTTCAAATCCTTCTCCACCTTCTTCCTCAGCAACCTCGTCAAATACGGTATCTAATCGTCGCAAAATAACAACGGGAAAATAAGATCACAATAAAAACAGAAAAATCAAAGTGCTCAGAAAAATGTCAACTTATTTTTGTTAAATACTAGAGGGAAAACTAAGATGGCAAAAATTCTTAGTTTGAGTTTTGGAGTGGCAGAATGGAATCTAAGAATATTTGAACAGAAGTTTTAATGTTCAAATATGAATTTAAATTTGAACAGAACTGAAAAGGTTCATGGATATGTGTGAAAGTGACACCATTAAATAGGTTGGAATTTTACAAGTTTTTAGGAGTTGGAATTAATTCATTTGGACAAATATTTATTTTTGTGAAATTATTTGAAATAATCACAGAAAAGAAAAAGAGAAAAAGGCCCTGTGTCACTGGGCCAGAATGGCCACAGTGCACGGCCCAGGGCGAATAGCCCACCACACGGGCGCTAGCGCGCGCGCGCCAGGTTTTTTTTAAACCTGACGGGCGAGGCCCGGCGGTCAGTGGCAGAGAGGGGGAGAGAGAGAGAGAGAGAGCGGTGAGGATGACAGGCGGGGCCCGCCTGTCATCTTCAACCTTGCGGCCAGAGAGACGGCGAGCTCACTGGTGGCGATAGGGTGCACGGCGGGGCAAGCTACGGTCAGGAATGGACCCAGCGGAGAGTCGCCATTCCAGTGGTGGTGGTGCGGCTCGCCGGAGGGGCCTGGTTCGCCGGCGGCGAGGACTCGCGGCGGAGGAGCGTCGGGAGGTTCATGGCTGGCTCGCTCCGGGCTGCAATAGGAGTGGGAGAAGGAGGGGAACGGGTCAATGAGGTCTGGTGGCTCCAGATCGAGCAAGAGTTGGGGCGGAGGGAGGCTGTACCGCGAGATCTCCGGTCGATCCTGAGCACAGAAGCTTTCTGGGGGCGAGTGGGTGGTGCTGGTGTGCTTCTGGGAGTACGGGGAGGAGATGGGTGCTGCTGGAGAGGCTCGGGGCGTGCTTATATAGCCGAGCCCCGATCCACCGTGGACTCGTGCGTCGGCGAGGTTACGGGCGAGGCCAGAGGCCGTGCAGGCGCTTGTGTTCGAGTCGGGGACGATCATGGATGAGGTCTACGCCTAGTAGAGGGAAGAGGAGGAGCGGGGAATGCTCCAGAGGGCGCACGCGTGTGAGGCCAGAGGTTGGAGCTCGCGGGCGGCCAACGAGCGTGCGATGGCCGCCACTGGAGGGAGAAGGAGGAGGGGGACAGCGCCGGGGGGAGTCGCGGACGCCGAGGAGCATTGGTTGGCGCGAGGGGGGAGCACGAGGTGGTCGGAGGCGAGGGATTGGGCGAAGCTACAGTGCGGGTGCGCACTGTAGCGCGCTCTGGAGCGTGCTAATTGCATGCCACGGCATGCCATTGGCTCACTGGTCGCGTCCGCCGTGTCTGGGGGGTCCAGTATGAAGTAAATAAACCAGCTGTGGCCTTGGATGCTCTGGGGGATCAGTGAGGGAGGAGTGAAGCTGGTAAATGGGTGGAATTTGGCTGTCCAGCAAGGTAACTTAGGGTTTTCACCCCTCAATCATGGAGCTGTGGACATGGGAAAGTTACTGGAGATAGAATGTAACTAGGTGAAGCTGTGGTAGAAAGTTGAAACAAAAGTAAATAGTAAAAGAGGTCAAGATGATGGTTTTGGTAAAATGGCAGAAGGTGTTTGATCAAGTTTTGGACAAGCAAATGATCTCCACTAGCCATGACACTTAACGGGATTAAATGTCATAAGGAAATAGGGTGTTTCACCAAATTTGGGCTCATTTGAAGAAACTAGCCAATGTAACTTTGGTGAACCCTAGAAATCAACAGAAATGGCTTCATCATGTTTAAGTCAAGCTAATCATCTCCCCTTGATGCACCACTTGGTGTAGTTTCATCATTTGGGGTATTGATCATGCTCACAAAGTTTGAAGCTCTAGATAAAAAGTTGGTAATGTAAAGTTTTTCAAATTTGAATTTGAACAGAAATGGTTTTGGGGCATTCTTATCAAGTTGCCCTACTCCAATTCTTGTGCCATTTGGCCTAGATGCCTTATTAGGCCTTTCTAGCATGTGCACCAAGTTTGAGGGCATTTGGACAAGTTTAGCAATGTAAAGTTGCTCAAACTTCAGATATGGACATAATGGTTTTGAAGGGTTTTGAGGATGTTATCTTGCTTCCCAAGGCATGGGACTTGGCAAGATCATCAAGTATGTCATATATGACATGATAGAATTTCCCTAGAATTTTTAGAGAATATTTCCTTTGTAAATATTTCAAAAGCTTGAAATATCCAGAAAGGGTTTTAGAGGGATTAGCCCATTATTTTGAACATGACCAAGTGTTGAAACTCTTATATATGGACAATATATGTCCTATGAGTCTCCCTGAATTTTGGCAAATATTTTTGAAATACTTAAATATTTTTCCCCTATTAAAGACCATTTCTGGACTTAAGAAAAAGCTTTTAAATAAAATAGGAAAATAACTTTTAAAATTATACCTTTGTGGTTTCTGGGAGTCCTATGACTACTAGGCCTCAAATACACTTTTTGAAATAATTTTCACACCCTAATTCAAGCACTTACAGTGCAAACCTCAATTCAGGGGTTTTTGGAATACTAAATTTTGAAAATACATTTTGGCCAAATTAATTTTATAAGAAAATACTATACTGCTATAAACACTTGGTATGATCATTGGGAAGAAGTTTTGGGTATGGAGATGAATTCTACAAGAGGTAATAGTTGACTTTAATGAGCACATGAAAAACACAGGAAGAAAAACTCAATTCCAAATAAAAGCCAAATGATGCCAAAAAGTTTTGCTGGTCCAAATTTTCATGCTTCACTGATGCAAATGACATGTTGCAAAATGCAGGGTGTGACAGAAACAACCAGGGAACGACATCAATCTCTATCTGGGGCTGCTGAAAGAGGAGCTTGACACGTTGTGGAAAACGCGAGCCAATACGTGGGACGCCGCAGAGAAAGAATATTTCCCTATGAGAGTCGCGCTGCTCACGACGGTGCACGACTATCTCGGTTATGGATATGTCACGGGGCAGGTGGTCCACGGATTTTCTGGATGCGTCAGGTGCATGGATGACACAACGTATCGCCAGCTAGATAGAGATCCCGGGTCTTCGAAAACCGTGTTCATGGGACATCGAAGGTGGCTTCGCGACGATGACCTGTGGAGAAAACGCAAGGATCTGTTCGATGATGAAACCGAACCCCAAGGACGCCCGCGTACGAGGAGCGGCGAGGAAATCGACGAGTTGTTGAAAAATTGGAAAGATTGCCCACTGCCGGGAAAGAAGCAAAAGGCGCCAGAGCCGGGAAAGAAGCGAAAGGCGCCAGAGCCGCTGCTGAAGGTATGGAAAACGAGGTCTATTTTCTGGGACTTGCCGTACTGGAAGATCCACCGTGTGCCTCACAGCCTTGATGTAATGCATATCACGAAGAACGTGTGCGAGAGTCTGCTTGGTACCCTGCTCAACATGCCAGAGAGGACCAAAGATGGGCCGAAAGCAAGGGCAGACTTGAAATCAATGGGCATTAGGCAGGAGCTTCACGCTATATATGATGATCATGATGATGATGATGATGATGAGGCGAAGCAGGACACGGAAAGTCGTCGCAAAGGCAAAAAGGCCAAGAAGACCGGAAATGACTACCCTCCCGCGTGCTTCACTCTAAGTCAGGAGGAGATCGAGCAGTTTTTCACCTGCCTCGTAGGAGTAAAACTTCCTTACGGTTACGCGGGGAAGATAAGCAGATACCTAGACCCAGCGAAGCTGAAGTTCAGCGGGATGAAGTCTCACGACTGTCACGTGCTGATGACGCAAATACTTCCAGTTGCAATCCGTGGGATCATGGACGCGCACGTCCGTGAAACCCTATTTGGCCTATGCAACTTTTTCGACGTCATCTCTCGGAAGTCTGTTGGCGTGAGGCAACTCAGAAGGCTACAGGAAGAGATCGTGGTGATACTATGCGAGCTTGAGATGTACTTCCCGCCCGCATTCTTCGACGTTATGGTGCATCTGCTGGTCCATATCGTGGACGATATTATCCAACTCGGGCCAACGTTCCTGCACAGCATGATGCCGTTCGAAAGGATGAATGGTGTCATCAAAGGATACGTTCGCAACATGTCACGTCCAGAGGGAAGCATAGCCAGGGGCTTTCTGACCGAAGAGTGCATCTCCTACTGCACGAAGTATCTAGGCATCGAGAACCCCGTTGGTCTGCCTGTCAACAGGCACCTCGGCAGGCTCGCTGGATGGGGTCACCGTGAGGGTCGCCGCGAAATGCATGTCGACTTCGAGGATCGACTCGCCGATTTTGAAAGAGCAAACCTAGTCGCGCTACAACACATAGACGTGGTCGATCCTTGGGTGGTAGAGCACAAAACCTTTATTGAGAAGACGTACAATGACCGAGGCCAACAGAGGACAGACGGAGATATAATCAAAGAGCACAACTCATGTTTCACGCGTTGGTTCAAGCAGAAGCTTCTGTCGTACCCTTTACATGAGGATTCTTCCGCGGAAGAACAACTCATATTCGCCTTGTCACAGGGCGCCGAGCACAACCTTATGACCTATGAGGCTTACAATATCAACGGCTACACATTCTACACCGAGGCCAAGGACATGAAGAGCGATGGTTATCAGAACTCCGGGGTAACGATGGAATCCTACACCGGTAATGACAAGGACAGATACTACGGAAGGATCGAGGAGTTCTGGGAGCTGAGCTACGCTGGAGAGAAGGTCCCGATGTTCCGTGTTAGATGGGCCAAGAGCGTCCTAAAAGAAGACCGGTATTTCACCACCATGGTTATACCCGAAGCCAAATCCAAGACCGCGGGCGCAAACGTCACCGCGAAAAATGAGCCATGGGTACTGGCTTCCCAAGTTGACCAATGCTTCTTCATTACCGACCCGTCAAAGCCCATTCGTGTTGTCATGAGGAGAGGCAAAAGGAAGATCATCGGAATGGATGGAGTAGCCAATGAGCAAGACTTCGACAAGTACGGCGACCCGAGGATCGAACATGACGACGATGATGAAGTAGCAGCATACACCACAAGAAGAAGCAGGACCACCCTACCTAAAGGACGTCCGTTCCACAGAAGAACTCCGTTTGCGAAAAAGAAGGGCAAGCAGATTGTGAACAGATATCTAGCTAGCTAAGATCGATTGTTTTTAAATCGTAGCCTTCATTTCTCGATTGTATTTCATGGGCACTTTTTGAACTATCATGAATATTTTTAAATTTCATGGACACTCGATCTCGATCCCCCTCGCCGCCGAGCACCCCCCGGTCCACCGGCCGCCGCCGCCGACCCCCGCACCCTCCCCTAATCAACCGCCGCCGCCGACCCCCC
>LR738710.1:510100531-510125773 GCA_902687465.1 Secale cereale
TCCACCGGCCGCCGCCGCCGACCCATGAACTCACATGATTCATAAATATATTCGAATAGCAAATTTGATGATATTTTAAAAAAAATTATTTCTGTCTTATAAAAATAATATTACTGTTATGATTTAAACAAGTTTGAACATATTTAAACACAAATAAGTATCAAACAACATTTTAAATGCATAAAATAATAATTTGTGGAGCCTGGGAATCAAACCCAGGCCCTCCTGGTGGGAGAACTGGGTGCTGACCAGTCGAGCTAGTAGAGGGACTTGATGTGTATGAGGTATGGTGGGAGATAACCTGTTGGCTCGCACAGAAAAAATAAATACTAATGGCGCACTAGGGTGAGGTGCGCCAATAGTATGGACGTACTTATGGCGCACCAGGGTGCGGTGCACCATTAGTATTGTGCCCCATCCATATTGATGCCCCGGCCCACTACAGATCCCCCCTCTCTCTCCTTCGCCTCGCCCTCGATCCCCTTCCCCTCTCCTCCCCCGACGCCGCCGCCCCCGTGCCACCGAAGCCGCCGTCCCCCGCGCCCCCGAGCCCTTGCGCTCGCTGCCGCCCGCGCCGACGCCGACGCACGCGCCCCTGAGCCCTAGCCCTAGCGCTCGACGACGCCGCTGCCCCCGAGCCCCCGAGCCCTAGCCCTAGCGCTCGACGCCGCCCCACGCGCCCCCGCCGCCGGAGACATGGAGCCTCGGAGCCTCGAAGCCGCCCCACGTCCTCGGAGCCGCCGTCGGATACTTGGAGCCGCCGTCTATCCCCGCCTCCCCAAGCTCGCCGTCTCCCTCTGCCTCTTCTCGGTTAGTTCATCCATCATGCTACTTTAAGGAATTTTCTTGCCTCGTTTCTATGTAAAAAATAATATAAAAAGAGTGGACGTGTTGCTTCCTTTGAAAACACAGGAAATTAGTAGTATTCCTAAGAAATTTTTCTAGACTAGAGGGAGATAGCATTTACTAGTGCTGTCTCTGCTGCTTTTATTATTTCTTAGGAAAAATGTGTATCAAATCTAGCTATGTGACAGAGGGTTCCTTAATCCCCTAGTTTGACTCCATCTATTTAAGTTACTTTTCTGCCAGTTCTATTTTTAACTAGATGAATCGCCACCTATTTTGTTAGATAAGTGAGACAATAAAGTCAAAAGTTTTAGGCAATATGATCTAGCCATGTAGGAGGTATTGTATTGTAGTCCCTGTATCAGAAGAAAAAAATTAAGAAAATTAACAAAATGAATAATAAACATGTTCAAACTAACATCCATAATTGTGCATTGGCAACTAAAGGTCTTCCGCCAGCCTCTGTTTATTTAGATTGCTACTTGATCAAGTAGTGACCACCGCATATTACTGACTAAATCTTTGATGCAATACTTAAGCATTTCCTACCATGACAACCTGAGGTAAGATACATCATATCACTACAAGTCTACAAGCAGAAGTACCACTACATGCTACATGTTTTCTACTTCTTATTATCTAGACTAGATACACATTTCAATTTCTAGAACGCATGAAAGAAGAAGAAAATAATAAAACCAGCAGATACAACACTAGTAAATAAAAGTGCCATGTTATTTGAATTTTGAAAATAATAAAGAAGAAGAAAATAATAAAACCAGTTAGAAGTAACATTATTTAGAATGGAGTGGGAGGATGATGGATATTTTTCCACTGGAGCAACCAAAGTGCCATGTTATTTGAATTTTGAAAGGGCCTGAGGGTGTGGGTTTGTGGGAGTAGCACTAGTAAGATGGATGCATTTGGACTATACCAGTAAATAAAAGAGATTGATTGGATCAATCTTTTCCTTTGTGTCACACTCCACAGAGACAGCAGTCCACTGGGCAAAGCTGCCTCCCTCCTACGTACTGCTCTGATGAACACAGTAGTATAAATAAAGTGCATCTACATTGTCAAGGTAAGCAAAGAACTCTGGTGGCTAGTGTTAATGAGGAGAAGAAAACCTGTTTTTGTCGTGTGAGTAAGCGTAGGTAAATCCTGCTATTTAATCTCATCAAATGCTCGTAGAAGCAACCTTACTAAAATCGGTAGATAAAATATCTAAAAATGACCATGATAGAGCCATTGGGCTGAGCTAGCAAAGTAGATATGGTATGTTTGTCAGCTAGTTGTATGTTTAAGATTAAAAATACACTAGGTATCTGTGCGCTTTTACTCTATTCTGCCAATTTGCAAATAAAGCGGTTATTTTATTCTAAATACAAAGATTGCATATTTTTCCATGTGGGTCATTGAAGTTTGATCCAAATCTGAGATAACATACATATAAACGGGCGTCCTTAAATGACCGCAAGCCTTCGACATGCATTTTCTTTACTTAAATGCACACTGCATCTCCTTTGTCTTAATGATATTTTGTCCAATGATATCGGATTGTTTCATGATGTAACTGCGAAAGCAAACTGGAAATATATGCTTTTGCAAGCTATACATGTGCTTGTCTTATTGCTGTTGCTTTAATTTGTTTGTACTGTAACATCTTATAGCTTCATTGGTCCAATCAGCTACTGGAAATATCCATGTTTAGACATGGCAGATTTCCCCACTTTGCACTGCTGGGTTTTGTCTCCGACCATCGTGTCGTGATGGTTTTGCAGGTACCCCGAGAGGCCCTCGAGTTTGCTGGAATGTCGATTAACTTCCGTTCCGGCAAATTCGGGTACTCCATATGTCCTATTTTTAGCAAAGGTCATGCTGAAATTTCCCGTGAATTTTAGCACGACTTTGCTAAAAATAGGACATATGGGGTACTTGTGACTAATCCATGGGCCGGGGTATCTTAGTAGTTAATTAAGTAGGATCAAGTGCCCCTTTATTCTAGCTGCATTAAACCATAGGCGGCAATAGAGCCAAGTGATTAGGCCCAACTTAGAATTCTCCTTCCTAGCTTAGCTTTTAGGATGCCTCGGTGTCGACAAACCATTAATTATAAAACCTTGGCTTTTAGGGTGCCTCGATGTCGATAAAAAAAGCTTAGGCTTTTAGGGTGCCTCGGCGTCGAAAAACCCTCAATGATAAAAGCTTAGCTTTTAGGATGCCTCGGTGTCGACAAACCCTAAATGATGAGACCATGATCTTGTTCCTTGACAATAACCAACTTTTTGACCAAACTTTATTCCTATTTAGAGAGAAACATGGCCAACAACGATGAGGCCGGGGGTTCGGGCGGCAAGGCATTCTGGGAGCTGTCCCAGGAGATGGAGGAACAACCTCACTTGTATGAGGACGCCGCCTTCCCCACCGATCCTGAGACCACTGATGGTACCGCCGAGGATGACCCCACTGATGCCACCACTGATGGTGCCGCCGAGGATGGCACCACTGATGATGGCGGCGCACGCACAGATGGCAGCCAACCAAAGAGGCAACGGAAGGACCGACGCCCGACCGTGCTCCGCACCCTCAAGGAGGAAGTTACTGAAGTGGACTCCAACGGGAATCCAACGGCGCCCGAACGAATAGTCAAGGGGTACTCGCTTCAGCTCGGGTGCATTCTCCGGAGCACCGTCTCGATCAACACCGAGAACCTGAGGCATCCTGACTGAGGGAATTTGCGCAACCTCCTCTTCACGAAGCTGCATGAACGATACAAGTTCCCCGCTGAATTTGAAAACACAAGCCTCAAAGGGAATAAAGTGAACAATGCTGCCCTCACGAAGATGAGCAAGGCCCTGTCTACTTGGAAAAGCAATGTGAAGAGAATGATCGAGAAAGGTGAGAGTTATGAGAAGATCAAGGAGAAAAATCCTTCGATCACCAAAGATGACTACAACGACTTCAAGATCAATTGCTCGAGCACCGCCAACTCCGAATTAAGTCAGTGGGGGAAAGAAATGTGAGAGCTGAACTTAGGGGAACACACACTCGGTCCCGGCGGTTACAGAGTGGCGGAGCCTATATGGGACAAGGAGGAGGCGGACCGTGCTGAGCAAGGCCTACCGCCCCTCTTCGATAAATATGGTGACAAGCAGACCAGGAACTTATTTAGGGCCCGGTACAAGAAGGACCCGAAAACAAAGGAGCTTACCACGGATCCGAAGACCAGGGTGCTTGAGCTTGTTCTGATAAGGAATACACCCCCGCGTAATTAGCTCCATATGGTTGCATTCTAATTAATGAAGCCAAATTTCGAAATGGTTCACATTCCTTCCGCAGGCGACTGAAAGCAGTAGCGCGGGATCGACTAAGAGCAACCCTTGGGACACGACTCTAAATAGGGCGTTGAATGTAATGAAGAACAAGGATAAGCCTAGTAAGCCGACGTCAGCTGGTCGTGTGGCCGGCAAAGGCTTGTCGACAAAATGGTTGTCATACTATAACGCTGGTGGGCGAAAGGAGAAAAAGACCAGCTCGAAAAGCCAGGCGCGCGAGGTTCAAGAACTCAAGGCACAGGTGGCGCGGATTCCGGAGATTGTCCAAGAGCAAGTGCAACAACAGCTCGGAGGGACGATCACCGCCATTGTGCCTACCTTGATCGAGGGGTTGAGTGCATGGATTGCGGGCGGCCAACAAGGGCCGCCCCCGATTCCTAGCTTCACGGCCAGCAACTCGCAGAACGCGATGGTGGGGCCATTGGTGTCTCCGGCGGAGGCGGCATTGGTGTCTCCGATGCCGGCACGGGAGCTTAATGCACCCGGGTGTACGCCGGCTGGCACCTCTGCAGCAAGCGGCCCCACCGTCAACTGGACGTCCGCCGTTGGCGGTGCCTCGACATTAGCCGAGCTCGACGCCATCATCACGGTAACTAATTAAGCCTCTCTCGGCCGAGGACTTCATCTCCTTGCCTTTGACCGGGCATCCCCGACGCCCTACATGTTTTCGCAGGGCGCCGCCGACGTTCCGTGCACTCTCCTGCACTTTGTGAACAACGAGTTGGTCGATGTCGCCAAGGGCAAACTCGTTCAACCGGGCAACCCCTTGTTCCACGGTACCCAGATGCCACCCAACTTGTTTAGGGTTCAACTGGTTCGGGTGCTGCCAGGCTGCGACGAGGTGTTACCTCCGATTCGACCCGTCGGGGCCGACGATGATGACGTGATGACCCTCAGCGCCTGCCTGAGCTGGCCCCTGCTATGGCCGAAGAGCCAGATTCGTTTGGGGGCGGGGGACACCACCCCAAAGACAACACCGCCAGTCGTGCCGGCGCCAAGTCGGCCCCATGGCAAGACCGCCACAACAGTGCCGGACATCCCTATGCCACTGGATCCAAACATGCATATGGCACAGGATCAGAACGACGATGACGACGATACATTTGGCAACGTCGATCAGTACTTTGCCGATCATGGGTACGGTGGCGACTTCATGGGGCCTCCTTCTCAAGAATCCAACCCAACAAAAGACGTGCGCGATCTAGCTGGTACCGCGGAGAAGCCAAGTTGCAACAGGCGTCGTCTGCCGTTCAGCTCTCAGGAGACGCCTCCAGCTGCCGACTTCACCGAGCCTCAGATAGGCGAGGTGCGAAATATTATCAGCCCCAACACACTCAAGAAGGCGGTCTGTGAGCAGAACTCGGTCCCATTACAGGAGAAGAAGAAGGCACGCAAAAGAAAGACTAACAAGGGTGCGAGCCAGCCGGCACCGAGTACGATCCGTGCTCAGGACGGGCCACCTTCACTTGAGGATGTAATGAGGAGGGTGCATGTGGCGGGTAGGCCGATGCTACCGACAAATATGCTCGATACTGCAACCAGTGCTATGCGGAGTCTGCATGACAGTGTTCTTTCTTTGGAGAAGCGGCGTCTCAGAAAGAAGGATGTGGCATACCCGGGTTTCGCGGCCAAGGTGCCAGAGGGCAAGGGCTTTGTGGATAACTCCATCGGAGGTACGATCGTCCTGCGGTTTGATGACATCCACGCTATGTTGAACCTTCATCCACTGCACTACACCTTCGTTCGGCTATTTTAGCTGAGTATGGAGATGCGGATCATTCGCGACAAGACCCCGGACATCGTGATAGTCGACCCCTTCTACATGCGTGCCAAGATCTTGGGCAGCGCTGGGGACCGGCAAGTCGCGAGTTCTTACCTCGAAGGCGTCATTCTGGCAAACCGAGATAAGGATAACTTCCTCGTGCCTTACTTTCCCGAGTAAGTCCTCCCCCTCAACCGCCCCGTAACATATGCATTCTTAGATTTCGATCGTTTTTCTTTTAACATTCCGTGTTTTCTGCAGTGACACACATTGCACGCTCATCCTCCTAAGCCCCAAATATTCCATGGCCACGTATTTCGACCCGGACCGTCAGTCGAACATAGACTACACAAATGTCAAGAAGGTTCTTGATGATGTTCTCCCCGGCTACGCCAAATATGGAGGCACCTTCACCAGGCCTATTCGTAAGACCGGCAAGCACGTGTTCTCCCACAATACGACGTTCTGCTGCGTCAAGCAGTCGCCTGGCGGTCAGAAGGGTGCCTACTACGCCATCCATCACATGCGGGCGATCGTACGATACCATCATCAACTTCTGCTACCGAGTAAACTCAAAGATTGGGCCACGAGCGTGTCGGCAATCTAGGACGCGGACATCAGACAAGAATTCTTTCGCATCCAGTCGGAGTTTGCGGAAATCATCCATCAAGATGTCCTTCGTACCTCGGGGCAGTTCTACCTCAGAAATCAACCGTCCAACAGTGACATCGACACAATGCTACAAATGCAGGCTGACAACGCCCGTGATTTCATGACTCCCACGATAGACGGCGGCTTCATCCACGCTCCGGTCCCTTGATTCGAGTCGAAAGCAGTGATGCTGTGTCTAGTTCTGAAACATCGATTGGCTCATGTTGTAATTAAACTATAATTAATTTGTAGTATGTCTCTTTGGTTTCGAGAGTCGTTCAACTTAGGTGTAATCGATGCTATTAATGTCTTGCTTTTCTCTTCTGATCGTTCTGTTGCATACTTATATATTGCTTATGTATTGTTTGTGAATTGGTACCAACGTTTCGTTTGGCTAGTGCATAGCGATGCCGTCGTATGTCGTGTACAAGGGTAAGGTTCCCGGAGTCTACGACGACTGGGAGGAGTGTCGGAGACAGGTTCACCGATTCGGCGGTAACAGTTACAAAGGGTACACCACTAGGGCCGAGGCCGAATCTAGATACGCCCGCTATCTAGCGGGAGAGGGGAGGGAGCGTTGGAGGAACCGGATGAAGACGAGTTTCATCGTGATGATGCTCATCGTGATGACCGCAGCTCTCTTCTATGTGATGGTAGTTTAGATGATCGATATCGACTTGTAATGTGAAGACAAACTCGCTACTCGCGGTCTCGAGACTTGTAATATAATGTTCTATCTTTGTTCAGTCTTTTCAATTCGGAGACTAATATGATGAATTGTATTCGGAGACTAATATGATGAATTGTATTCGGAGACTAATATGATGAATTGTATTCAGAGACTAATCTTCTATTGTATTCGATGAATCTGTTGTTGATGTGTGCTGTCTATATTCTGTCCAATTATACATTTTGTAACCTGTGCAAAAAACAGAAAATAAAAAATAAAAAACCTAATATTCATACTAATGGCGCATCACATCACAGTGCGCCATTAGTATGCCAAAGGATACTAATGGCGCATCATTAAACAGTGCGCCATCACTATGCCGAAGTTACTAATGGCCCATCTTGTTGTTGTGCGCCATTAGTATGCCAAAGCACCTGGGTATACATGGCCCCTGGGAGGCATACTAATGGCGCACTGTTGTATATACTAATGGCGCATCTGAGGTGCGCCATTAGTATACCAGATACTAATGGCGCACCAGAGGTGCGCCATTAGTAAAATATACTAATGGCGTGGCACTAATGGTGCACCACTAATGCGCCATTAATGGCCAAATTAGGTGCGCCATTAGTAGGCCTTTTCCTAGTAGTGTGAAGATGTTGATGGATATTGACCCCCTCCCGATGAGAGGATCGATGGTGATGACGATGGTGACGATTTCCCCCTCCCAGAGGGATGTTTCCCCGACAGAACAACTCCGCCGGAGCCCTAGATTGGTTCCGCCAAGGTTCCGCCTCGAGACGGCGGTGCTTCATCCCGAAAACTTCCTTTTGTTTTTTTCCAGGGCAGAAGACACCTTATACCAGAAGATGGGCATCGGGGGGCTGCCAGGTGGCCCACAAGGCAGGGGGCGCGCCCAGGGGTAGGGCGCGCCCCCACCCTCGTGGACGGTGGGTGGCCCCCTCCTGTGATTTCTTCGCCCGATATTTTTTATATATTCCAAAACTAACTTTCGTGGAGTTTCAGGGCTTTTTGAGTTGTGCAGAATATGTCTCCAATATTTGCTCCTTTTCCAGCCCAGAATTCCAGCTGTCGGCATTCTCCCTCTTAATGTAAACCTTGTAAAATAAGAGAGAAAAGGCATAAGTATTGTGACATAATGTGTAATAACTGCCCATAATGCAATAAACATCAATATAAAAGCATGATGCAAAATGGACGTATCAAAGAGGAATAGACCAGTTGTTAGATCGGTTAGCCCTTTTCGGTATGCTAGACTTCTTGAACTTCATGTGCATATCCACTGGTTGAGGTAGAGGGACATCCTCCTTCTCCGAGCTTGAATCATCAATCCTCATCAAGTGAGCATCCTCCTCGTCATCAGTAGTTCGACCATAAGGAGATAGGTACCCATAGATCTTTGGGTCAATAATGAGATGTGAGACATAGCTCTCTCCGTCAGAGTCTTGGGAGGACATATTTATAGATCCGCACAGAAAACAGCAAGAGGAAAAGATATCAAAGGATTTCTCCGCGATGCGGTGATTAACAGGTTTCGGAAGTATATATATATATTTTTTATCTTCGGGACAAGTACATGGAAGAAAAACAGAGTCAGGGAGGTGTACTAGGTGGGAACAACCCAAAGCCTGGCGCGCCCTGGCGTCTTGTGCCCACCAGGGGACGCTTCCCGAAAGTTTCTTTATTTCCAAAATTTTAAAATATTCCAAAACTAACAAAAAATATTTTTGCAGATTTTTCGGAGTCCGTTTACTTACCGTATCACGTACCTCCTTATTTTCACGATTCTGGAGGGTTCCAGAAGGACTCTTTTATGTGTTCTTCCGGTGTCAAAGTTTGGATAATATTACTTTCAACATTAATGGGCGTACCTGAGATATAATGCTTTATTCGTTGCCCATTGACAACCTTCGGGTTAGTACCTTCGGAATTATTTATTTTGATGGCACCAGACCGGTAAACCTCCTCGATGACATATGGGCCTTCCCATTTCGAGAGGAGCTTCCCTGCAAAAAAATCTAAAATGAGAGTTGTACAAAAGAACATATTCTCCGACTTTCAACTCACGCTTTTGGATTCTTTTGTCATGCCATCTTTTAAATTTTTCTTTGAATAACTTTGCATTTTCATAAGCTTGGGTTCTCCATTCATCTAATGAGCTAATATCAAATATGTAACATCCCAATTTTTCAATTTCGAATGTTATACATAGATCATATTGCATTGCATACTTTTTGCATTTTTGTTTGTGGCGTTCCTCGAAATTCTAAGCAACTCAAGGACCTACGGAGAGAGTTGGGAATTTTACCGTTTTCGTATTTGAGTTCGCTCGAATACCGGTACGAGGACAGTGTGATTCTAATTATTTTTCTCTCCTAAAAATATTTTCAAATAAAATAAATGAGCGGATATAATATGACTTCTCCAAAGTAACAGAAATATTGGAGGAAAAATATTAAAATCACTTTTGGTACTTTTCAGGATTTATTTTCTGATTTATTTGCATAGGAAAAATACGCGTTTTTCAAAATTGCATTTAGGTCCGGGAAAAATGTTCACCTTGTCCTAAATATTATTAGAGGACGGTGAAAATTTATTTCGGGAATTTTGGAGTCTGTTTGGTATTTCTTTCGTTAGTTTTACTGCGCCGGGACTCTATTTAAAAAAAAAACAGAAACCGACTAGGACTAGTAAAGGACCAGGACTCTGGGCATTAAAAGCTCCAGAGCCGCCCGCTCGCCCCGCCAGCCCGTTCGCCCCGTCGCCCCAAATCCTAGCACCCGTCGCCCGAGCCGCCGCCGCCGCCCCTGCCGCAAGCCGCCGCCGCCGCCGCCCCCTGCCGCGCGCCGCCAGCCGCCGCTCGCCTCGCCGCCCTCGCCGCCGCTCGCCTCGTCGCCCGCACCGCAGCCCGCCGCCGCCGCCACGCCCGCCGCCCCGCGCCGCCGCACGCCGCCGCCGGAGCCGGAACCGCCGCCGCCGCCGGAGTCGCCGGAGTCGTCGAGGTAGTTAGTTTTTTTTAGTTTTTTAGAAAAACCGATCGGATTAGAAATAAACCAGTAGATTCGTTTTTCTAGATTAGATCGGTTCGGTTTTTTTTGTTTTCGGCCGATTTAGTTAAATAGCGGACGTTCGTCCGTACGTTCGTTTTAACGAACGGTTTTCGTTAGTTAACCGCAGACAGCGAACGTTCGTTCATTAGCCTGTTCGTCGTTTTTCTTTTTCGGGGTATTTAAACCGCGATTTTTCCGATCACGATTTCTCCCCTGATCTTGTTTTTCGTTTTTCTTTTCGCTCGAGAGTCGGAATCAGGTGATTCAAAATCCCAGATCTTTGTCTCGAAGCCCTCTTTACGTTAGAACAACTTGAAAAAAGTTTTGAATACTGTAATATTTGACTTTAGGCCAACTAGTAATTCGGAGCTCGTTTCTTTTGCAGTTTGAGTTTCGTTGCTTCTTTCGAGTTGATTCTTTTTGCAAACCGGAGTTTTAAGTTGAACTTTCTGGTTAGATCTCTTATTTGAGTTTTACCCGTGCATTAGTTAAGTACTTATTGTATGCTTGTTTGTTTGATTGCGATAGAGTGCCCGGAGTGCGCCGCTTGCTACTTTGAGTCTCTAGGTTTTGCGGATCATCAGCAAGGCAAGTAACACTTTGATCATGCTTTCCAATTACCCAGTTTTCATTACATTAGTCAAACCCTCACACATTGCATGAGTAGGATCAATTAACTTGTGGGATTGGGAAGTAGATTGAGGTAGTACCTATTACCTGCATTACATTCAAACCCTTGGGAGTTACTTCTACGTTTGCTGTTAGGACATGCTATGCTCGTAGACGTGGTTTGGGTTTGAGTGAAATCCATGACATATGTGAATTGTTAATTAATGGTTCGACTTAAGGTGGCAACATTAATACACATCTGGGTGGATTGAGGCATCTGGGTATTCCAGTGATTGTCTGTTATTCTTTTGGACCGCCACCCAGGCTCAAAGGGATCATGAGATTTTTCATGCTAGAAACTTCCGTGTGCAGCCACATGCCAATATGGGCTCTGGCATAGTTGAGTAAGTTGTGGGAAACCTTTCCATGATGGGCTAGCAGATGTAGTTGGGTTTTGTAGGTGTACCGGCCTATCTATCTGGTTAAGGGGACCTCTTCGGAAAGACTGTGTCTCGGTCATCCGTTTCTCAAACACCATGCAGTGCGAGAAACCAAACGGAGGCGATCGAGTCTTGTGGGGAAAGTGCACAAACCTCTGCAGAGTGTATAAACTGATCATGATTAGCCGTGTCCCCGGTTATGGACATCTTGAGTATCTGGTACTTGGATTATCATGTGAATCTCAACATGTTACTTTAATTTAATTTTGTTGGGTTTAATGATTACTTTTAATTGGGGTTGAGAGGATGTCTATCTTCTCAACGATGTTTCAACTACCATGATAGTTAATTAAAATACATTCCTTTGAAGTAGGGAAAAATTGGCTTTACGCAAAAACTTAACCATAGAGCTTTCCACCAACCATATTGCATATAGTATAGCTTTACTTTCATTGCATTCTCTTGTGTTACCTTGCCAGCATATTCCATGTGCTGACCCGATTTTCGGGCCGCAACGTTTCATGTTGCAGACTTTTCAGACGACGAGTAAGATGCCCTTTTAGGTCGTGGTTCTATACTCAGTGATGCCGCTGGAGTTGATGGACTCACTTATCTTCCAAGCCTTCCGCTGTTATCGTATTAGATGGCCTTCAACCATGATTTATGTAATAAATTCATCGTTGGACTATCGATGTAATAAGTGTGTGATTGCTACTCTGTTATAAATCCTTCGAGTACCATGCGTGTCAGCATTACTGATCCAGGGATGACACTGATGCATGGAGATCAGACTGTTTGAGGTCTGGTCGCTACAAGATGGTATCAGAGCACACACTGACTGTAGGACACGACCACTAAGACAAGCCCTAGAACACAATTCACTCTTCTCTCTTCTGACTCCTCATCTTTTCTATTCTTTAGGATGGTGGAAGCAAAGCACAAGTTCATGCAACCGGATGATGATACACCTTTTGGACGACACCTGAAGAAAGTCACCAGATATCTACACATTGGATTACCAAGTTTCACTGGAACCTACAATGCCACTCTACCGAAGGAGGAGCGTTGGTTGATTCAAGCTCAAGTTCCAGGAAGGACGTTCGCACCTGTCACCTCACTCATAGCATTTTCCTTTAATGCACCTACATGGAGCCTAGGAAGGAGTATGGCAGCCCACATTGCTATGGGAAGGATTGGAGAAGTCTACAAGCAGGAGCTAAAGGACACTATCTACCAGATTTGTGGACGCCGAGATGAGAATTGGGATATGATCAGCACTAGGAAGGGTATATCCATTGCAGCATTCATCCAGGAGTTGAACCACCACATTCGTCGCCAGGAGCACCAGATGTGTGCTGGGATGATAGATTTGAAGAAAGCCCTAAATAGGAATTTGGAGCTAGAGGAAGAACTCAAGTCTACACGCGACGGATATGAGGAGGAGATGAAGATACTTGTGGAGAAGAATGATGATTTGACCCGGAAGTTAGGGATACTCATGGGAGAAGAAGACGAGAAAGAAGAACCCAAGGAGATTCCACCGGAAGACTATATCATCATAGATGATACAGATTCTGAAGCTGAGGATAGCAAGGATGAAGACTATGAAGATGAAGCTGGGGCAGATATTATGGAATCCTCTGCCGATCAATATTTTTAGATGACCACCCTGTGACTAGTTGTATACCTCCATATATTAGATTTAGAGCACCTTTGTAACGATCGTTAGATTTGTAAGACCTTGTTTGAAATTGATTGGTGTGATATGATTGTGTGTTTGTCTCATGTGCATATGGGTAGTGATTTTCCCTTAGACCTCTTTTCTATTCTAATCTCTTCCCTCTACACCCATCAGATGCCTCCAAGACGTGAATTCGAGTTTCCCCCTGAGCTCACCCAGTTGATCCAGCAGCAGAACACCCTGATGCAACTTCTTGTCCAGAACACTCAGAACAACCAGAACAACCAGAACAACAACCCTCCACCACCACCACCTGTGGACAACCTGACACGTTTCTTAAGGTTGCAACCACCCGTGTTTGCTAGCAGCATCGAACCAATTGTGGCTGATGACTGGCTACACAAGATTGGAAGGGATTTAACCACCGCCAATTGCTCGGATGGTGAGAAGGTGCAATTTGCCGCACACCAGTTGTCTGGACCAGCCGCAGCATGGTGGGAAAATTACACAGCCACTTACCCCGTAGCCAATGTGACTTGGGATCAGTTTCAACAAGCTTTTCGTACTGCCCATGTCTCGACTAGAACCATGAGTATGAAGAAGCAGGAGTTTCGCAATTTGCGCCAAGGAAACCGTACTGTGGCTCAGTACGTGGATGAGTTTAGTACCCTATCTCGTTATGCCCCAGATGATGTGGCCACAGATGCCAAGAAGCAGGAGAGATTTATGGAAGGGCTGAATGATGAGATGAGTGTACAGTTGATGGTGGCAACTTTCAATAACTATCAAGAGTTGGTTGACCGAGCCCTGATGATTGAAAGGAAACATCAGCAGATTGAGAGTCGCAAGAGGAAGTATGGGCAAGGAAAGTATAACTCTGGAGCTCAGCAGAAGCCTCGCTTTACCCCTAAAGCAGTAGGACCATTTCAGCATACCCATGGAGGAAGTAGCTCACACAACCACAATGGCACCAAGAATGGCAATGGTAATGGGAATGGGAATGGAACCAATGGAAACCAGAACCGCCCTGCACCGTCCACACCCACCAAGAGGGATTTTAGCCATGTCACTTGTTACAAGTGTGGGAAGACTGGACATTATGCCAATGAATGCCCTGAAGTTAAGAATGGGAACGGCAATGGAAGCGCCGGGAAGAAGCCGAACCCGTTCAACAAAGGACAAGTGAACCACGTGACCGTGGAGGAGGTAGAAGAGCAACCAGATGCTGTTGTCGGTAAGTTTTTGGTTAAGACATTTACTGCAATAGTTCTTTTCGATACTGGTGCATCACATTCATATATTTCAAGGGGATTCGTGAATAGACATAGGATGTCCACCCGAGTTCTTAAGACCCCCATGTTAGTAAGTTCACCTGGAGCAGATTATATGGCACGCCAAGGATGTTTTCAGACGCCATTGATCATAGGACGCCATACTTTCCCCTCTGACCTAATAGTTCTGGAGTCACAAGGATTGGATGTGATATTAGGAATGGATTGACTATCGAAGTATGGAGGAAATATTGACTGTGCCAGTAAGTCTATTTTGCTCACCACCCCGGAGGGAAAAAGGATTAAGTACGTATCTAGGCATTCGCCTACAAGGACTCAAGTTTATTCTCTCACGGGAGTTGCTCAGGAGGAAGTGCCAGTAGTGAAGGATTATCCGGATGTGTTTCCAGAGGAGTTACATGGCATGCCACCGGATAGAGATATAGAGTTTTTGATTGAACTTTTGCCAGGCACCGGGCCAATTTCTAAGAGACCCTATAGGATGTCCGCAAAGGATTTGGAGGAGATTAAGAAGCAGATTAAGGAGTTACTGGATAAAGGATTCATACGCCCAAGTTCTTTGCCTTGGGGTTCGCCAGTACTTCTAGTGGAGAAGAAGGATGGATCGTTAAGAATGGTTGTTGATTACAGTGGATTGAATGAGGTAACGATCAAGAATAAGTACCCACTGCCAATGATCAATGATCTGTTCGATAGATTGCAAGGAGCTAAGGTATTTTCTAAGATCGATCTACGATCAGGGTACCATCAATTGAAGATTCGAGAGCAAGATATCCCTAAGACGTCCTTTACCACTAGGTATGGGTTGTACGAGTATACCGTTATGTCGTTTGGTTTGACAAACGCACTGGCTTACTTTATGAACCTGATGAACAAAGTGTGTATGGAGTATTTGGATAAGTTCGTCGTAGTGTTCATAGATGATATTTTGATCTTCTCGAAGGATGAAGAGGAGCATGAAGAGCATTTGCGTTTGGTATTGGAGAAGCTCAGAGAACATCAGTTATATGCCAAGTTTAGCAAATGTGAGTTTTGGTTGAAGGAAGTCAGATTCCTCGGACATGTTATATCCGGAGAAGGAATAGCAGTAGATCCCGCCAAGGTGGAGACTGTGACCAATTGGGAGGCACCGACGACCGTTGGAGAGATCCGGAGTTTTCTTGGACTCGCAGGATACTACCGGAGATTTATCGAGAATTTCTCGAAGATTGCAAAGCCAATGACAGAGTTGTTGAAGAAGGAAACCAAGTTCTGTTGGACCGAAGAATGTGAGACTAGTTTCCAGGAGTTGAAAAAAAGGTTGGTATCATCCCCTGTGTTGATTCTGCCAGATCAACATAAGGATTATGAGGTGTACTGCGACGCTTCACATCGAGGACTTGGAGCTGTTCTTATGTAGGAAGGAAGAGTTGTTTCGTATGCTTCACGACAACTGAAACCTCATGAGATGAACTATGCCACCCACGATTTGGAGTTAGCAGCCGTAGTGCATGCATTGAAGACGTGGAGACATTTTTCTCATAGGAAACCATTGTGAAGTATATACAGATCATAAGAGTTTGAAGTATATATTCACTCAGAAGGAGTTGAATCTTAGGCAAAGGAGATGGCTGGAACTCATTAAGGATTATGACATGAGATTGCATTATCACCCCGGAAAGGCTAACGTAGTAGCCGATGCGCTGAGCCGTAAGAGCCATGTCAATACCCTAATGATGGAGGAGTTTCCAAAGGAGTTAGCCGAGGACCTACGAGAACTACGATTGGAGATAGTTCCGAGAGGCTATGTAGCAACGCTAGAAATCCAGTCTACCTTGATGGACAAAATCAGAGAAGCTCAGAAAGCTGACAAGGAGATTGTTGCTATAAAGGAGAGGATGTGCGAAGGAAAAGCTAAAGGATTTCGTGAGGATGAACACGACACCTTATGGTTTGAGGATCGAATCTATGTGCCAAATGACCAGGAGATCATGAAGTTGATTTTACAGGAGGCCCATGATTCACCATGCTCGATTCACCCAGGAAATACTAAGATGTATTTGGATTTGAAGGATATTTTCTGGTGGACCGGTATGAAGAAAGATATTGCGGAGTATGTAGCAGTTTGTGATGTATGCCAGAGAGTAAAGGCAGAACATCAGAAGCTAGCAGGATTGTTACAACCTATGCCAATACCCGAATGGAAGTGGGAGAAGCTTGGCATGGATTTTATCACCGGATTGCCCAGGACCAAAGCAGGATATGATTCAATCTGGGTAGTAGTAGACCGATTGACAAAGGTAGCCCACTTTATCCCTGTGAAAACCACTTATACCAGTGCAAAGTTGGCTAAGATATACATGACCAGAATTGTATGTCTACATGGAGTTCCGAGGAGCATCGTATCAGATAGAGGAACCCAGTTTACCTCAAAGTTCTGGAATCAGTTACATGAAACTTTGGGTACCAGGCTAGAGTTTAGTACAGCGTTTCATCCGCAGACAGATGGACAGACGGAGAGAGTCAATCAGATTCTGGAGGATATGTTGAGAGCCTGTGCATTAGATTATGGATCTAGTTGGGATGACAACTTGCCTTACGCAGAGTTCTCATACAATAACAGTTACCAGGCCAGTTTGAAGATGGCACCGTTCGAGGCATTGTATGGAAGGAGATGCCGAACACTGTTGTCGTGGGATGAAGTTGGAGATCGACAGTTGTTTGGACCAGACTTAATCAAAGAGTCTGAGGAGAAGGTGAAGTTTATTCGAGATAGACTGAAAGTAGCTCAGTCCAGGCAGAAGAGTAATGCCGACTCGAAGCGCAAGGAGATAACCTATGAGGTCGGAGATAGAGCACACTTGAGAGTATCGCCTCTGCGAGGAGTTAAGCGTTTCGGAGTTAAAGGGAAGTTAGCCCCGAGATTTGTGGGACCTTACCGTGTTTTGGAACGCATAGGAGAGGTTGCCTATAAGTTGGAATTGCTCGAAGGATTGTCAGGAGTGCACAACGTGTTTCACGTTTCGCAACTGAAGAAGTGCCACGCGGAGATGGCCGATATACCGCTTAGAGACACCGTACCCTTGGAAGCAATTCAGTTGGACAGTGACCTGACCTACGAGGAGAAGCCCGTTAAGATTCTCGAATTTTCGAGTAGAGTTACTCACAGCAAGGTCATAAAATTTTGCAAAGTTCCGTGGAGTCACCACACCGAGGAAGAAGCCACCTAGGAACGAGAAGATGATCTACGCAAGGACCACCCACACCTCTTCTCTAGCCAAGCCGAATCTCGAGGGCGAGATTCATTCTAAGGGGGGTAGGTTTGTAACATCACAAATTTTCAATTTGGAATGTTATACATAGATCATATTGCATTGCATACTTTTTGTATTTTTGTTCGCGGCGTTCCCCGAAATTCTAAGCAACTCAAGGACCTACGGAGAGAGTTGGGAATTTTACCGTTTTCGTATTTGAGTTCGCTCGAATACCGGTACGAGGACAGTGTGATTCTAATTATTTTTCTCTCCTAAAAATATTTTCAAATAAAATAAATGAGCGGAGATAATATGACTTCTCCAAAGTAACAGAAATATTGGAAGAAAAATATTAAAATCACTTTTGGTACTTTTCTGGATTTATTTTCGGATTTATTTGCATAGGAAAAATACGCGTTTTTCAAAATTGCATTTAGGTCCGGGAAAAATGTTCACCTTGTCCTAAATATTATTAGAGGACGGTGAAAATTTATTTCGGGAATTTTGGAATCCGTTTGGTATTTCTTTCGTTAGTTTTACTGCGTCGGGACTCTATTAAAAAAAACAGAAACCGACTAGGACTAGTAAAGGACCAGGACTCTGGGCTTTAAAAGCTCCAGAGCCGGCCCGCTCGTCCCGCCAGCCCGTTCGCCCCGTCGCCCCAAACCCTAGCACCCGTCGCCCCAAACCCTAGCACCCGTCGCCCGAGCCGCCGCTGCCGCCCTTGCCGCGAGCCGCCGCCGCCGCCGCCCCCTGCCGCGCGCCGCCAGCCGACGCCGCCGCTCGCCTCGCCGCCCGCGCCGCAGCGCGCCGCCGCCGCCACGCCCGCCGCCCTGCGCCGCCGCACGCCGCCGCCGGAGCCGCCGCCGTCGCCGGAACCACCGCAGCCGCCGGAGTCGCCGGAGTCGTCGAGGTAGTTAGTTTTTTTAGTTTTTTTAGAAAAACCAATTAGATTAGAAATAAACCAGTAGATTCGTTTTTTTATATTAGATCCGTTCGGTTTTTTTTTGTTTTCCGCCGGTTTAGTTAAATAGCGGACCTTCGTCCGTACATTCGTTTTAACGAACGGTTTTCGTTAGTTAACCGTAGACAGCGAACGTTCGTTCGTTAGCCTGTTCGTCGTTTTTCTTTTTCGGGGTATTTAAACCGTGATTTTTCCGATCGCGATTTCTGCCCAGATCTTATTTTTCGTTTTTCTTTTCGCTCGAGAGTCGGAATCAGGTGATTCAAAATTCCAGATCTTCGTCTTGAAGCATTCTTTACGTTAGAACAACTTGAACAAAGTTTTGGCTACTGTAAAATTTGACTTTAGGCCAACTAGTAATTCGGAGCTCGTTTCTTTTGCAGTTTGAGTTTCGTTGCTTCTTTCGAGTTGATTCTTTTTGCAAACCGGAGTTCTTAAGTTGAACTTTCTGGTTAGATCTCTTATTTGAGTTTTACCCGTGCATTAGTTAAGTACTTATTGTATGCTTGTTTGTTTGATTGCGATAGAGTACCCGGAGTGCGCCGCTTGCTACTTTGAATCTCTAGGTTTTGCGGATCATCAGCAAGGCAAGTAACACTTTGATCATGCTTTCCAATTACCCAGTTTTCATTGCATTAGTCAAACCCTCACACATTGCATGAGTAGGATCAATTAACTTGTGGGATTGGGAAGTAGATTGAGGTAGTACCTATTACCTGCATTACATTCAAACCCTTGGGAGTTACTTCTACGTTTGCTGTTAGGACATGCTATGCTCGTAGACGTGGTTTGGGTTTGAGTGAAATCCATGACAGATGTGAATTGTTAATTAATGGTTCGACTTAAGGTGGCAACATTAATACACATCTGGGTGGACTGAGGCATCTGGGGTATTCCAGTGATTGCCTGTTTTTCTTTTGGACCGCCACCCAGGCTCAAAGGGATCATGATATTTTTCATGCTAGAAACTTCCGTGTGCAGCCACATGCTAATATGGGCTCTGGCATAGTTGAGTAAGTTGCGGGAAACCTTTCCATGATGGGCTAGCAGATGTAGTTGGGTTTTGTAGGTGTACCGGCCTATCTATCTGGTTAAGGGAACCTCTTCGGAAAGACTGTGTCTCGGTCATCCGTTTCTCAAACACCATGCAGTGCGAGAAACCAAACGGAGGCGATCGAGTCTTGTGGGGAAAATGCACAAACCTCTGCAGAGTGTATAAACTGATCATGATTAGCCGTGTCCCCGGTTATGGACATCTTGAGTATCTGGTACTTGGATTATCATGTGAATCTCAACATGTTACTTCAATTTAATTTTGTTGGGTTTAATGATTACTTTTAATTGGGGTTGAGAGGATGTCTATCTTCTCAACGATGTTTCAACTACCATGATAGTTAATTAAAATACAATCCTTTGAAGTAGGGAAAAATTGGCTTTACGCAAAAACTTAACCATAGAGCTTTCCACCAGCCATATTGCATATAGTATTGCTTTACTTTCATTGCATTCTCTTGTTTTACCTTGCCAGCATATTCCATGTGCTGACCCGATTTTCGGGCTGCAACGTTTCATGTTGCAGAATTTTCAGACGACGAGTAAGATGCCCTTTTAGGTCGTGGTTCTATACTCAGTGATGCCACTGGAGTTGATGGACTCACTTATCTTCCAAGCCTTCCGCTGTTATCGTATTAGATGGCCTTCAGCCATGATGTATGTAATAAATTCATCGTTGGACTATCGATGTAATAAGTGTGTGATTGCTACTCTGTTATAAATCCTTCGAGTACAATGCGTGTCAGCATTACTGATCCAGGGATGACACTGATGCATGGAGATCAGACTGTTTGAGGTCTGGTCGCTACAAGTTTGAAATCATAGTTAAGTTCTTTAACTGCCCAGTATGCTTTATGCTATAACCCAGGGGGCAAATGACAAGCTTTTCCATAAACCATTTTATAAGGATACATACCCATAGGATTTTTATATGTTGTTCTATAAGCCCAAAGTGCATCATCTAATTTCTTAAACCTATTCTTCCTGGACCTATTGACAATCTTTTGCAAAATTAATTTTATTTCTCTATTGCTAAGTTCAAGTTGACCACTAGACTGAGGATGATAGGGTGATGCAATTCTATGGTTAACATCATACTTAATAAGCATTTTACGGAAAGCACCATGAATAAAGTGTGAACCACCATCAGTCATTAAATAACTAGGGACTCCAAACCTTGGGAAAATAACTTCCTTAAGCATTTTAATATAAGTGTTGTGATTAGCACTACTAGTTGGAATAGCTTCTACCCATTTAGTAACATAATCAACAGCAACCAAAATATGTGTATACCCATTAGAGGAAGGAAAAGGTCCCATGTAGTCAAATCCCCAAACATCAAATGGTTCAACAACAAGTGAATAATTCATAGGCATTTCTTGACGCTTACCAATATTACCTATTCTTTGACACTCATCACAAGATGAGATAAACTTAGGGGCATCATTGAAGAGAGTAGGCCAATAAAATCCAGATTGCAATACCTTGTGAGCAGTTCTATCTCCAGCATGATGCCCTCCATAAGCCTCGAACTGACATTTCCGTAGGATTTGTCCATGTCCATGCTCAGGTACACAACGTCTAATAATACAATCTACTCCTGCTTTATAAAGATGTGGGTCATCCCAAAAGTAATGTCTTAAATCATAGAAGAATTATTTCTTTTGTTAGTAAGTAAATCTAGGTGGCAAATATTTAGCAACAATGTAATTAGCATAATCAGCATACCAAGGAGTACTATGAGATGCATTTATTGCAGCTAACTGCTCATCAGGAAAACTATCATCAGTAGGTAGTGGGTCATCAAGCACATTTTCAAGCCTAGACAAGTTATCGTCTACGAGGTTCTCAGCTCCTTTTCTATCAATGATATGTAGATCAAATTCTTTCAACAAGAGAACCCAATGAATAAGTCTAGGCTTAGCATCTTTCTTTTCCATAAGATATTTAATAGCAGCATGGTCTGTGTGAATAGTTACTTTGGAATCAACATATATAAGGTCTAAATTTATCACAAGCAAACACCACTGCTAAGAATTCTTTTTCAGTAGTAGCATAATTTCTTTGAGCATTGTCTAGAGTTTTACTAGCATCATGAATAACATCCAATTTCTTATCAACTCTTTGTCCTAGAATAGCACCAACAACATAATCACTAGCATCACACGTAATTTCAAAAGGTAAGTTCCAGTCAGGTGGCTGAACAATAGGTGCAGATATTAACACTTTCTTAAGTGTTTCAAAGGCTTCAATACAATCATCATAAAAAACAAAAGGAATATCTTTTTGCAAGAGACTAGTAAGAGGCCTAGAGATTTTAGAAAAGTCTTTGATAAATCTCCTATAGTAACCAGCATGACCTAGGATACTACGAATACCTTTGATGTCCTTACGACATGGCATTTTCTCAATTGCATCAACCTTGGCTTGGTCCACTTCAATACCTCTTTCAAAAATTTTGTGACCCAAGACGATGCCTTTATTAACCATAAAGTGGCACTTCTCCCAATTCAAGACGAGATTTGTTTGTTCACATCTCTGCAAAACTCGCTCAATATTGCTTAAACAATCATCAAAAGACTTCCCATAAATAGAAAAGTCTCCATGAAAACCTCAACAATCTTTTCACAAAAATCAGAATATAGCCATCATGCATCTTTGAAAGGTAGCAGGTGCATTACATAAACCAAAAGGCATACGTCTATAAGCATAGGTTCCAAAAGGACAAGTAAAAGTGGTCTTTTCTTGATCAAGTTGAGAAAGAGGTATTTGTGAAAAACCAGAATATCCATCAAGGAAGAAAAAATGTGTGTGCTTACATAGTCTTTCAAGCGTTTGATCAATAAAAGGCAAAGGGTAATGATATTTTCTAGTTGATGTGTTTACTTTTTTAAAATCAATTACCATTCTATAGCATGTAACAATTCTTTGTGGAATAAATTCATTCTTGTCATTAGGAACAACAGTTATACCTCCTTTCTTAGGGACACAATGAACATGACCTACCCACTACTATCAGCTATATGATAGATTATACCTGCTTCCAGAAGTTTTAGTATTTCCGTTCTTACCACTTCTTTCATATTTGGATTTAACCGACGTTGGTGATCAACAACTGGTTTAGCATCAGGTTCCATATTAATTTTGTGCTGACATAGAGTGGGACTAATTCCCTTTAAATCATCAAGAGTATATCTAATAGCAGCTCGGTGCTTCCGTAGAACCTTCAATAATCTTTCTTCTTCATGTTCTGAAAGGTTAGCACTAATAATAACGGGATATATTTTCTTTTCATCAAGATAAGCATATTTCAAAGTGTTTGGCAATTGTTTTAATTCAAACACAGGATCACCTTTAGGTGGAGGAGGACCTCCAAGAGTTTAAATAGGCAAATTGTGTTTAAGTAGAGGACGTTGTTCAAATAATTTTTATCTATTTCATTCCTTTCATGCATATGTAAATCATTTTCATGGTCTAGTAAATATTGCTCTAAAGGATCAGTAGGTGGTACATCAATAGAAGCAAGACCAATTAATTCATCCTTACTAGGCAATTATTTTTCATTAAGATTCCTACTAAACTTGGAAAAATTAAACTCATGAGACTCATCACCAAAACTAACACCAACAGTTTGCTTCTTACAATCTAAGCATTAATTGTATTCAAGAAAGGTCTACCAAAGATAATGGGACAAAAGTCATCTTGTGGGGAATCAAGAACAAGAAAATTAGTAGGGTATTTTATTTTCCCACACAAGACTTCAACATCTCTAACAATCCCAGTTGGTGATATAGTGTCTCTATTAGCAAGTTTAATAGTGACATCAATGTCTTCTATTTATGTAGGTCCTATGTCATTCATAATTTCTTGGTATAAAGAGTAGGGAATAACACTCACACTAGCACCTATGTCACATAAACTATGATAGCAACGATCTCCTATTTTAACTGAAATAATAGGCATGCCCACAATGGGTCTGCGTATCTTTTCTATTAGGTTTGGCAATTATAGCAGCCTCTTTATTAAAGCAAATAACATGCCCATCTACATTTTATTCCAAGAGATCCTTTACCATAGCAATATTAGGTTCTACTTTAATTTGCTCATCTGGTTTAGGTGTTCTAATATAACTTTTGTTAACCACAGTTGAAACTTTAGCATGTTCCTTTATCCTAACAGGGAAAGGTGGTTTCTCAATATAAGCAGAAGGAACAACTAGATCAACATTATAAAGTATAGTTTCTTCTTGAACTGGTACAGGTTCTTTAATTTCTTCTTTAATATGTGGGTGATATTTAAACCACTTCTCTTTAGGGAGTTCAACATGAGTAGCAAATGATTCACAAAAGGAGGCTACTATGTGAGAGTCAAGTCCATATTTAGTGCTAAACTTTTGAAAAGCATCGGTATCCATAAAAGATATAACACAATCATACTTAAGTTTAATACCTGACTCTTTACCTTGGCCGAGTTCCCAATCTTCAGAGTTGCGTTTAATCCTTTCCAAAGGATCCCACCGGAATTCAATAGTCCTCTTCATAAAAGAAGCAGCACAAGAAGTATCAAGCATGGATCGATCAGTATGAGAAAGCCAAGCATAAAAATTATGGATAATAATTTTCCTTGAGAGCTCATGATTGGGGCATGAATATAACATTGACTTAAGCCTCCCCCAATCTAGAGCGATACTTTCTCCTTCACGAGGCCAAAAATTATATATATAATTCAGATCACGATGAACTAGATGCATAGGATATTTTTTTGGTGGAATTCCAATTTCAAACGATTCCAATTCCATGATCCAATATCATCGCATAGCCTATACCATGCCAATGATTTTCCCTTCAAAGATAAGGAAAACCTTTCTCATAACTTCATCCCTGGGTAAACCTGCAAGCTTAAACAATCCACAAATTTGTTCCACATATATCAAGTGCATATCAGGCTGTTCAGTTCCATCTCCTGCATAAGGATTAGCTAGCAGCTGTTTTATCATACCCGAAGGGATTTCATATTCAATATTTTTAGGTGCAGCGGGTTGTCGGGTAACTAATTGTGGTTCCGGACGGGGTGAATATACCCCGAACAAACCCCTCAAAGGATTGTTTTCCATAGTAACAAGTGACAATAAATTTCAGCACACTATATAAATGTTTCCTTACTGAATTCCACTTACCAAAGGCGCTTCACTCCCCGGCACCAGCGCCTAAAAATAGCCTTGATGACCCACACGTATAGGGGATCAATTGCAGCTCTTTTCTATAAGTAAGAGTGTCGAACCCAACGAGGAGAAGAAGGAAATGACAAGTAGTTTTCAGTAAGGTAATGTCTGCAAGTGCTGAAACTGTAAGTAGTGAGTTGTTTGATAGCATGATAATTTGAAACGAGCAAGTCATGATAATAGTAACAAGTATGCAACAAGGTAGCCCAATCCTTTTGAGGCAAAGGACATGCCAAACGGTCTCTTATGATAAGCAAAGCATTCTTGAGGGTACACGGGAATTTCATCTAGTCACTTTCCTCATGTTGGTTTGATTTGAGTTCGCTACTTTGATAATTCGATATGTGGTTGGACCGGTGCTTAGGTGCTGTTCTTACTTGAACAAACCTCCTACTTATGATTAACCCCCCCCCC
>LR738710.1:510125891-510168546 GCA_902687465.1 Secale cereale
CCCCCCCCCCCCCCCCCCGCAAGCATCCGCAACTACGAGAAAAGTATTAAGAATAAATTCTAACCATAGCATTAAACTTTTGGATCCAACCGGTCCGTTACGAAATAGTGCATAAACTGGGGTTTGAGTTTCTGTCACTCTAGCAACCCACCATTTAATTACTACTCCACAATGCATTCTCTTAGGCCCAAATATGGTGAAGTGTGATCTAGTCGACGTTCACATGACACCACTAAGGGAATCACAACATACATACTATCAAAATATCGAACACATATAAAGTTCACATGATTACTTGCAACATGATTTCTCCCGTGACCTCAAGAACAAAGGTAACTACTCACAAATGATAAACATGTTCATGATCAGAGGGGTATTAAATAGCATAATGGATCTGAACATATAATCTTCCACCAAATAAACCATATAGTAATCAACTACAAGATGTAATCAACACTACTAGTCACCCACAAGCACCAATCTATAGTTCTGGTAACAAGATTGAATACAAGAGATGAACTAGAGTTTGAGATGAGATGGTGCTATTGAAGATGTTGACGGAGATTGCCCTCCCCGAGATGGGAGAGTGGTTGGTGATGATGATGACGATGATTTCCCCCTCCAGGAGGGAAGTTCCCTCGCGGAATCACTCCGCCGGAGGGCAAAAGTGCTCCTGCCCAAGTTCCGCCTCGAGGCGGCAGCATTCCATCCCAAAAGCCTTCCACTTATTTTTTTCTAGGTCAGAATCACTTATATACCAGAAGATGGGCATTAGAGGTGGGCCGAGGAGGCCACAACCCACTAGGGCGCACCTGGGGGCCTGGCGTGCCCAGGTGGGTTGTGCCCACCTGGTGCCCCCCCTTCGGTGTTTATTGACTCCAGTATTTGTTAAATAATCCAAAATTCTCCATGAAGTTTCAGCTTGTTTGGAGTTGTGCAGAATAGGTGGCCCGGCGTAGCTTTTCCAGGTCCAAATTTTCAGCTGCCGGAATTCTCCCTCTTGGTGTTTCTTGCAAATTATGAGAGAAAAGGCATTAGAATTACTCCAAAAAGCATTATTATGGATAAAAACATTATAAATAACAGTAAGAAAACATGATGCAAAATGGACGTATCAGATGTATGCATCAAACACTTAGCGTAAGGAATAACAAAAGTAATTTCATTTGCATATAAGCCTTTGATATGTTCAAATCTAATGACATTCAATTCGAGTTGTCTAGAAAACATGTATTTGTGGGAAAGAGCATCCGCCACAACATTTTCTTTACCCTTGATATGCTTGATCATATAAGGAAAAGATTCAATAAATTCACTCCATTTAGCATGCCATTTGTTCAACTTAGTTTGACCCTTGAGGTACTTAAGTGTTTCATGATCTGTATGAAGAATGGACTCATGAGGTTGGAGCTAATGCTCCCAAACATGCAAGACTCTCACTAGAGCATATAGTTATTTGTCATGGACGTGGTAGTTAAGTTGCACCCCTGAAAGTTTCTCACTAAAGTATGCTATGGGGCGCTTCTCTTGCATGAACACACCTCCTGTGCCATTACCGCTAGCTTCACAATGGATCTCAAAAGGTTGATCAAAGTTGGGTAAAGCAAGCAAAGGGGCTTGCGTAAGAAAATTCTTAAGCTCATTAAATGTGGTATATTGGGATGGTCCCCAAACAAAAGGTGTGTTCTTCTCGCTCAAAGCATGTAAAGGAGATGCAATGGTGCTAAAATTCTTCACAACGCGGCGATAAAATCCGACCAAACCAAGAAAACTACGCACTTGTTGCAAGTTTGTGGGTTGGGGCCAAGTTTTAATAGTGTCCATTTTGGTTTCATCTACATGGACACATTTAGAAGAGACGACAAATCATAGGAAAACAACCTTGTTAACGCCAAAAGTACATTTCTCCATGTTAGCATAGAGGCGTTCTTTCCGAATAGTTTGTAAAACGGTTCTAAGGTGTGTGACGTGATCTTTTAGAGACTTGCTACACACAAGTATGTCTTCAAAGTAGACCACGACAAATATGCCAATATAGGGTTGTCGGGGAAACTGGTCGCCCACGAACACCTATGGGACCGGAGCCCCTTTTCGGTACGGCAAGGGGGCGGAGGATGCACAAAGAGTAGATCGAGGCAAACACGCGAGCAGTTTACCCAGGTTCGGGCCGCACGGATGCGTAAAACCCTACTCCTGCTTCGTTTTGTATTGCGTTCTTGGCTCGGGAGCGAGAAGAACTACAATGCTGATCGCTAACAGGACCGAGCGTGAGAGTGATCGATCCTCGGAACCTCCCCTACGTCGCGCATGGGCCTCCTTTTATAGGTCAAAGGGGTCACCGACAGGTGGCAACGCAGTCGAGGGTAAAAATGTAAAATGGGTGGTAGTTGGAACAGTATTTGCATAGTGCTCTATACCTAATTCTGACGGCAGGGGACAAGGGCATTGAATGCCCGTCGCCGTCGCCCTAAACAATGTAAAAAGCATCTGTCAGGGCGCCACCGTCCGCCACGACGGTGGCCTTGTCATCGCATCTTGCCACCGTGTCCCCCAGGCTGCACAGCCTTCCCCCACGTGTGCCTTGAAGGGTCCCAGGGCGACGCGTGGGCGGATGAGCTAGAGCGCGGGCACTTAGTGGAAGTTTGCCGCGGCAAATACCTTGCCGCGGTCGCTACCTCGTCGCGCCTGGGAGCTTGTCGCTCTCCGGGCCTTGTCGGGACGCGTGGCGCGTCGCGGCAAGTCTCTTGAAATGCCATGTTTGGCCTTCCCGGCAAGCTCTTCTTGCCAGGGTCTCGTGCCAAAAAAGTGGCCTCGAGCCTTGAGTGGCCTTCCCGGCAAGCTCCTCTTGCCGGGGCCTTGCTTCTTTAACTTGAATACTTTGTTCTTGAATGGCTCCAAAGGAACCACAGTGGGCCTTGGCGGTCGCACGGCAAGCCCTGCCACGGGACGCTGCGACTGCCCGTGCACAAGTTCGGGATACTAAGGTACCCCTACTTTAGTACACCGACAGGAGCCCCTGGGCCTAGGCCATAGACGGTGCCGAGCGCTGTTGGGCCAGGCCCAAAACAGTGCACGGGCACGCGCGGCCCGCGGCACGCCGTATCCCACTCAGTATCCACCGCGCCCCTCCCTAATGGCACGCGTCAATCGCGGCATCGTGGGAGAGATCGTGGCCTGTTTCTTTAATGGGGAAATGCGGAACGTCCCCCTCTCCCCCCTTAAAAGCAGGGGGAACAGGGGCAGTTCCTTCCATTTTCCCGTTGCATCTTCATCCTCTAGAAACCCCCGCCGCTCCCCTCCTCCCCGAAGGTCGAAAAGAGAGCAGCGCTCCGCCCCCCTCCTGCCGCCGCCAGCATCACCAGCGCCGTCGACTTCCCTCACCGTCCCCGCCATGGCCCCGAAGGGCGAAAAGGCGAAGGCCCCGAAGTCCGCTAAGGCGCTGCGGCTAGTAGCAATGCGGAAGAAGATGGCGGTCTTCCCGCCAAGGCTTGATGCGGAGGAGCTGAAAGACACCTTCTACCTCTTCTGGTCGAGGGAGACAAAGGCGCATCCGCGCACCAAGGTACTCCCCGCCGTGGCCTGCGAGATGTTCCCGGGTGGCTATGCCTTTTTTGCTCTGTTCTTCTACTGCGGGCTCTGCCCGCCCTTCTCGGAGTTCTTCTGCGACATCATGAATACCTACGGGTTTCATCTCCTTGACTTCACCCCAAACGCCGTCTTGACCACGGCTATTTTCGCACATCTATGCGAAAATTTCGTTGGAGTTTACCCCAATGTAGCTTTTTTCCGCCATTACTTTATACCTCGAGTCGAGTCAGGGTCACCTCTGTCTGGCGGAATCTCTTGGATTTTTAGGCTCCATAAGAAAGAGGCTTACTTGACGGGGGAGCTCCGCGGCAAGTGGGATGAGTGGAGGGCCAACTGGTGTTGGATTATAGAGGATGACCCGCAGTCATTCACTTCCCGGCGCCAAGTCGCAGTAGTACGCGGCAACGACTGGAGTGACCTGGCCCCTGAGGACGACAAGCTGAAGATAACCACCACTCGGATCCTTCACCTCCGGCAAGCCAGGCTCACTGTAGGTGCCGTCGGGGCAGACTTTCTCCTCCGCCGCATCGCTCCCTTGCAGGAGAGGAAGAGGGTTGCCTGGGAGTTCGAGAACGCGGCAGACATCATGAGGCTGCGCCCGGGCCTCAATTACAACTTCACTGTCCTGGAGCTCAACGCAATGCTCCAAGCGCTATTTAAGTACGACTCCGCCCATCCTGAGTGGTTCGCGTTGCCGCCGGGCGTAGTTCCATTGTGCAATAGCTCTGCGCTCAGTGCCATCCGCGCGGCGATGCCGTTGTGTGATTCCCACGGGATCAACCCCACTTGGCGGGAACCTTCCGACGAAGCCGTGCAGACATTCTTCGACAACCTGGTGGAGTTGCCAATCGACGCCGACGAGAAGAGGGGACTCACCCGCGACACCACCGACCAGGAGATGGCATATATTGGCACCAGGTTGGAAGAGGCAGCTGCAGCCAGGGCCGCGGGTGAGTTTGGGTAAGCTGTGGAGGAGGCGGAGGCGGCGGAGGCGATAAGTCTCGCCGAGGAGGAAGAGCTTCGCAAAGCGGGAAAGCTTGCCGGGCGACTCGCCGAGACAAGCGAGCCCACCGAGCAAGGCGCTGAGTCGAGCGGGCCCGCCGAGCAGGGCGTCGGGTCAAGCGATCCTGCCGAAGACTCAGGCGGCTCGCTGAACCTCGGCTCATCATCTTCCTCGTCGGGCAGCTCGCCACCTCCGGCTCAAACAAGTAGGCGCCTCCGCAAGGCCGCAGACGTGGCGGGGCGGCCGGCGGGCCAGCAGCCGCAGCGCCGTCCGACACGCGCCACCACGACGAGCAAGGCCGCCAAGGGAGTGCCTCGTGCTTCAATGGCAACTGGAGGGGGATCTTCCCGGACCGGCTCCACTGCTCCTTCCGCCCCTCGTGCCTCGGCGACAACCGGAGCGGGGTCTTCTCAGACCACCGCCCCTGCTCCCGCCAAGCGGCCAAGGGAGCCCACTCCCCCCGCTCCTCGCGCCGGGACGCGCGAGCCGGACTTTGATTTCTCGGCGCTCAGCTCCGACGAGGAGGAAGAGGGAGAGTAAGTCTTCGCGGTTGTTGTTTCTCTTTGGTTTTCTGTTGATTCTTGTCTTGTACCTCTTTTTCCTGATTCTGATCCTGTCTTTCCTCCAGGACTCTGGCCCAGAGGGCGGCGAAGAGGGCCAAAGTCCCAGTGATCGTCATCGAGGACGAGCCCGCCACCGCAGCAGGGGGTGCGCCTGCGACAAGGTTGCCGGACCCGGCAGCTGTTCTCCGGAGCAGCCCCCAGCGCAGCCCCCAGCGTAAGTCCTTTGTCCACTTTCCGCTTGTCGGGCGCACGCGGGCCTTCTATCCTTGTTGATGTTTTGTTTGTTGACCTGTGTAGAAGCAGAGCAGTAGCATCAGGAGCGCCAGGAGACCGCCCCCGACGCGCCGCACGCCTCGATCGTATCGCCAAGGGGGAGCTCCCCGGCAAGGGAGGACGCTCCGCCAAGGGCGAGTACCCCGCCAAGGGCGAGCACCCCGCCAAGGGATGGCGCTGGCGGCCCTCCGCCGGCGGGAACTGCCACGACGCCGCCGAGGGAGAACTCTCCGGCGAGGAACCCCATCGAGGAGCCGGCCCGCGCAGGTAAGCCCTTGGACTTTTCTTCTTTGAATCTTCTCTTTTTTGAATATTTGCTTGACTATTTTTCCTTCTTTTTCTTTTCTTCTGTCAGACCCGTCCGCCGCAGAGCCGATGGAGACGGAGGTCGCCGTCGAGGAGGATGCGCGCGGCAACACTGGCGCCGCCGCCGCTACCGAAGAGGCGGCTGGTGCTGACGAGCCCGCCACCGACGAGGCCGCCAAGGTTGCCGGCGCGGCGGCTGAGGAGGTATCCGCCAGTCGCACTGACGGCCCTGAGGCCGCAGGAGCATCAGACGCTGCGCCAGCCGCTGATCCCTCTGCTGCCGCGGCCGAGCCAGGCACCTATCTGGAGGCCGGCAACGGAGTCTTCATCCAGCTCCCGTGGGCGTCCATGTCTAGGGCGCCTGTAGAGGGAGAGGTCTTCGACGGGGAGGTCCTTGCCTCCGCCGGACTAAAGTTCGTCGACGCGCCAAGCAGCAGCAGCGAGCCCGAGGAGGAGCGGCTGCTGCGCAAACTTCTGGCTTTGTACCGCGCACGGCAGGCCAAGCTGGAGTCCCGGGAGGCTCTGGCCGCCAAGGCGGGCGCCGACATGGAGAAACACGCCGAAGAGCTCCGAGCCAACAACCAAGCAGCTCTCCGATCCTTGGCGGAGGAGCGGGAGCAGTTTGCCGAGGCGCATCAGGCCTTCATTCTTGAGAAGGCTGAAGCAGAGGAGCAGCAACGGCTCGCCGCCGAGGAGTTGTCCCGGCGAGAAGGCGAATTGACGCAGCGGAAGGTCGACCTCGACAGCCACGAGGACGAGCTTGCCGCGCGTGAAAAGTCTCTTGGCGGAGCTCTGCAGGAAGAAAAGGATGCTGCTGCGGCTGCTGAGACCGCCAAGAGGGACTTGGAGGCGAGGGTGGCGCAACTGGAGGCCAACCTCAAGACGAGCGGCGAGGAGGTCGCCGCACTGAAGCTCGAGAGGGAGAAGGACGCCCACAGCCACTCCGAGCTGCAGGTCCGCCTCTCCGACAAGGGCAAGGAGCTCGCCGTCGCCAAGGACTCCATCGCCGATCTGGAGTTGAAGCTGTCCACCCTCACCACAACGCTTGACGGCGCCAGAGAGCGGGAGGCGAACCTGAAGGAGGAGCTCAGGGCTGAGAAGTCGCTGTTGGACAGCGCCACCATCTCCCAAAACAACTTCAGGCTGACGGTGGAGCACTGGACAGAGGGTCTTGTTGCCGCCGCTGCCGACGTCGACAAGGAGCTGGCGGAGCTGGGGGCGGAGCACCTCGGGTACTCCACCGACGAGAATCTCCCTCACAGCGCCAAGTTGAGTTTGTTCTTGAGGGGGGTGGCGCCGGCCCTCCAGCAGCTCCGGGAAAGGATCCCAAAGCAGCTGGTGGACAAGTCGCGCAGGCTCTGTGCGGGGGCCCTCGAGAAGGTGTTGATGAAGATAGCGCACCGCAACCCAGGCCTCAACCTCACCAACGTCCTCAGGACCTTGCCGCCGGACATTGATCAGGAGGCGCTCAAGGCCCTTGTCGCGCCTATTGTGAATAAGGTGGGCGACATCAAGAGGGTCGAGGGCGACCGCGCGGATTAGTCTTGTTCACTTTCTTCTTTCCTTGTCGCTGTCAACTACGTTATGAACAATAGTCTATTAGTACTGCGACAAGTTGCTTTGTAATATAACTTTACTTTGGGTAGTTAATGCAATGTTATTTCCTTTACTTGACTTCCTTGCTTTGTATGCTTTTACCCTACATCGTCAGGGAACTTGCTGGCGAAGGCACCTTTGCCGCGAGCGCTGAGTGCGGAACTTCAGCAGCCTGCTGGCGGTGCAGTTGCCGACAAGAAACCTTGTCGCAACTAGTCGCAGCACACTTAAACTGTTGAGCGAACTTGAAAACGAAGTAAGGGCGTGACACTTGTCGCAGCACACTTAAGCCGTTGAGCGTGCTCGAAACAAAGTAAGGGCACGGCTAGCCACGAGTTGGTTCCTCCGCGCACAGGTTTTCCATACAAAGTGCGGTCGTTCAAGGAAGATAACTAAAAAATTTAAAAATTTGATTGCTCAAACTTTGGCAACTTAGCTTTTGTGTTGTTTGCTTCCCGGCAAGGCAGGGTTTTCTTGAACGACGCCTGGTCCATACCACTATCTTCCTCCCCCCCGGCAAACTCATGCGCGAGGAAACCTTCCTCTACTGGAGAAAGAAGGTAGAAGAGAGAATATAGATATGGAGCTCTCGGACTCGTTATTGCTTACCGGGGCTAGGTGCTGCACAGGGTGTCAGATAGTACATGCAAGGAAATGAAAAGGCATGAAATGACAAGTTGTGCGATGCACATAAGCTTTACTGATGCACGGGGTCGGCGCCCGGCTTTGTACAAAGGATTACATGCAACAGTGGCAAGACTTGTACAAAAGGTGGTTACCGGAGCGGATCACGACAACCGCGCCTTATGGGTAAAACTTGCGAAGATGCTCAATGTTCCAGGAGTTGCTCACCAGTAAGCCTTCTTCGGTCTCAAGGCGGACAACGCCGGGCCTTGTGACTTGTTTCACCCGATAAGGGCCTTCCCACTTCGGCGTCAACTTGTTGGAATTCTTGGCAGACTGAACGCGCCGAAGAACAAGGTCGTCTTCCTCGAGACTCCTGGCTTTAACCTTGCGGCTATGGTAGCGGCGCAAAGCTTGCTGGTATCGAGCAGCTCGTACAGCAGCCTGAAGACGGTCTTCCTCAAGGAGCAGTGCGTCATCTTGTCGCAGCTGCTCTTGCTCGAGCTCATCGTAAGCGAGCACTCGAGGCGACCCGTATACGAGCTCCGTGGGGAGAACTGCCTCTGCTCCATAAACAAGAGCAAAGGGTGTCTATCCAGTGGCTCAATTTGGCGTCATCCTGATCGACCAAAGAGCCGCTGGTAACTCCTCAATCCAGTTTCTTCCACACTTGTGCAGCCTGTCGAAAGTTCTTGTCTTGAGTCCGCGCAGCACTTCAGCGTTTGCCCTCTCCGCTTGACCGTTGCTTCTCGGGTGAGCAACAGAAGCGAAGCAGACCTTGGCGCCAAGGTCTTGGACGTACTGCATGAAGGTGCGACTCGTGAATTGCGTGCCGTTGTCGGTGATGATCCTGTTAGGGATTCCGAAACGGCAAACAATCGACCTAAAGAACTTGAGTGCTGACTGTGCGGTCACCTTTCTCACTGGTCCCACTTCCGGCCACTTTGTGAACTTGTCGATGGCGACATACAAGTACTCAAAGCCCCCAGCTGCGCGAGAAAAAGGGCCGAGAATGTCGAGCCCCCAGACCGAAAATGGCCAGGATAAAGGGATCGTCTGGAGAGCTTGAGCTGGTTGATGTATCCGCTTGGAATGGAACTGACATGCTTCACACTTGGTTACTTGCGCAGTTGCGTCCTGGAGGGCTTCTGGCCAAAAGAAACCTTGCCGGAACGCTTTGCCGGCAAGTGCTCTGGCGCCAATGTGGTGGCCACATATGCCTCCGTGTATCTCTGCCAACAACTTTTGTCCATCTTCCCGGGGAATACACTTCAATTTCACACCGTTGAGTCTTCTTCTGTACAGTTCGTTGCCGACAAACTGATACATATTTGACTGCCGGGTTATTCTTTCTGCTTCTTCTGGCTCTTCGGGAAGTTCTCCTGTTTGAAGGAAACGGACAATCTGCCGCACCCATGCTGGAGCCTGTGGCTCAACAACAAGGACTAAAGGCATCTGTGCTGCTGCGGGAACGTCAGCCTCTGCGGCAATAACCTGCAGCTCGGCCGAAGCTTGACGTTCCCCGGCAAGCTTGCCGGGGCAGAACTTGTCGGGAACGCCCGCTTCAACTGTACAAACCCTAGGGTTTGCAGGAGCAGACTGCTCCTCAGCAACCTTGTCATTGATCTTGGGGACCTTATTGGCGGCGGCTTCGGGAAGCTCTGCCGGTAAGTAGTCACCAGAAATCAACTTTCTCTTCTTACTTTGTCTAGTCGATGGTGTTACGGATGGTTGAGTTAGCTTGAGCACAAAGATCCCCGGTTCCACAGGTAGCTTTAGTGCAGCACACTTTGACAGGCCATCTGCGATGTCGTTCTGAGCTCTTGGAACGTGTTCCATCTGCAAACCTTCAAAGTGCTCTTCAAGCTTTCTCACTTCGTCTACGTAAGCTTCCATCAACGGACTCTGGTAGCTCTTGTTCACTTGGCGGACGACCAACTGCGAGTCACCCCGCACAATCAGCTTCTTGATCCCAAGTTCCGCCGCGATTCTGAGGCCGACAAGCAAACCTTCATACTCTGCAGTATTGTTCGTTGCTTGCTCCTTGGGAAAGTGCATTTGGACGACGTACTTGAGGTGCTCCCCGGTGGGTGCAACAAGCAGCACGCCAGCACCGGCGCCTTGCAGCAAGAAGGCACCATCAAAGTACATTATCCATTCTTTGCTTGCTTCTTTGACGGGAATGTTCGTCTCTGGAATCTCTTCGTCTGGCGTTGGCGTCCACTCTTCTATGAACTCTGCCAATGCTCTGCTCTGAATAGTTGAAGTGCTTTCAAACTTGAGGCCAAAGCTTGACAGCTCCAGTGCCCACTCGACAATCCTGCCTGTCGCTTCTGGATTTTGCAGTATCCTCTTCAGCGGAAAGCGAGTGACCAGTGTTATCTCGTGTGCTTGGAAGTAGTGGCGCAGCTTTCTCGAGGCCATGAGAAGGCCGAAAAGCAGCTTCTGCACCCCAGAGTACCTTGACCTAGCCCCTAGAGAAGGGAGCTGACGAAGTAGACTGGGTGCTGCACCATCCTCTTCCGTACGTCCTCTTGCATCTGCGCAGTTCCATCCTTGTCGGGACCAGAGCTTGTCGGGGAAGCCCCCTGCTTGTCGCTGGATGTGCTTGCCGGGGCTGTTGGCTCATCGTCTGCCTCCCTTTCCGCTACTAACGCAGCACTAACCACTTGATTGGTTGCTGCTAAGTACAGCAACAACTTCTCTTGTGGCTTAGGTGCGACAAGTATTGGAGTGGAGGACAGGTACCTCTTCAAGTCCTGCAGCGCTGCCTCTGCTTCCGGAGTCCATTTCATTGGACCCGCCTTTTTCAAAATTTTGAAAAACGGCAAGGCGCGTTCCGCAGACTTAGAGATAAACCTGCTGAGAGCAGCCACACAGCCGGCAAGCCTCCGTACATCCTTGACGCGCTTCGGAGCTTCGATCTGCTCGATGGCTTTGATCTTGTCGGGGTTGGCTTCAATCCCCCTTTGAGACACGAAGAACCCGAGAAGCTTGCCGGAGGGGACTCCAAACACGCACTTCTCGGGGTTGAGCTTGAGTTGGATCTTGCGCAGATTCGCAAAGGTTTCATCTAGGTCTTGTATCAGGGTAGCCTTGTCCTTGCTCTTGACCACTATATCATCCATGTAAGCTTCTACATTCTTGTGTATCTGTAGCTCAAAAGCTGTATGGACAACCCTTGCAAATGTTGAACCCGCATTCTTCAATCCGAAAGGCATGCGTATGAAGCAATAAGTGCCACATGGAGTAATGAATGCGGTTTTCTCCTCATCCTCTTCAGCCATGAAGATTTGGTGATATCCGGAGTATGCATCAATAAACGAAAGCAACTCACATCCAGCCGTGGAGTCAACGATCTGGTCAATGCGCGGCAAGGGAAATGGATCTTTGGGACAAGCTTTATTCACATCGGTGAAGTCAATACAAAGCCTCCACTTCCCGTTCGCTTTGCGCATGACAACAGGGTTGGCCAACCACGTGGGATGGAGTACACCTCTGACAAGGCCTGCCGCTTCCAGCTTCTTGATCTCTTCTGCGATAAACTCTTGGCGCTCCACCGCTTGTTTTCTAACCTTCTGCTTGACGGGCCGCGCGTGAGGACAAATGGCAAGCTTGTGCTCAATCACTTTCCTGGGAACACCGGGGATGTCAGACGGTGGCCAGGCAAACACGTCGACGTTCGCCCGCAGGAAAGCAACAAGCGCGCTTTCCTATTTGGGATCGAGCGTGGCACTGATGGTGAAAGTACCACCAGTGTCGTCCTCCTTGGCGGACACCTTCTTGGTTGTGGGTGGAGCTGCCATCGCCTTCTTGCACTTGCCGGTGGAGCTCGATGGTGCGTCCTCGACGGCAGCGCGGCACTCCAAAGAGGTGCGTTTGCCGGAGTGGGCCCCAGAGCTCTTGCCGGACTTGGTCTTGTTCTTCCCCCTGGGAGCTTCAGCGGCAAGTGTTTTCCTATCTGTTGCGGCTGCTGCATCCCGGTAAATCTTGTCGGCACGGATAATGGCGTCCTTCTTGTCGCTGGGGACAGAGATGACGCTTATCGGGCCTGGCATCTTGAGCATGTTGTAGGCATAGTGAGAGGCTGCCATGAACTTGGCGAGCGCCGGACGGCTAAGTATTCCATTGTATGGCAAAGGAATATCGGCAACGTCAAAGGTGATCCTCTCGGTTCGGAAGTTCAGCTCTCCGCTAAATGTCATTGGCAGTGTGATCTTCCCCTTCGGCTTGCTCCTTCCTGGGTTAATTCCTTGGAAAGTGCAAGTTTCTTCGAGCTCGCTGTCGGGGATCTGGAGTTTCAGGACCACAGCGGAGGAGATCAGGTTCAGGCCGGCCCCGCCGTCAACCAACATCTTGGTGACCTTAAGGTTGCGGATAGTTGGTGAAACCAACATCGGCAAGCACCCGACCGCAGTTGTGCGATCAGGGTGGTCCTCAATGTCAAAGATGATGGGCGTGCTAGACCACTTCAGAAGTTTGCGCGACTCGACGGGTGGTTCTGCCGCATTAACTTCGCGTACCCACTGCTTGAGTTGGCAGTGAGAAGTATGCAGAGAAGCACCACCGTCAACGCACAGAACCTCCGTGGCCTTCTGGAACTCCTGCTCGCTGTTATCTCCGTCATCCATGTCTTCGTCATCGTCTTCATCTTCGTCCTTGTCGCGGCCGCGGGGAGGTCTATCTCCTTGCCGCTGCTTGGCATTGCTGCGGCGTCCTCCCCGGCCGTTGAATTGCCGCTTCTTGTCGGACTCCCCACCGCCTCCCTGGGCCTTTCCTTGTTGCGTCGCTCGTACTCAGCTTTCTGTTGCTCGACGAGGTACTCGACCCTTTTGTAGTTCTGGAGGTCGTGGCCCTTGGTGCGGTGGATCTTGCAGTACTGCTTGTCGGAGCCGTCCTGCTTGTCGGCGGCTGCCACAGTCTGGCAGTTGGTGCACGCGGCAGCCTCTTTGCCGGAGCCGCCAGTCTGGGCTTTCTTGGCGCCAGCCTCCTTGCCGGACTGCTCAACGACTAGCACTTCTTTGTTCTTCTTCTTTCTGTTGTTCCGCCGCCGGTTCTTCTTTGCCGGGGCGACATCCTCGCTATCTGTCCCCCTTGCTCCAGTATCCTCTCCGGGGAGTTTCCTCCCCTCCTCAGCGCGTGCGCACTTGTCGGCCAGGGCATAAAGCTCACTGGCGTCTCGGATCTTGCACACTGCCATTTCCTCCCTCATCCTGCGGTTACGGACGTTCTGGTGGAACGCGCTGATAACCGCGGCAGGGTGGACGTCTGGGATGTTGTGCTGGACGCGGCTGAATCTCTGGATATACTTTCGCAGGGATTCTCCTTCCTTCTGGGCGAGTATGTGAAGGTCGCTCTCCAGGCCATGGGGCTTGTGGCCACCTGTGAAGGCGCCGACAAACTGATGGCACAGGTCGGCCCAAGAAGAGATGGAGTTCTCCGGCAAATGCATGAGCCAAGATCTGACGTTTGGCTTGAGCACTAGCGGGAAGTGGTTCGCGAGTATCTTCTCGTCTCGTCCCCCGGCAGCCAGCACCGCGATGGTGTAGATGCTGAGGAACTCCGACGGATGAGTCTTGCCGTCGTACTTCTCGGGTACGTCGGGTTTGAAGTTCTTCATGCTGGGCCACTGGACTTGCCGCAGCTCACGAGTGAACGCAGGACAACCTGCCGCGTACGGCAGGTCGCCTGGTCCCCCTGGCGCTTGCATGTCTGCAGCGGGCCCAGCGCGCTGGTCAGATTGACGCCGCGCTTCTCTTCGACGCTCGATGCGGGTTCGAGCGTCCTCTTGCCGTCGGTCATCAAGGACTTGGCGCTGATCGCGGCGAGCTCGTGGATCCGATGACGCTGTGGAGTCGTCGTCGAGGTTGATCCGACGAGTCGGCGATTTTGGCCTTCGGGGCGAGGAATGCACGGTGGTTGCACCCCCGGCGGTCTTGTCGCCATCAGCCCGCGCCTGGCTAACTTGCCGCGGCCGCGACGTCGTCGGCTACTGCGAAGTGTCGCCGTTGGCGAAGGCGATGAGGCTCTGGATGGTGGCCCTCCAGTCGTCGGCCTTGTCTGCCGCTGGAGGGAAGTCGAGGAGTAGCTGAGCTCGAGCTAGAGCTTCTGCTGGAGTGGCGGGGAGCGGTGGCGAGCGGTGCGAGGAGAGAGATATGCTCGGACTGCTAACTGCGTTAGAAGGAGCAGCGTCTCGTCCCGATGACCGCGCCTTGCTCGTGCCAGCGTGTTGGCCTTGAGCGTCCCGCGAACCGCCAGCTTGACCTTGGCTCAGCAAGCGTATGGTACCTTGTGTACCACGTCGCTGCCGGTCCCGCGCCTCCTGAGACGGGCGCGGTGCATGCACGGACGCCGAGGTCTTGGAGTGCGCCCGGTCATCCATCCTGTCCTTGGACTTGGCGGCGCCGTGAGTTTCCTCGCCGACGTCCTTCCTTCCGCCGGCGTCTACCCCACCGGCCGTTGGCTCCGGCGGTGGCGGGATCGACGCGGACGGGCCTACTGCCTCCGAAGCCTTCTTCTTCGGCGGCATGTCGATGAAGTCGATGAAGTTGGTGGAGATTTCGCTCGCGTGAACGCCCGATCAGGTTCACACAACCTCGACGCGACCCCCCTACCTGGCGCGCCAAAGATGTCGGGGAAACTGGTCGCCCACGAACACCTATGGGACCGGAGCCCCTTTTCGGTATGGCAAGGGGGCGGAGGATGCACAAAGAGCAGATCGAGGCAAACACGCGAGCAGTTTACCCAGGTTCGAGCCGCACGGATGCGTATAACCCTACTCCTGCTTCGGTTTGTATTGCGTTCTTGGCTCGGGAGCGAGAAGAACTACAATGCTGATCGCTAACAGGACCGAGCGTGAGAGTGATCGATCCTCGGAACCTCCCCTACGTCGCGCATGGGCCTCCTTTTATAGGTCAAAGGGGTCACCGACAGGTGGCAACGCAGTCGAGGGTAAAAATGTAAAATGGGTGGTAGTTGGAACAGTGTTTGCATAGTGCTCTATACCTAACTCTGACGGCAGGGGACAAGGGCATTGAATGCCCGTCGCCGTCGCCCTAAACAATGTAAAAAGCGTCCATCAGGGCGCCACCGTCCGCCACGACGGTGGCCTTGTCATTGCATCTTGCCACCGTGTCCCCCAGGCTGCACAGCCTTCCGCCACGTGTGCCTGGAAGGGTCCCAGGGCGACGCGTGGGCGGATGAGCTGGAGCGCGGGCACTTAGTGGAAGTTTGCCGCGACAAATACCTTGCCGCGGTCGCTACCTCGTCGCGCCTGGGAGCTTATCGCTCTCCGGGCCTTGCCGGGACGCGTGGCGCGTCGCGGCAAGTCTCTCGAAATGCCATGTTTGGCCTTCTCGACAAGCTCTTCTTGCCAGGGTCTCGTGCCAAAAAAGTGGCCTCGAGCCTTGAGTGGCCTTCCCGGCAAGCTCCTCTTGCCGGGGCCTTGCTTCTTTAACTTGAATACTTTGTTCTTGAATGGCTCCAATGGAACCACAGTGGGCCTTGGCGGTCGCACGGCAAGCCCTGCCACGGGACGCTGCGACTGCCCGTGCACAAGTTCGGGATACTAAGGTATCCCTACTTTAGTACACCGACAAGGGTCGAAGAACATAATGCATGACACGCATGAATGTACCGGACGCTTCCGATAAGCCCATCGGCATGACCAACCACTCATATAAACCAAACTTTATTTTGAAATCAATTTTCCACTCATCACCCTATTGAATGCGAATTTGGTAATAACCACTTTTAAGATCAATTTTCGAAAAGATTGTGGCTCCACACAATTCATCTAGCATGTCATCTAGGCGCGGAATGGGGTGACGGTATCTAACGGTGATAGCATTGATGGGACGGCAATCGGAACACATGTGAAAACTACCGTCTTTCTTAGGCACGAGAATAACTAGAACGACACAAGGGCTTAAGCTTTCATCTACATGACCGCTGTCGATGAGTCATTGGACTTGTCGTTATATTTCCTTGGTTTCCTCGGGGTTGACGCGGTAGGGTGCCTTGTTTGGTAGAGGTGCACCGGGTATGAGGTCGATGCGGTGTTCGATGCCGTGAAGTGGAGGTAGGCCCGGAGGTAGCTCAACAGGGAAGACGTTGATACGTCTCCAACGTATCTATAATTTTTGATTATTCCATGCTATTATTTATGATGTTTTGGATGTTTAATGGGCTTTGTCATACACTTTTATATTATTTTTGGGACTAACCTACTAACCCAAAGGCCTAGTCCAGATTGCTGTTTTTTTGCCTGTTTCAGGGTTTTACAGAAAAGGGATATCAAACGGAGTCCAAACGGAATGAAACCTTCAAGAGAGATATTTTTGGAGAAAATCACGCACGGGAGACTTGAGAACCATGGAGTAGGGCATACGTGGTGCCCACGAGGGTGGGGGGCGCGCCCCCTGCCTCGTTGGCCCCATGTTTGGCCCCCGGTGCCCTCCTTCCTCCTATATATATGCCTACGTACCACGAAACCATCAGAACAACAGAGAAAACCCTAGTTCCACCGCCGTGACCTTCTGTTCGCATGAGATCCCATCTTGGGGCCTGTTCCGGAGCTCCGCTGGAGGGGGGATCTACCACGGAGTGCTTCTACATCATCATCATCGCCTCACCATGAGTTGTGAGTAGTTTACCAGAGACCTCGGGTCCATAGCTAGTATCTAGATGGCTTCTTCTCTCTCTTTGGATCTCAATACAAAGTTCTCCTCGGTCTTCGAGGAGATCTATTCAATGTAATCTCTTTTTGCAGTGTGTTTGTCGAGATCCTATGAATTGTGGGTTTATGATCAAGATTATCTATGAGAAATATTTGGTTCTTCGCTGAACTCTTTATGTATGATTATAATATCCTTACAAGTCTCTTCGAATTATTGGTTTGGTTTGGCCTACTAGATCTATAGTTCTTGCAATGGGAGAAGTGCTTGGCTTTGGGTTCAATCTTGTGGTGTCCTTTCCCAGTCACAGTAGGGGCAGCAAGGCACGTATTGTATTGTTGCCATCGAGGACAAAAAGATGGGGTTTATATCACTAAGTTTGAGTTTATCCCTCTACATCATGTCATCTTGCTTAAGGCGTTACTCTGTTCTTATGAACTCAATACACTAGATGCGTGCTGGATAGCGGTCGATGTGTGGAGTAATAGTAGTAGATGCAGAATCATTTTGGTCTACTTGTCTCGGACGTGATGCCTATATATAATGATCATGCCTAGATAGTCTCATAATTATTCGCTTTTCTAGCAATTGCTTGACAATAATATGTTTACCCACCGTAGAATATCGCTATCATGAGAGAAGCCACTAGAGAACACTATGCCCCGGGTCTATTCTCAAAATATCAATCTACAATCTACAATCTACTTTACTTTTCCGCTTTTACTTTCTGTTCTTATAATCAAAAATACTAAAAATATCAAACTATCATCTCTATCAGATCTCACTTTCGTAAGTGACCGTAAAGGGATTGACAACCCCTTATCACGTTGGCTGCGAAGTTCTTATTTGTTTGTGCAGGTGCGAGGGACTCGCGCGTGGTCTCCTACTGGATTGATACCTTGGTTCTCAAAAACTAAGGGAAATACTTACGCTACTGTGCTGCATCTCCCTTTCCTCTTGGAGGGAATACAACGCAAGCTCGAGAAGTAGCAAGAAGAATTTCTGGCACCGTTTCCGGGGAGGCTTATGCAAAAGTCATATACCAAGTACCTATCACAAACCCGTATCCTTTGCATTACATTTTTTTGCCTCTCGTTTTCCTCTCCCCCACTTCACCCTTGCCATTTTATTTTCCCTTCTTCTGCCGTGTGTTTACCGTCCGCTTGTCTCTTGTTTGCTTGTGTGCTATGTGCCCTCAACTAGCTTGCATCTTCGCTTGCTAAAGTATGGATCCTCATCCACTTGCTAATCTCTTTAAGAGATCCCATTATGTTGAACCTATTACTAGTGAGCTGCGTGCACTAGATTATCTTAATGAGGTTTTGCTCGAAATTTTTGAATCTGAAAATTGTGAGGAATTGTTAAAAGAAAAAGTGATTCATGTTAGCTCCTTAAATAAAAAGCATGATTGCAATGATGTTACTATAAATTCTATTGTTGTCAATTGTGCTAATAATATGCAAAACCCTAAGCTTGGGGATGCTAGTTTTGCTATGTCTACTACTTGTTACAATGATCATGATTGGGGTGATTCTTCTTTTGATCTTGAAAATTTATTTAATCCCCATGATGAATATAAGATTGATAATAATGTTTGCATTAATATTGAAAGTGGGTTTGGAAGAGTGTCAACTTTAGATCCCACGTACTTGGAGAATGTTCAATATTATGATTTTTTTGATAAAAGTGGATTTGGAGAGGTCATGACTTAAGTTAATGTTAATCCCACTATTTTGGAAGAGTGTCAACTTTGCATGCATATGGATCGTGTTGAGTATATGTTATGTGATAACTATATTGTTGAATTTGCTTATGATCCCACATGCAATTATTATGAGAGAGGAAAATATGGTCATAGACATCTTCATGTTATTAAATTACCTCTCTTCATGTTGAGATTGATCTTGTTTCTTTCTTCTTCCTGTTGGAAATATGCCCTAGAGGCAATAATAAAATGGTTATTATTATATTTCCTTGTTCATGATAATTGTCCGTTATTCATGCTTGAATTGTATTATCCGGAAACAGTGATACATGTGTGAATACATAGACCGCAACGTGTCCCTAGTAAACCTCTAGTTACTAGCTCGTTGATCAATAGATGGTTACGGTTTCCTGACCATGGACATTGGATGTCATTGATAATGAGATCACATCATTAGGAGAATGATGTGATGGACAAGACCCAATCCTAAGCCTAGCACAAGATCGTGTAGTTCGTAATGCTGAAGCTTTTCCAATGTCAAGTATCTTTTCCTTAGACCATGAGGTTGTGCAACTCTCGGATACCGTAGGCATACTTTGGGTGTGCCAAACGTCACAACGTAATTGGGTGGCTATAAAGGTACACAACGGGTATCTCCGAAAGTATCTGTTGGGTTGGCACGAACCGAGACTGGGATTTGTCACTCCGTGTGACGGAGAGGTATCTCTGGGCCCACTCGGTAAGACATCATCATAATGAGCTCAATGTGACTAAGTTGTTGGTCACGGGATGATGTATTACGGAACGAGTAAAGTGACTTGCCATGACGAGATTGAACAAGGTATCGGTATACCGACGATCGAATCTTGGGCAAGTACTATACCGATAGACAAAGGGAATTGTATACGTGATTGATTGAATCCTTGACATCGTGGTTCATCTGATGAGATCATCGAGGAGCATGTGGGAGCCAACATGGGTATCCAGATCCCGCTGTTGGTTATTGACCGGAGAGTCGTCTCGGTCATGTCTACGTGTCTCCCGAACCCGTAGGGTCTACACACTTAAGGTTCGGTGACGCTAGGGTTGTAGAGATATAAGTATGCGGTAACGCGAAAGTTGTTCGGAGTCCCGGATGAGATCCCGGACATCACAAGGAGTTCTGGAATGGCCCGGAGGTAAAGATTTATATATAGGAAGTCTAGTTTCGGCCATCGGGAGAGTTTCGAGGGTCACCCGTATTGTACCGGGACCACCGGAAGGGTCCCGGGGGTTCACCGGGTGGGGCCACCTATTCCGGAGGGCCCCATGGGCTGAAAGGGGAAGGGAACCAGCCCATAGTGGGCTGGTGCGCCCCCCTTGGGCCTCCCCCTGCGCCTAGGGTTGGAAACCCTAGGGGTGGGGGGCGCCCCACCTGCTTGGGGGGCAAGTCCCCCCCTTGGCCGCCGCCCCCCTTAGGAGATGGGATCTCCTAGGGCCGGCGCCCCCCTGGGCCCCTATATATAGTGGGGGGAGGGAGGGCAGCCGCACCCATGCCCTGGCGCCTCCCTCTCCCTACCATGACACCCCTTCCTCCTCCAGTGCTGCTTGGCGAAGCCCTGCTGGAATACCGCTGCATCCACCACCATGCCGTCGTGCTGCTGGATCTCCATCAACCTCTCCTCCCCCCTTGCTGGATCAAGAAGGAGGAGACGTCGCTGCTCTGTACGTGTGTTGAACGCGGAGGTGCCGTCCGTTCGACGCTAGGGTCATCAGTGATTTGGATCACGATGAGTACGACTCCATCATCCACGTTCTCTTGAACGCTTTCGCTCGCGATCTACAAGGGCATGTAGATGCACTCCCCTCTCCCTCGTTGCTAGATGACTCCATAGATTGATCTTGGTGAAGCATATAATTGTTTTTTGATTTCTGCTACGTTCCCCAACAGTGGCATATGAGCTAGGTCTATGCGTAGTATCTTGCACGAGTAGAACACAAAGCAGTTGTGGGCGTAGATTTGTTCAATTCTCTTGCCGCTACTAGTCTTATATTGATTCCGCGTCATCGTGGGATGAAGCGGCCCGGACTGACCTTACACGTACGCTTACGTGAGACAAGTTCCACCGACTGACATGCATTAGTTGCATAAGGTGGCTTGCGGGTGACAGTGTCTCCCACTTTAGTCGGATCGGATTCGATGAAAAGGGTCCTTATGAAGGGTAAATAGAAATTGGCATATCACGTTGTGGTTTTTGCGTAGGTAAGAAACATTCTTGCTAGAAACCTATAGCAGCCACGTAAAAACTTGCAACAACAATTAGAGGATGTCTAAGTTGTTCTTGCAGCATGTGCCGTGTGATGTGATATGGCCAAAAAGATGTGATGAATGATATATGTGATGTATGAGATTGATCATGTTCATGTAATAGGAATCACGACTTGCATGTCGATGAGTATGACAACCGGTAGGAGCCATAGGAGTTGTCTTATTTTATTGTATGACCTGCGTGTCAATGAAAACGCCATGTAATTACTTTACTTTATCGCTAACCGTTAGCCATAGTAGTAGAAGTAATGTTTGGCGAGACAACTTCATGAAGATACGATGATGGAGATCATGGTGTCATGCCGGTGACGATGGTGATCATGGAGCCCCGAAGATGAAGATCAAAAGGAGCAAAATGATATTGGCCATATCATGTCACTATTTGATTGCATGTGATGTTTATCATGTTTTTACATCTTATTTTCTTAGAACGATGGTAGTAAATAAGATGATCTCTCACTAAAATTTCAAGAATTGTGTTCCCCCTAACTGTGCACCATTGCTAAGGTTCATTGTTTCGAAGCACCATGTGATGATCAGGTGTGATAGGCTCTAACGTTCGCATACGACGGTGTAAGCCAGATTTACACACACAATACACTTAGGGTTCACTTGACGAGCCTAGCATGTACAAACATGGCCTCAGAACACTGAAGACCGAAAGGTCGAACATGAGTCGTATAGAAGATACGATCCACATAAAGATGTTCACTGTCGATGACTAGTCCGTCTCACGTGATGATCGGACATGGCCTAGTCGATTCGGATCATGTATCACTTAGATGACTAGAGAGATGTCTATCTGAGTGGGAGTTCATTAAATTTGTTTAGATGAACTTAATTGTCATGAACATAGTCTAAATTCTTTACAATATGTCTTGTAGATCCAATGGCCCACGCTCATGTTACCCTCAACTTCAACGCGTTCCTAGAGAAAACCAAGCTGAAAGACGATGGTAGCAACTAAACGGATTGGGTCCGTAACTCGAGGATCATCCTCATAGCGCCAAGAAAACATATGTCCTTGAAGCACCGCTAGGTGGCGCTCCCGCCCCAGCGAACCAAGACGTTATGAATGCTTGGCAGTCGCATTGTGATGATTAATCCCTTGTTCAGTACGTCATACTTTACAGCTTAGAATCGGGGCTCCAAAAGCGTTTTGAGCACCATAGAGCAAATGAGATGTTCCAAGAGCTGAAAATGGTTTTCCAAGCTCATGCCCGAGTCGAGAGATATGACGTCTCCGACGCATTCTACAGTTGTAATATGGAGGAGAATAGTTCTATCAGCGAGCACATACTCAAATTGTCTGGGTTGCACAATCACTTGTCTCAGTTGGGAATTAATCTCCCAGACGAAGCGGTCGTTGACAGAATCCTTCAGTCGCTCCCACCTAGCTACAAGAGCTTCGTGATGAACTTCAATATGCAAGGGATGGGGAAGTCCATTCCCGAGGTGTATTCAATGCCGAAGTTAGCGGAGGTGGAGATCAAGAAAGAACATCAAGTGTTGATGGTGAATAAAACCACTAAGTTCAAGAAAGGCAAGGGTAAGAAGAACTTTAAGAAAGACGGCAAAGGAGTTGCCGCGCCCGGTAAGCCAGTTGCCGGGAAGAAGCCAAAGAATGGACCCAAGCCTGAGACTGAGTGCTTTTATTGCAAGGGAACGGGTCACTGAAAGCGGAACTGCCCCAAATACTTAGCAGATAAGAAGGCCGGCAACGTCAAAGGTATATGTGATATACATGTTATTGATGTGTACCTTACCAGTGCTCGTAGTAGCTCCTGGGTATTTGATACCGGTGCAGTTGCTCACATTTGTAACTCAAAGCAGGAGCTGCGGAATAAACGGAGACTGGCGAAGGACGAGGTGACGATGCGCGTCGGAAATGGTTCCAAGGTCGATGTGATCACCGTCGGCACGCTACCTCTACATCTACCTTCGGGATTAGTTTTAAACCTTAATAATTGTTATTTAGTACCAGCTTTGAGCATGAACATTGTATCTGGATCTCGTTTAATGCGAGATGGCTACTCACTTAAATCCGAGAATAATAGTTGTTCTATTTATATGAGAGAAATGTTTTATGGTCATGCCCCGCAGGTCAATGGTTTATTCTTAATGAATCTCGAACGTGATGTTACACACATTCATAGTGTGAATGCGAAAAGATGTAAGGTTGATAATGATAGTCCTACATACTTGTGGCATTGCCGCCTTGGTCATATTGGTGTCAAACGTATGAAGAAGCTCCATGCAGATGGACTTTTGGAGTCTCTTGATTATGAATCATTTGACACATGCGAACCATGCCTCTTGGGCAAGATGACCAAGACTCCGTTCTCCGGAACAATGGAGCGAGCGACCAACTTATTGGAAGTCATACATACCGATGTGTGCAGTCCAATGAGTGTTGAAGCTCGCGGAGGCTATCGTTATGTTCTCACCCTCACAGATGACTTAAGTAGATATGGGTATGTCTACTTGATGAAACACAAGTCTGAGACCTTTGAAAAGTTCAAGGAATTTTAGAATGAGGTTGAGAATCAACGTGACAGAAAAATAAAGTTCTTACAATCGGATCGTGCAGGAGAATATTTAAGTCACAAATTTGGCACACACACCTAAGGAACTATGGAATTGTTTCACAATTGACACCGCCTGGAATACCTCAGCGTAATGGTGTGTCCGAACATCGAAATCATACTCTGTTGGACATGGTGCGATCTATGATGTCTTTTACTGACTTACCGCTATCATTTTGGGGTTATGCTTTAGAGACTGCCGCATTCACTTTAAATAGGGCTCCGTCTAAATCTGTTGAGACGACACCGTATGAACTTTGGTTTGGCAAGAAACCTAAGTTGTCGTTTCTAAAAGTTTGGGATGCGATACTTATGTCAAGAAACTTCAACCTAAAAAGCTTGAACCCAAATCAAAAGTTGTGTCTTCATAGGATACCCTAAGGAAACTATTGGGTATACCTTCTACCTTAGATCCGAAGGCAAGGTCTTCGTTGCCAAGAATGGATCCTTTCTAGAGAAAGAGTTTCTCTCGAAAGAAGTGAGTGGGAGGAAAGTGGAACTTGGTGAGGTGTCAGTCACCCCTTCCGAATCGGAAAGTAGCGCAGCGCAAGATGTTCCTGTGGTGCCTGCACCGACTAGGGAGGAAGTTAATGATAATGATCATGAAGCTTCAGATCAAGTTACTACTGAACTTCGTAGGTCCACAAGGACACGTTCCGCACCAGAGTGGTACGGCAACCCTGTCTTGGAAATCATGTTGTTAGACAACGGTGAACCTTCGAACTATGAAGAAGCGATGGCGGGCCCGGATTCCAACAAATGGCTTGAAGCCATGAAATCCGAGATAAGATCCATGTATGAAAACAAAGTATGCACTTTGGTGGACTTGCCCGATGATCGGCACGCCATAGAAAACAAATGGATCTTTAAGAAGAAGACTAACGCGGATGGTAATGTGACCATCTATAAGGCTTGACTTGTCGCTAAAGGTTATCGACAAGTTCAAGGGATTGACTACGATGAGATTTTCTCTCCCGTAGTGGTGCTGAAGTCCGTCCGAATCATGTTAGCAATTGCCGCATTCTATGATTATGAGATATGGCAAATGGACGTCAAAACGGCATTCCTTAATGGCTTCCTCAAGGAAGAACTATATATGATGCAGTCGGAAGGTTTTGTCGACCCTGAGAATGCTAACAAGGTATGCAAGCTCCAGCGCTCAATCTATGGGCTGGTGCAAGCATCTCGGAGTTGGAACATTCGTTTTGATGAGGTGATCAAAGAGTTTGGGTTTATACAGACTTGGGGAGAAGCCGGTATTTACAAGAAAGTGAGTGGGAGCTCTGTAGCATTTCTCATATTATATGTGGATGATATATTGCTGATGGGAAATGATGTAGAACTCTTGGAGAGCATAAAGGCCTACTTGAATAAGTGTTTTTCAATGAAGGACCTTGGAGAAGCTGCTTACATATTAGGCATCAAGATCTATAGAGATAGATCAAGATGTTTCATTGGTCTTTCACAAAGTACATACATTGACAAGATATTGAAGAAGTTCAATATGGATCAGTCCAAGAAAGGGTTCTTGCTTGTATTGCAAGGTATGAGATTGAGCACGGCTCAATCCCCGACCACGGCAGAAGATAGAGAAAAGATGAGTGTCATACCCTATGCCTCAGCCATAGGTTCTATTATGTATGCCATGCTGTGTACCAGACCTGATGTGAACCTTGCCATAAGTTTGGTGGGGAGGTACCAAAGTGATCCCGGTATGGAACACTGGACAACGGTCAAGAAAATCCTAAAGTACCTGAAAAGGACTAAGGATATGTTTCTCGTTTATCGAGGTGACGAAGAGCTCGTCGTAAAGGGTTACGTCGATGCTAGCTTCGACACAGATCTGGATGACTCCAAGTCACAAACCTGATACTTGTATATTTTGAATGGTGGGGAAGTCAGCTGGTGCAGTTGCAAGCAAAGCGTGATGGCGCATTCTACATGTGAAGCGGAGTACATAGCTGCTTGCGAAGCAGCACAGGAAGGAGTCTGGATGAAGGAGTTCATCACCGACCTAGGAGTTATTCCAAGCACGTCGGGCCCGATGACTCTCTTCTGTGACAACACTGGAGCTATTGCCATTGCCAAGGAGCCCAGGTTTCACAAGAAGACCAAGCACATCGAGCGCCATTTCAACTCCATCCGGAATTATATTCAAAATCAAGACATAGATATTTGTAAAGTGCATACGGATCTGAATGTCGCAGATCCGTTGACTAAACCTTTTCCATGAGCAAAACATGATCAACACCAGAACTCTATGGGTGTTCGATTCATCACAATGTAACTAGATTATTGACTCTAGTGCAAGTGGGAGACTATTGGAAATATGCCCTAGAGGCAATAATAAAATGGTTATTATTATATTTTCTTCTTCATGATAATTGTCTTTTATTCATGCTTGAATTGTATTATCCGGAAACAGTGATACATGTGTGAATACATAGACCACAATGTGTCCCTAGTAAACCTCTAGTTACTAGCTCGTTGATCAACAGATGGTTACGGTTTCCTGACCATGGACATTGGATGTCATTGATAACGAGATCACATCATTAGGAGAATAATGTGATGGACAAGACCCAATCCCAAGCCTAGCACAAGATCGTGTAGTTCGTAATGCTGAAGCTTTTCCAATGTCAAGTATCTTTTCCTTAGACCATGAGGTTGTGCAACTCCCGGATACCGTAGGAATACTTTGGGTGTTCCAAACGTCACAACATAACTGGGTGGCTATAAAGGTACACAACGGGTATCTCCGAAAGTATCTGTTGGGTTGGCACGAACCGAGACTGGGATTTGTCACTCCGTGTGATGGAGAGGTATCTCTGGGCCCACTCAGTAAGACATCATCATAATGAGCTCAATGTGACTAAGGTGTTGGTCACGGGATGATGTATTATGGAACGAGTAAAGAGACTTGTCATGACGAGATTTAACAAGGTATCGGTATACCGACGATCGAATCTCGGGCAAGTACTATACCAATAGACAAAGGGAATCGTATACGGGATTGATTGAATCCTTGACATCGTGGTTCATCCGAGATCATCGAGGAGCATGTGGGAGCCAACATGGGTATCCAGATCCCAGTGTTGGTTATAGACCGGAGAGTCGTCTCGGTCATGTCTACGTGTCTCCCGAACCCGTAGGGTCTACACACTTAAGGTTCGGTGACGCTAGGGTTGTAGAGATATAAGTATGCGGTAACCCGAAAGTTGTTCGGAGTCTAGGATGAGATCTCGGACGTCACGAGGAGTTCCGGAATGGTCCGGAGGTAAAGATTTATATATAGGAAGTCCAGTTTCAGCCATCGGGAGAGTTTCAGGGCTCACCCGTATTGTACCAGGACCACCGAAAGGGTCCCGGGGGTTCACCGGGTGGGGCCACCTATCCCGGAGGGCCCCATGGGATGAAAGGGGAAGGGAACCAGCCCATAGTGGGCTGGTGCGCCCCCCTTGGGCCTCCCCCTGCGCCTAGGGTTGGAAACCCTAGGGGTGGGGGGCGCCCCACCTGCTTGGGGGGCAAGTCCCCCCCCCCTTGGCCGCTGCCCCCCTTAGGAGATTGGATCTCCTAGGGCCGGCGCCCCCCAGGGCCCCTATATATAGTGGGGTGGAGGGAGGGCAGCCGCACCAATGCCCTGGCGCCTCCCTCTCCCTCCCGTGACACCCCTTCCTCCTCCAGTGCTGCTTGGCGAAGCCCTGCTGGAATACCGCTCCATCCACCACCACGCCGTCGTGCTGCTGGATCTCCATCAACCTCTCCTCCCCCTTGCTGGATCAAGAAGGAGGAGACATCGCTGCTCCGTACGTGTATTGAACGCGGAGGTGCCGTCCGTCCGACGCTAGGATCATCGGTGATTTGGATCACGACGAGTATGACTCCATCATCCACGTTCTCTTGAACACTTCTGCTCGCGATCTACAAGGGTATGTAGATGCACTCCCCTCTCCCTCGTTGCTAGATGACTCCATAGATTGATCTTGGTGAAGCGTAGAAATCTTTTGATTTCTGCTACGTTCCCCGACACTTCCTTGCATATGATAGATCTTGCTTGTCTTGATAATTTGTTTTCCTATAAAATGCCTATGCATAGGAAGTATGTTAGACTTAGATGTGATTTTCACATGCTATATGATGCTCCCTTTGTGCTTCAATTCTTATCTGTCATGTGAGCATCATTGAATTCTCAAGCCTATCTTAATGGCTATATAGAAAGAGCTTGTTGGGAGGCAACCCAACTTTTTCCTTTTGTTTTGGAATAAATATTGCATCTAGCTTCTGTTAAGATGTGGGTTTGTGTTTTGTTTAGTGTTTGTGCCAAGTAGAACCTTTGGGAAGACTTGTGTGAAGTTTATGTGATCTTGCTGTGAAAAAACAGAATCGTTAGCGCTCGCTAGAATGGTCATCAGATTTTACTGGAGCGTGATATTGAGTTGATTCTTTCTGCAGATCATTAATAGAAAAATTCCTCACGTTTACCAATTTAGTTTGAATTTTTTGGAGTTACAGAAGTATGCGAAACCTGCAGATTACTACAGACTGTTCTGTTTTTGACAGATTCTGTTTTTCGTGTGTTGTTTGCTTATTTCAATGCATCTATGAGTAGTATTGGGAAGTATGAATCACAGAGAAGTTGGAATACAGTAGGTTTAACACCAATATAAACAAAGAATGAATTCATGGCAGTACCTTTGAGTAGTGGTTTGTTTTCTTATACTAACGTAGCTCACGAGATTTTTGTCTAAGTTTTGTGTTGTGAAGTTTTCAAGTTTTGAGTATTGCTTTGATGGACTATGGAACAAAGAGTGGCAAGAGCCTAATTGAGGGATCGAAGAAGGTGAGAGTGTCTAGAGGGGGGGTGATTAGACTACTCGACAAGATAAAAATTCTGTCTTTTATCAAGGACAGATTTTGGCAGATTTTGCATAACACACAAGTCAAGTAGCACACTACACATGCAATTCTAGAGTATGGGCAGCGGAAAGTAAATTGCACATGTAGTAAAGAGAAGTGGAGAAGATCAAACGCAATTTGGAGATGCAATGATTTTTCCCGTGGTTCCGATAGGTGGTGCTATCGTACATCCACGTTGATGGAGACTTCAACCCACGGAGGGTAACGGCTGCGCGAGTCCACGGAGGGCTCCACCCACGAAGGGTCCACGAAGAAGCAACCTTGTCTATTCCATCATGGCCTACGCCCACGGAGGGCTAGCCTTACTCGGGGTAGATCTTCATGAAGCAGGCGATCTCCTTGCACTTACAAACTTCTTGGTTCAACTCCACATCTCGATGACGGAAGCTCCCAAGCGACACCTAACCAATCTAGGAGGCACCACCCTCCAAAAGGTAATAGATGTTGTAGATGATGATGAACTCCTTGCTCTTGTGCTTCAAATGATAATCTCCCCAACACTCAACTCTCCTCACTGATTTGGCTGTGGTGGAAGAAAGGATTGAGTGGAAAGCAACTTGGGAAGGTTAGAGATCAAGTTTCATATGGTGGGAGTGGAGCAACTTGATCTCAACACAAGGGTAGGTAGTTCTCTTCTCAGAAAGTGTAAGGTAGGAGTGGTAGTTCTTTCTGATGGCTCTCTCCACGAATGAAGAGGGGGTGGAGGGGTATATATAGCCTCCACACAAAATCCAACCGTTACACACATAATTGAGCAATCTCGGTGAGACCGAAGTGGACAACTCGGTCAGACCGAAAGTTCAAATAATGTGAACGTTGGGGTTTTCGGTGGGACCGAAAATACCATCTCGGTTATTCCGATTTGAGCAGAGACAGGAACATGCCAGTTTCGGTGGGACCGAAAATGCCATCTCGGTTATTCCGATTTGAGCAGAGACAGGAACATGCCAGTTTCGGTGGGACCGATTTCATCAACTCGGTGACACCGATTTGATGACAAACGGTTACAGAAGCTTGGCAGCCAATGTTTCGGTGAAACCGATTTCAAACTCGGAATATCCGATTTTTCTAGGGTTTGGCTTATGGCTGAGGTGGTTCATCTTGGTGTGACTGGGTTTGGAAAATCGGTGGGACCGAGATTACTTATGAGTGAATTTTGTAGTGAAGGTTGCTGATAGTTAGAGGAGATATATCACTAAGCACTTGAGCAACCAGATCATCAACACAACCTCATCCCCTTTTAATAGTATTGGCTTTTCCTATGGACTCAATGTGATCTTGGATCACTAAACCAAAAATGGAGTCTTGAGCTTTTGCCAATGCTTGCCTTAGCATTTTGAGGGGTCCACTTCTTCAGTCATTGCCATACCCTTGTGATTGAATTTCCTGAAACATACTTGATAAAGGCATTAGTCCAACCACAAAGTATGTTGTCATTAATTACCAAAACCACCCAGGGAGCAAATGTGCTTTCAATCTCCCCCTTTTTGGTAATTGATGGCAACACACTAAAATCACACTAAACAAGACATCAAAGCTTATTGAAAGAAAGACAAAATTATCACGAAAGCTTTGACAAGCATGTAGTACACAGGCTCCCCCTGCATGTGTGCAAGATTTTCATAAATTTTGGTTTTGGACTACCACAAGCACACAAGAGAGATAAGCAAGATGTGCTACATGCAGCTTGGCTATATGCATCAGAGCAGATGAAAAGAAGTGAGTGATAATGCATATGTGCATGGTGATTTCTTGCAAACAAGTATTCACAAGCAAGTCACCATCATGCACATTCTGCAAGGTGCATATACTTACCTTGAGGTTCCTTGGCATTGTACCTGAAGGGATAGACTTGGGAAAACAAGGTTAGATAACACAAGAGTATTCCTTCAACCAACTGCAAGAACATCAAGAGTACCAAGCCAGGGATGACATGTATAAGGGGTGTCTCATATTGAGCACAAGCTTGAATCAGCAAACATGTCTCCGAAACTAAAAGATTTTCAATGAATTCTGAGAGATTTTGCTTTCCATAAGATATCAATTGTGAAGATTTCTCTCCCTTTGAGTTCTCTAAGATCAAGGGGTTTGATGGAAAGAGCAAAATCAAAAGAATGATGCCAAATGAGAATGACGCTTTGATGTGATTCTCTCCCCCTTAAGGTAATATTGCTCTTCTTCTCCCCCTAAGTCTTCTCTTCTCCCCCTAAGTCTTCTCCCCCTTTGACATCAAGTGCCGAAAAGGACAGCAAACTAGGAAGGTGAGGGAAGATGGAGAGAAAGAAGTGGGATCCTTAAGAATCACAACAGGGCAATTAGGAACATGCATAGAGAAATATTGAGTGGAGCTGCAGAAGTTGATATCCTGGAAGATAAATCGGTGACACCGAATTAGATGGATCGGTGGGTCCGAAAGTCAAGGACTTAGGGTGGACCCTTTTCGGTTAGACCGAAAAATTTAAATCGGTGACGCCGAGTTTAATTCCAAGGAAATACAGAAATAATTCAGCTCACTTGCAAGGAATGTTTCAAAGGATTTGCAATGAATTTGTGAAAGATTTTCGGGGAATTGATCAGAGCCAGAAGGATATTCACAAAGACAGAAGAATAGAAATGAAAAAGATTCCTAGATGAAGTTTTTTTTTTGTAAAGAAAACTCAATGAGAGAACATAACAGGAAATAGAAAAACTTCAAAACATATGTACTTCATCTAGATAAAGGTCGGCGACAAGGTCACCTATGTTTGAGTATATTGACTTAGGAGTCGAATGAGGACATTTGATCATAGGTCATACTCATCATTTAAACTCAAAATGGGGTTGCCATTTTTCGATTAAGCATTTGATGTGATCACATCTTATGAAGCTGCTTGTACTCATGACTTTGAGCAAAGCTCCTTAAAGATGTGAAGAACATACCTTGGGCTTGTTGTTGCTTTGCTCATGTAGGTAGACTTGATGTAGGTGCTCATTGAATGTGAAGTTGGAGCGCCATTTCTACTTGTGTAGTTCATCTTCCTACATGGGTTAGGCAAGAAAGGAAATACTCAAGGATATCCAAGATGACAAGAGTGAGATACTAGATGTATAAGATGTCAAAAAGGATATGTGGAATTTTGTTCCTTGAACTCAACATCCCAAAGGGCTAGATACTTGGTCAATGACAAGATTACTCATGATTTGAGTGTGTGGTAATCTTGTGGAATGTAGATCATCCAAGTACCTGCAAGGAGTTAGATGCAATACAAGGAGGCAAATGTGTCCAAGACATATGATCACCATCATAAGAGAAATATCAAGGATTAGTCAAGTGGGCTCATGCCTTGCATGCATCAATGGAGTTCTCACTCCAAGTTTGAAGCATCAATGATGTTCAACTCACTCCTTAAGCGACAAAACACCTTCTCATCAAGAGGTTTTGTAAAGATATCAGCGAGTTGTTTGTCAGGACGAACATGCTTAAGATTGATGTCACCCTTGGCAATATGATCACGAATAAAATGGTGACGAACTTCAATATGCTTCGTTCGAGAGTGTTGCACGGGATTCTGTCCAATTTTAATCGCACTCTCATTGTCACAAAGCAAGGGAACATGTCTCACATGTATCCCATAATCCTTAAGCGTTTGTGTCATCCATAGCAATTGAGCACAACACGAACCAGCAGCAATATATTCCGCTTCGGCAGTGGATAATGATACCGAATTTTGTTTCTTGGAGGACCAAGATACAAGGGATCGACCAAGGAATTGACACGTACCCGAAGTTGACTTTCTATCAACCTTGTCACCATCATAGTCTGAGTCGGAATAGCCAACATGGTCGAAAGAGGCCCTCTTAGGATACCAAATGCCAAAGTTTGGTGTGTGTATCAAGTATCTCACAATCCTTTTAACAGCTTTAAGATGACATTCTTTAGGGGCTGCTTGATATCGCGCACACATGCATACACTCAACATTATGTCAGGACGAGAAGAACAAAGATATAGTAGAGAACCAATCATAGATCGGTAAACCCTTTGATCAACGGGTTCTCCATCTTTTGTCAAGTCATTATGTCCACTTGTAGGCATGGGGGTACTCATACCTTTGCTTTCTTGCATGTTGAACTTCTTGAAGAGATCCTTGGTGTACTTTGTTTGTGAGACAAAGGTACCCTCCTTAGATTGCTTGATTTGCAACCCAAGGAAGAATTTGAGTTCACTCATCATGGACATCTCATACTTCTCCGACATGAGCTGTCCAAACTTCTTGCTAAAATGAGGGTTAGTTGAACCAAAGATAATATCATCAACATATATTTGGCACACAAATAGTTCACCATTAACCCTTTTTGTGAACAGCGTTGAGTCTATCTTTCCAATCTCAAAGCCTTTTTCAAGAAGAAAGCTAGTCAAGCATTTGTACCAAGCTCTAGGAGCTTGTTTAAGACCATAAAGAGCTTTGTGCAACTTGTAAACATGATTAGGCTTTTTGGGATTCACAAATCCGGGAGGTTGTTTCACAAATACTTCCTCCTCAATTTCACCATTTAGGAAAGCACTTTTGATATCCATTTGATAGAGAGTAATATCATGGTGATTGGCATAAGCAAGAAGAATGCGAATGGACTCAAGTCTAGCAACGGGGGCATAGGTCTCACCATAGTCTATACCTTCGACTTGTGTGTAACCTTGAGCTACGAGACGAGCCTTGTTGCGGATGACTTGTCCATCTTCATCTTGCTTGTTCCGAAACACCCATTTGGTTCCAATGATGTTTTGATCATCCTTGGGCTTCTCTACCAAAGTCCATACCTTGTTCCTCTCGAAGTTGTGTAGTTCTTCGTGCATAGCGTTCACCCAATCCGGGTCTTCAAGTGCTTCTTCTACCTTCATAGGTTCAATACTAGAGATAAATGAGTAATGCTCACAAAAGTTAGCTAAGCGAGTTTTAGAGCGAGTAATTCTCCCGGAGTTGATGTCGTTCATCATTTGTTCCACGGGATGATTTTTCTTGACTCTTGCTCGGACTCGGGATAGCTTTTGTTGTGTCTGAGCTTCCTCATCATCTTCATCTTCCTCTTCTTCTTCTTCATTGTTGTTGGTGGTGTCTTGAGGCGGTGGAGAAGGAGGTTGTGGTGGATCTTCTTGTTGCACTTCCTCATCTTGGTGAGTTCCACTTGTGGAGGCCTCCATGTTGCCTTGAGGTTCATCTCTCCGTGAGGTAGGGGGCTCCACATATGTAGATGAGGTACTCTCCTTCACTTCCATGGGACGGATCTTTCCAATAGATAAATATTGGATAGCTTCCGATGGGTCCTTGTCTCCTACATCAATAGGCATTTGCTCTACTCGCGAGCCATTAGATTCATCAAACTTCACGTCTACCGTCTCTTCAACCTTTTGGGTGAAATTATTGTAGACACGGTAGGTGTGGGAGTTTGATCCATAACCAAGGAGAAAGCCTTCATGAGATTTAGGAGCAAATTTTGACCGACGATGCTTATCAAGGATATAGCATTTTGAACCAAAGACACGAAAGTATCCCACTTGGGGTTTGTTACCGGTGAGGAGCTCGTATGATATCTTGCTGAGGAGCTTATGAAGATAAAGCCTGTTGATAGGATGACAAGTTGTCTCGACCGCTTCCCCCCCAAAAATGCTTCGGTGTCTTGTATTCATGAAGCATCGTTCTCGCCATCTCTATGAGCGTTCGGTTCTTCCTCTCAACAACTCCATTTTGTTGAGGAGTGTACGTAGCTGAGAACTCATGTAGAATCCCTTCCTCATCGAGAAAAGAGTCTACATTGGCGTTCTTGAACTCCGTTCCATTGTCACTCCGAACTTTCTTGATCTTCACCTCGAATTGATTTTGGGCCTTTTTGGCAAAGGTTTTGAAGATTCTCTGAACCTGCGATTTGTCATCAAGGAAAAATACCCACGTAAATCTGGAATAATCATCAACTATAACTAGACCAAAGGAGTTACCACCAAGGCTTTTGTAAGCATTGGGACCGAAGAGATCCATATGAAGAAGCTCAAGCGGTCTCCTTGTGGTCATGATGTTCTTCACGGGATGACTTCCACCTACTTGTTTTCCTGCTTGACAAGCACTACAAAGTCTATCTTTGTCAAAGAAAACATCTTTAACACCAAGAATATGATCACCTTTGATCAGCTTGTCTAGATTACGCATACCAACATGTCCTAGCCTTCTATGCCATAACCAACCTTTAGAGGATTTAGCAATGAAACAAGCTCTAGGTTGGGCTTTCTTAGTGAAATCAACAATGTATAGATCACCTCTACGGATATCGGTAAACGCCATGTTTTGATTGTCACGACGAAAGACTTGGCAATCTACTTTGGTGAATAGCACATTGAATCCAAAGTCAGCTAATCTAGACACGGAAAGTAAATTGTATCCAAGAGATTCTACAAGCATGACATTTTGAATAGAGCTATCATGAGATATGGCCACCTTACCAAGGCCAAGTACCTTACCCTTGGAGTTGTCTCCAAAAGTCACATACTTGCGTGGACCATCTTTCTTTGCAAGCTCTCGAAACATGTCTTTGTCTCCGGTCATGTGATCGGTGCATCCACTATCAAGAATCCACTCTTTTCCGCCGGACATGTAGTCTCTCAGGTTTGCCATGAGATTGAGACTCTTCATGACCTTGTCTAGCTTGATGTCCGAATCGAAGTAATCATCATCATGCTCATGCTCATCATCATATTGACCCATAGATTGTTCATCATCAACACCTAGGTCAATTTGATAAGTACTTGCATTAGTTTTGTCAATGTGACAATAATCTTCGGAATGCAATGCAAGAGCATTTCTAATTAAAACATTGATGAGAGCGGGATCACCCTTCTTTTTCATAAGATCACGAAGCTCAAAGAAGCATTTATCAAAGTTGGGATCATTGGGGTGCATCTTATCAAATTCAATAGTCTTGTATAGAATTTCATCAAGACCTCTCAAGGAGTAGTCCGGATAAAGTTCTTCCAAGAACTTCCATATAGCATAGGCACACTCAAAGTTTGTAACGAGCTTAAGCAAGTTATCGGGTAACCCTCTAATGATAAGATTTACAGTCCTAAGGTTACGAAGCAAATCAAGCTCTTCATCCATGGTAGGGTGCAAGGGATCAAAAGGAGGCACATAGGGGGTCTCAACATATTTGCACAAATTGTACTTCTTAAAGATAATAAGCATTTCAGACCTCCATGAGTTATAGGACACTCCATTAAGAATAGGCACTCTATGGCTAACACTCCCAAACGTAGACACGTCCATCTTCCTCCAATGGTGTGTAAACCAAAGCAATGGAGACCAAGGCTCTGATACCAATTGAGGGATCGAAGAAGGTGAGAGTGTCTAGAGGGGGGGGGGTGATTAGACTACTTGACAAGATAAAAATTCTGTCTTTTATCAAGGACAGATTTTGGCAGATTTTGCATAACACACAAGTCAAGTAGCACACTACACATGCAATTCTAGAGTATGGGCAGCGGAAAGTAAATTGCACATGTAGTAAAGAGAAGTGGAGAAGATCAAACGCAATTTGGAGACGCAATGATTTTTCCCGTGGTTCCGATAGGTGGTGCTATCGTACATCCACGTTGATGGAGACTTCAACCAACGGAGGGTAACGGCTGCGCGAGTCCACGGAGGGCTCCACCCACGAAGGGTCCACGAAGAAGCAACCTTGTCTATTCCATCATGGCCTACGCACACGGAGGGCTAGCCTTACTCGGGGTAGATCTTCATGAAGTAGGCGATCTCCTTGCCTTACAAACTTCTTGGTTCAACTCCACATCCCGATGACGGAGGCTCCCAAGCGACACCTAACCAATCTAGGAGGCACCACCCTCCAAAAGGTAATAGATGTTGTAGATGATGATGAACTCCTTGCTCTTGTGCTTCAAATGATAATCTCCCCAACACTCAACTCTCCTCACTGATTTGGCTGTGGTGGAAGAAAGGATTGAGTGGAAAGCAACTTGGGAAGGTTAGAGATCAAGTTTCATATGGTGGGAGTGGAGCAACTTGATCTCAACACAAGGGTAGGTAGTTCTTTTCTCAGAAAGTGTAAGGTAGGAGTGGTAGTTCTTTCTGATGGCTCTCTCCACGAATGAAGAGGGGGTGGAGGGGTATATATAGCCTCCACACAAAATCCAACCGTTACACACATAATTGAGCAATCTCGGTGAGACCGAAGTGGACAACTCGGTCAGACCAAAAGTTCAAATAATGTGAACGTTGGGGTTTTTGGTGGGACCGAAAATACCATCTTGGTTATTCCGATTTGAGCAGAGACAGGAACATGCCAGTTTCGGTGGGACCGAAAATGCCATCTCGGTTATTCCGATTTGAGCAGAGACAGGAACATGCCAGTTTCGGTGGGACCGATTTCATCAACTCGGTGACACCGATTTGATGACAAACGGTTACAGAAGCTTGGCAGCCCATGTTTCGGTGAAACCGATTTCAAACTCGGAATATCCGATTTTTCTAGGGTTTGGCTTATGGCTGAGGTGGTTCATCTCGGTGTGACTGGGTTTGGAAAATCGGTGGGACCGAGATTACTTATGAGTGAATTTTGTAGTGAAGGTTGCTGATAGTTAGAGGAGATATATCACTAAGCACTTGAGCAACCAGATCATCAACACAACCTCATCCCCTTTTAATAGTATTGGCTTTTCCTATGGACTCAATGTGATCTTGGATCACTAAACCAAAAATGGAGTCTTGAGCTTTTGCCAATGCTTGCCTTAGCATTTTGAGGGGTCCACTTCTTCAGTCATTGCCATACCCTTGTGATTGAATTTCCTGAAACATACTTGATAAAGGGATTAGTCCAACCACAAAGTATGTTGTCATTAATTACCAAAACCACCCAGGGAGCAAATGTGCTTTCACTAATATTGGGGATGCCCATGGCACCCCAAGCTAAAATTCAAGGACAACCAAAAGCCTAAGCTTGGGGATGCCCGAGGAAGGCATCCCCTCTTTCGTCTTCATCCATCGGTAACTATACTCGGAGATATATTTTTATTCACCACATGATATGTGTTTTACTTGGAGCGTCTTGTATAATCTGAGTCTTTGCTTGTTAGTTTGCCACAATTATCCTTACTGGACACACCTATTTGAGAGAGTTAAATATGTCCTAGGAATTGATAGAACACTCTATGTGCTTCACATATATCTTTTGAGTTGAATAATTTTTGCTTTAGTGCTTCACTTATATCTTTTAGAGCACGGTGGTGATAATATTTTGAAGAAATTATTGATCTCTCATGCTTCACTTGTATCCTTTTTAGAGTCTATTAAAACAGCAAGGTAATGTGCTTAGGCTATAAAACTAGTCTTCACATGATAGACATCCAATATCAATGTAGTAAAAACTTTCACAATAAGTGCATTGAATATGATGAGAAGTTGGATGCATGATAATTGTTTATGAGGATAGTGATATTAGAGTCATGCTAGTAGAGTTGTTATGAAATTGAGAAATACTTGTGTTAAGGTTAGTGATTCCCGTAGCATGCACGTATGGTGAACCGCTATGTGATGAAGTTAGAGCATGAGGTATTTGTAAAGTGTCAACCTTTGTGTGGAGGTCGGGGGCGCGTGATGGTTAACTCCTACCAACCTCCCCCCTAGGAGCATGCGTTGATTGCTTTGTTTTGGTGACTCGTAGAATTTTGCAATAAGTATATGATTTCTTATGACTAATGTTGAGTCCATGGATTATACACACTCTCACCCTTCCACCATTGCTAGCCTCTCTTGTATCTCGCAACTTTCGCCGGTACCATACACCCACTATATATCCTTCCTCAAAACAGCCACCATATATATTCCTCAAAACATCCACCATACCTACCTATCATGGCATTTCCATAACCATTCCGAGATACATTGCCATGCAACTTTCCACCGTTCCGTTCCTATGACACGCTTCATATTGTCATATTGCCATGCATGATTCAGGCTAGCAATGGGGATTACCCAGGCGGGTATTGGACTCCCATCCCCATCCCCGCGACACCTTACCATGCCCGTCCCCATCCCCATACCCATCTGTGGGGATACAAATATTCCCATCCCCGTTGAGTCTTTATAACCGTGGGGAAACCCATACACATAGTCAGCAACAATGTCAGACAACATTTTAGTAGAAAAATAGCATTTCAGCACAATAAATAGTATGTTGTGTCTAGGTTAGTGTTTTCTTCAGGATTTTTGGCCAAAGGGGTTGGATGGGTGAAAATTTTGGTGGGTAAGGGTGGGAATTAAATGGGGTCGACTAATTTGGTAGCCCGTATGTAAGGCCTTCATGCGTAAGGCGGATAACGGGCATGGGTAATGCTATCCCATCCCCATCCCCGTCGTGCATGCTGGGTAAGGTATTTGACCCACAAGCTTCCCCATGGGTATTAATGCTGGCACATCCCCGTCCCCTAGTAGAGTAATTACCCATGGGACACGGGTAACGGTTAACCATTGCCAGCTTGATGCATGATCATGTAGTTGACATCGTATTTGTGGCAAAGCCACCATGCATAATTTTTCATACATGTCACTCTTGATTCATTGCACATCCTGGTACACCACCGGAGGCATTCATATAGAGTCATACTTTGTTCTAGTATCGAGTTGTAATGAAAGTGTTGTGATCATCATTATTAGAGCATTGTCCCATGTGAGAAAAGGCTAAATCAATAAAGCCCCTCCAAAAAAAAGGCCAAAGAAAAAAAAGGCCCAAAAAAAAGAAAAAAAGAAAAAAAGAAATAAAAGAAAAAGGGACAATTGCTACTATCTTTTTCCACACTTGTGCTTCAAAGTAGCACCATGTTCTTCATGATAGAGAGTCTCATGTTTAGTCACTTTCAGATGCTGGTGGGAATTTTCATTATAGAACTTGGCTTGTATATTCCAACGATGGGCTTCCTCAAATGCCCTAGGTCTTCATGAGCAAGCAAGTTGGATGCACACCCACTAGTTTTTTTGTGGAGCTTTCATACATTTTTAGCTCTAGTGCATCCGTTGCATGGCAATCCCTACTCACTCACATTGATATCTATTGATGGGCATCTCCATAGCCCGTTGATACGCCTAGTCGATGTGAGACTATCTCCCTCCTTTTTGTCTTCTCCACAACCATCTCTATTCCACCGATAGTGCTATGTCCATGGCTCACGCTCATGTATTGCGTGAAAGTTGAAAGGTTTGAAAGAATAGAGTATGAAAACAAGTGCTTGGCTGAAATCGGGGTTGTGCATGATATGAATATTTTGTGTGATGAAGAGGGAGCATAGCCAGACTATATGATTTTGTAGGGATAACTTTCTTTAGCCATAGTATTTTGAGAAGACATGATTGCTTTGTTAGTATGCTTGAAGTATTACTATTTCTTATGTCAATATAGACTTTTGTTTTGAATCTTTCAGATCTGAACATTCATGCCACAATTAAGAGAATTACATTGAAAAACTATGTTAGTTAGCATTGCACATCAAAAATTCTGTTTTTATCATTTACCTACTCGAGGACAAGCATGAATTAAGCTTGGGGATGCTTGATACGTCTCCAACGTATCTATAAATTTTTATTGTTCCATGCTAGTATTTATGATGTTTTGGATGTTTAATGGGCTTTGTCATACACTTTTATATTATTTTTGGGACTAACCTACTAACCCAAATGCCAGTCCGCATTGCTGTTTTTTGCCTGTTTCAGGGTTTTATAGAAAAGGGATATCAAACGGAGTCCAAACGGAACGAAACCTTCTGGAGAGATATTTTTGGAGAAAATCACACACGAGATACTTGAGAACCATGGAGTAGGGCATACGTGGTGCCCACGAGGCTGGGGGGCGCGCCCCTTGCCTCGTGGGCCCCACGTTTGGCCCCCGGTGCCCTTCTTCCTCCTATATATGCCTACGTACCCTGAAACTATCAGAACAATAGAGAAAACCCTAGTTCCACCACCGTAACCTTCTGTTCCCATGAGATCCCATCTTGGGGCCTGTTCCGGAGCTCCGCCGGAGGGGGGATCTACCCCGGAGTGCTTCTACATCATCATCATTGCCTCACCATGAGTTGTGAGTAGTTTACCACAGACCTTCGGGTCCATAGCTAGTATCTAGATGGCTTCTTCTCTCTCTTTGGATCTCAATACAAAGTTCTCCTCGATCTTCGAGGAGATCTATTCGATGTAATCTCTTTTTGCGGTGTGTTTGTCGAGATCCGATGAATTGTGAGTTTATGATCAAGATTATCTATGAGAAATATTTGGTTCTTCTCTGAACTCTTTATGTATGATTATAATATCCTTGCAAGTCTCTTCAAATTATTGGTTTGGTTTGGCCTACTAGATCTATAGTTCTTGCAATGGGAGAAGTGCTTGGCTTTGGGTTCAATCTTGCGGTGTCCTTTCCCAGTGACAGTAGGGGCAGCAAGGCACGTATTGTATTCTTGCCATCGAGGATAAAAAGATGGGGTTTATATCACTAAGTTTGAGTTTATCCCTCTACATCATGTCATCCATCTTAAGGCGTTACTCTATTCTTATGAACTCAATACACTAGATGCATGCTGGATAGCGATAGATGTGTGGAGTAATAGTAGTAGATATAGAATCGTTTCGGTCTACTTGTCTCGGACGTGATGCCTATATATAATTATCACGCCTAGATAGTCTCATAATTATTCGCTTTTCTATCAATTGCTTGAGAGTAATTTGTTTATCTGCGGTAGAATATCGCTATCATGAGAGAAGCCACTGGAGAACACTATGCCCCCCGGGTCTATTCTCAACATATTAATCTACAATCTACTTTACTTTTCCGCTTTTACTTTCAGTTCTTATAATAAAAAATACGAAAAATATCAAACTATCATCTTTATCAGATCTCACTTTCGTAAGTGACCGTAAAGGGATTGACAACCACTTGTCGCGTTGGCTGCGAAGTTCTTATTTGTTTGTGCAGGTACGAGGGACTCGCGCGTGGTCTCCTACTGGATTGATACCTTGGTTCTCAAAAACCGAGGGAAATACTTACGTTACTATGATGCATCTCCCTTTCCTCTTCGAGTGAATACAACGCAAGCTCGAGAAGTAGCAGACGTCCTATAATTCCTGCAACAAACTAGACAACACTAAAGGTAGATGGTGAGAGTTGTTAGTCCTTGTGGCTTCATCCTTGCACACTAGGACATAGTGTATGACACTATAGTTGGGTTCTCACACACTTCTTTCATGTCTCGCTTGGTGGCTAAAAGTACTATATCTCTCTTATCGCTCATTGTGGAGGCACCCGAATTTGGCCTAGGGTATCACTTGGAAACACACACACACACAAAAGATAAGTGGGATCCTTACAACCAAGGAATGCGCGGAATAAGTGTGACCACGGAAAATGCTCTTGTTGCACGGATACTCGAGAGACTCTAGCTCAATTGTTCAAATGGGCTAGATACACATTTGTGCACAAATCTATAAGAGTAAATGTGCTGTCTTCTAATCCCAACTTCTCTATGTAGGGAGTATCCAATATGATGCAACTATGCAAATGGCACGATGCTATTGCTAACAAGCTCTTTGTTTCTTCTCTTTTTGCTTATAAGACTTTTCTTTTTCTGCTTTTTTTCTTTGTGCGTGATGCTCGAGCCAAGTACGATATGAGACAAGTATGAAAGATATGCACGGGAGATACTTATGGCACAATGATGATAGCAAGATGATTGCATGCTAAATGTAGTTTTGCGGAATAGGCGTATCACTAAGGTGCACAAAGGATGTGGCCTGGCAATTCTCAACTCGCTAGTCTCAATAGGTAAGTGATGCAAAATGGCTCGGGGTTATCAAGTGCAATGGAAAGCAAATATACAAGATGTCATCGATTTTACCGACCATGCTTATGGTTGGCGATGTCGACTCTAGGGCGATGATGAGTGGAGATGATGTCGAAGTCACACCGTTCCTAAGTAGTCTAAACACCTTAGGAAATGGAAGTCGGAACACAAAATCAGTCAAATGCCGAGAATGGATGCTTTCATGGTGAAACAATTGATGGGAGCAAGTGGTGGTGGTAATGGTCTAAGTGGATGAGCCATGTGAAAAGCTACAAAATGAGTTAAAGAACACAAAAAACAGACTTCGGGAGTGAAAGTTATGGCCGAAAAGGTGTTGTTGCTGGGCTGTTTTGGGGGGGGGGTGCGGGGGTACGGTTGCCCGGGGTGGTCAGCGGGTTTGGGAAAAAATTTCCCCGGGGTGCGGGTGCGGGCACCCGGTGGTGGCCGAAATTCGGCGCAAATTGTGGGAAATGGACGAAATTGGTGGATTTCGTGGTGGGAAAGGTAGGGATGGATGGGGAAGGTTATATCCACTTGCCAAACAACAAATCCATGGACCAAAACAACAAAATCTAACAAGATCTAACAAATTGCAAGAATTTTTTGGGGGCTATTTTTGTGGGGATTTTCAAATTGGGACCAAAAAGCAACAAAAT
>LR738710.1:510173080-510194821 GCA_902687465.1 Secale cereale
GAAGTGTGTGTTGGTCGTGCGGCGTGCTGGTTCGTGCGGTGCATTGTTCGTCGTGCTGTGGCACGGTGCCTCCGGCGCTAGGGAACGTCCTGCTCGCCTTCGGCTCGTTTAATTTTCATAAACATCTTAAGGGGGGGCATAGGTCGAAGTGTGTGTTGGTCGTGCGGCCTGGTGGTTCGTGCGATGCATTGTTCGTCGTGCTGTGGCACGGCGCCTCCGGCGCGAGGGAACCTCCTACTCGCCTTCGGCTCATTTAATTTTTATACAGCAGGTCGTGCAAAAGGCAAGCTCCTTTGTTTGGAAAGGCACGAGTTTGAAGCATGTGGAGTCACGTCTGCATATCAGCTAGCCATGGTTGAGGCTCTAGAGGTATGTGCATGTATGCACATATGTGGATTCTACGAAGGCATTGCTATGTCGCCTTTGGAGGCATGGGTTTGCAGCATGTGCAGTCACATGTGCGTAGAAGGCTAGCAGCTAGCCATGGTTGAGGCTCTAGAGGTATCGGTGTGCATGCACATGTGTGTACTGTTCGGAGGCATGGGGCCTTGTCGCCTCCGAAGGCACGGGCGTGAATCATTTGTAGTCACGATTGAGGCCCTCTTGGTATGTCCGTATGTGTGTGTGTGGATATATTGTGCGCGGCCATGTCGCCTCTGGAGGCACGGGAGAGTAGTCTCCAGAGTCATGTGTAGGAGTTCGTTTTGGGAGTTACTTCTGTCGTACAAATAAAAAGAGGCACTGTTGTTTATAGTGTACTGGCACTGTCTGATGATGTTGTCTTTTAACGTTTGGACACGCAATTTGTGACTACATTACATACTAATATGAGTCATTGATAAACTGTTTGATGGAATTAGCCTCGCTGGCTAAATCAAAAGTTATAGTCTTCATTCTTGCTGAAGATCTTGCTAATCTCTTCACCCATTTCATTTTCTTTGACTTGATTCATCTCGCTACGTAAAAGAATGTACATTGCCTCTGCCCTCCAGTCTTCGACTTCATCCTGTGAAATTTTGCCGAGAAGAGAAATATATCATTAGAGTTGGTGCATAAAAGTTGTATATAAGTAAATATATATGGACTTACTGTCAAATCTTCCAGGTCTTCGATGAACTTTTCACCACTGTAGAGGAATGCTAGCTTTAAAACAACAAATGGTGATTCGCCCTTTTCTACCACTGGAACATCTTGCACGGTATGAATCTGCCATCTTGTATTCTTTGGATTCATTGTTTGTCCTAGTATGGTGTTGAAGACTTCTTTAATCCTAGGTACCTGGGAATTGCATTTTGTAATTGTTTTAATATTGCAACTTGTAAAACTGAAAATATTGTTATGTACAATGCTTACGATTGCCTACTCATGAGCGTGATATTCCTGAAATTGTGTTTCTCTTTCTTTTTCAGCGTCTTCAATTTCCTGAAGAACTCGATCTACTTCAAGTGGATCCAAATGATCCATGTCTATCCTTTCTTTCTCAAATTCCTCTGGAGTTGCTTCTCGAGGATCAATAATGTGAACTTTGTGTTTATATTTGTCCACCTTATATAGTACGTAGCGGTTATCCTTTTCCAGCGGAACAAATATCTGCATACAAAATATTTGTTGCTTACATGACAGTTTAATATAAAGTAATTTGATAGAATGCATATTTTGTGAATTTGTTGTGGAGGAAAGGGATATTACCATGTTTGATGTTGAGAGCTTTTTCCATTGATCTTGTTTGAGATGCATGGAAACCAGCTGATTCTTTGTTTTTTGCAATTCACTTTTAAATTTTAAATAGTAGTTTTGTGTTTCTTTAATTTCAGTATATGCTGCAAACAGTAATTATGATGAAAAAAACTGTCAAAAAAGAGCTGTGTAACAATATAAAAAGAGTAGATGTTGCAATATAGACAAGATTTTGCTTTTTAAAAATTTACCTCTACAAAGTTTGGGCCTAATATTACTCTGTCACTCTCTTTTGAATCTTGTCTGCTTTCCCAGATTTCTGCTATATCATCGAGCACCCTCTTTTCCATATGATGTGGTATGTTTATCTCTGCTGGTCTTGGCCCAAATACTGCCTTCAGTTGGGCTCCAGTAAGTTGCGTGCTTTCACTCTCTTTATGGATGCGTCTGAATATAGTTTTGCTGCGACAGGGAGATAAAATAATTTTGGAGGTGAGAAACATATTTTTTACATTATTTTTGGCCTCGGTCCAACTATTATGAGGTGCAATAGAAAACAGCTCACTTTTTGAATTCCTTCTACCAGCTATCGCTCATGACAACTTGGAAGAGACCGGACGCCTCCTTTGTGTCTTGGAAGCAATGTGAATGTTTTGGGTATGGATTGGTGCTTCGTCCTTTTTTCCTTTTTGTTGCATCTGTTTCTGCCAGCGGAACCAGATATATAATATGTAAGCTCCCATTATACCAAAGACATTAGTCAACCATGGGATGGGTAGGTCATTAAAATAGAAGATAACCAGAAACAATTTTCTTCCCTTTGTTGGTGGAAAAGAAGTTTGAAGTTTCCGGTTTGAATTCTTTGATTCTTAGAGGTAGTTGCCCGCACTTTACTTGGTTTGTTTCACCAAATATGGCTGTAAAAAGGAACTCTGGTTTCCACTCTGCATCTACCTTGCTATGCTGCATGAAGGTCATTGGATATTATTTTATTTTTCTTTTATGAGATAATTGAAGTATTCAAGGAGTGCTGCTTCTAAAAATATAATTGTTGCTCTCGTGCTATTCACTTACATGGAAATCCTCATCATCTATTATGAGATCAATGCCATTCCAGTATTTTGCAAACTGAACCATGAAGTGTCCGCATTGGGTACCGTGCTATTTTGGCACGCAAATTCTGTTAGGTGGTTCTGCCATCCTCGACCAGTTTGGTTCACTGTTGGCTCGTAGTTTTGCTTCGCCGTAATGCTTCTTCATGAGTGCGTGCATCCTTTTAATCTGTGATTACGGTTTGGTTTTATTGTCGAATTTTTCCATTAAGAAAGGGAATGCTAGAATTTGAAAACCAATTAGAAAAGCATGGTTTAGTTGACGTACCAGTTCTGCGTGATCCTTATGGTGTTTTTTCCATGTATTTTTTCCTCCTGCATGTCTGTAATTCAGTGAGTCAAGTATGTCGATGGAGCTCGTGTACTTGTTGAGCACGTACAATGTGGTGTGTTTAGCTATGTTGTGAGGTATCATAATCTGAGGTGTTTGGAGACAGAGTGAGTTAAAATTCATTCTTGTCAGGAGAATTAAATGACATGTAAATTTGCAATCTATATGAAGAATGAATTATGTTTGTATATTTCTATTAACTTACCATCTTTTTCTTTAAAAGTTCCTTCCCTATTACAAGGGGTTCAAACTGTTTCAATGCTTCATCCTCATTGAATTCTGCTAATCCTCCTTCTTCTGCAGTATTAAGACCGAGCACAATCTGCGACATTTTTTTTTCTAATTTTTAGTTCAAATCTGTAATCAGTGAACTGATGCAAGTGTATTTGTCCAATTGGACTTCATACGTTTGCAAATTCTACGGGTAGTATGGCTTTATCAGTTGTGTTGTATTGTTGTTGCCCTATCCATTCTTCGAACAATGCGTTTGTGATGGAGCCCTCCATCTGTCCTCCATCTCCTTTTTTTGAGCTGTTCCATTAGTTGTTTTCCTGCAATCCAATCGGGTCGCTTCGAGCTAATATATACGTTTAGTCTGGAAGCAGAAAAAGTTTATATATTAGTTAGGTGTGTTTAAAAAGGAGCAACACTTCTTTGTTTTTTCGTTGTGACAAGAGAAGGTACTTACTCTCCGCATTCTTCTTGTCCTTCACTGAATAGGTATTCATGGAGTGCTCTGGATTTGTTCATAAATTTGAAATCTCCTGAGACAAAAGTAGGAATCATGATTTTTCCATGGAGCCCGCTTCAAGGCTTTACCAGCCTCTTCTTGACCGAGATTTTCTTGTCTGAGCTGTTCTCAGATGATTGAGGCATTGAGTGTTCTTTTGATTCTTGCTGCAAGATTTTCAGATACGGTGTTGCATTTTTGCCGAATTGATAGTTTTCATGGTCATGCAACCATGTTTTGATTACATCGAGATCATAACCCATCCGTACAAACTCATTGTATACCTTTAGTTGGAGCGAGTTAAGGCTTGAAAAAAATAGGCAACTTCTTCCTGCTTTTTCGTTGTTTTTGGTTTTAGGAAGTCAAAAGAGATGGTGCTGGAGGTGCCTTGCTAATTGCTTGTCGAGCCTGTTTCTTGTTCAAGAGGAGCATGTTGTTTACTTTACTCGGAAACATGTTCTTGTGTATTTGGTACGTCGTTGCTTCTGTCCTCCTCTTTTAAAGCAGTGCCTGCTTGTTCAAGTTGCCCTGTGCTCGGGACATTTCTATTGGTATTTTGCTCGTTAGCGGTGTCCGTTTGCTCTTCAGGATGGTGTGTTATCTTGTTGTCTGGTGATGGTGTGATATTACTAGAAGATATGACCTATCTAGTGTTGTTCCTTTCTTGTTCTCCTTCTTCTTATTGTGGCATGTTATGTTCTCCTTTTTGTGTTGTACCCTTTTGTCCAGTTTCTGCTACATCCTCATTTGAGTCGTCTGTGCTTTTCTTAGCATCATGTTTTTCCTTGTCAACCGTCATGTCTTGCTGGTGGTCTTTTCCATCTTGTTTTTCAGTCTCAACCTGGTTGGCACTGAGCTCTCTGCCAGGGGAATCGCCATCGTATGACGGTGTAGGGATTTCTTCGATAGTTTCTGGTTCTTTCTCTGGAACAATATGTGTGTTTGGTTCATTGGTTGTATCTCCGTGGTTGCCTTCTTCGTGTTTTTGCGTTATCATTGAAAAAACATTGAAATAATTTAACTTGTTGCGTGCTTTGACCTATTTTGATTGTGATTAAGTTGTAATTTTGTGGAAACATTTTGTGCAACTTGACCTGTTTAGCTTTCGTTGGTGCTGCTGACTGTTCCACCCATTCTACGTTTAGTGTAGTTTCTTGGGGATCCTCTTGTTCTTTCTTTTGGTGTTCATCGCCACTGTCTTGGTTTTTGTCTTGCTGCCGTTTCAATCACAAAGTTGGCTAAGTTGGACTGCATTTGAGTTTTCATGTAAGTACTTTATATTTTCGCAGAATGAGCTTACGTAACTTTACCTCATAAGTCGTTGTTGTTTTTGTTGTCTCTGCTACTGTTCTCATTGCTGCTGCTGACTATTCTGTCTGTTCTTCATTGAGTGGAGGTTTTTGGACATCTTCTTGTTCTTTCTTTTGGAGTTCATCGTCGCTGCCGTCATTTATGTCTTAGCTTTTGAAACACACATGTGGCTAAGTGTCAGTGCAGGATACTGTCCTTGTTTTGTCAGTGCAGGATCAACTTTTGTTTTGTCAATGCAGGATCAGCTTATGTAACTTTACCTTTTCAGTCATTGTCGCCGTTGCCGTCTATGCTGCGTGTTTTTCGGTGAGTGAATACTTTGGGGCTTGGTTTTCTGTGATGTTGATACGTCCAAAACGTATCTATAATTTCTGCTTGCTCCATGCCTCTTTTGTGTGATATTGCTATGATATTTATGCACTTCCATACACTTTTGATCATATTTGGACTAACCTATTAACTCAGTGCACCACAGTGCCAGTTCCTGTTTTCTGCTGTTTTTCTATTTCAGGTTTCCCCCATATTAAAAGTGCTCTAAAAATTCCGGGAAAAATACAGGAAAAATCAGCGTACCGGGAGCTTCGAGAAAAACCAAAGCAGGGCCAGAGGGGAGCCTGGGGTGGCCCAGGCGGCCACCCGGCGCGGCCCCACCCCTAGCCGCGCCAGGGGGGCGCCTGGGGCCCCACCTCCGCCTCTGGTGACCCCCCTTTGCATATATATTCCTCGCGTCGCGGAAACCCTGATTCCAGAGCCCTTTTCTCCAGAAGCAATTCCGATCTCCGCCGCCATTGCCACCAAGTTTCGGGAGACCAGAATTCCTGTGCCGGCATCCTGCCGGGACGGGGAATTTCCCCCGGATTCATCTCCATCGACATTGCTTCCTCCCTCCATGATGCGGGAGTAGTTCCTCCTCGGGGCTGAGGTTTCTACCAGTAGCTATGTGGTCAATTCTCTCTCCCATGATGTGATCTTCGTTGTGATCATAGGCTATGTTAATCTAGGGAGATCCCATGATATTTCCCCTTCCTCTATATATTGAATTGATGTACTCAGTTGTCTTTATCTAGTATAATCCCCGAGACCAAGGTGACAGCGGTCTATTGGACATGGATTAGAAGAATATTTTCATGAGTGATTTCCTCTTTTGTGTGTTGATTGAAGATTGAGAGTCTCTTGGTGCTTGTCTTTGACTATCCTGGAGATATGTTGTGGTGATTGTGGTACTCTCTTTGGATTGCCGCGGTGACATTGAGAAATCCATAGATTGAGAACTACGAACTTTGAGGTGTGCTTTTGTAGCCCTACATAATTCTCGTCCTCTCTTAACCACAAAGGAATGACCTTCGAGTGCGTCTCCATTGCATGTTTTATGGGAAATATCATGTGATTAGATATGTTAATGTTGTTGGGAGTTGCCACTAGTGAAAGTATGAAGCCTAGGCCTTGTTTCCACCATTGCAATACCATCTGTGCTCACGTTTACCACTTGTTTGCTTGCTGCACTTTTTATTACAGATTTATATTACTTTGCTTTGCCACTCCTATCATCCATATTTTACCATCTCTTCGCCGAACTAGTGCACCTATACAACTCCTAGTTGTATTAGGTGTGTTGGGGACACAAGAGACTTCTTGTATCTTAGTTGCAGGGTTGCTTGAGAGAGAACATCTTCAACCTCTACTTCCCTGAGATCGATAAACCTTAGGTCATCCACTTGAGGGAAATTGCTGCTGTCCTACAAACCTCTGCGCTTGGAGGCCCAACATAGTCTACAAGAATAGAAGCGTGTGTAGACATCAAGCTATTTCTGGCGCCGTTGCCGGGGAAGTAAGTGTTTGAAGGTATATCTTTAGATCTTGCAATTAAATCTTTTCGTTTCTTGTTTTTAGTTTCACTAGTTATGTTTATGGAAAACCGCACTCTTAGTTCACTGCTTGGGGAAGGCCGCTTTACCACACCCGTGGTAGAGAAGTTTCCTCCACCTACTGAATGTATCCCGTTCCGAATACCACTTGGGATAATTGAAATAATTAGGAATGATTGTTATGATGGGACAGTCAATCCTAGTATTTATTTGTTGAAACTTACAGAACTTTGTGAGTTGTTTAAGATTTCAGGTTTGTCAAGAGATGGAGTCATGAGGAAATTATTTGCCTTGTCACTGAAAGGAAAAGCATTGGAATGGTATAGGCTACTAGATGACTCTCACCTGCTGGATTGGGAGGAGATCCAGTCTCTCTTTTACTCCAAGTTTTATCCTCTTCATGAAGTCCATGAGAATAGGAATTATGTTTATAATTTCTATCCTCATGACGGAGAGAGCATAGCTCAAGCTTGGGGGAGACTGAAAACGTTAATGCTAAAATGTCCTAACCATGGGCTCCCCAAATATATGATTATTACTAATTTCTATGCGAGGCTCTCTCGACAGGATAAAGATTTACTCGATGCTTCCTCTATGGGTTCTTTCACAAACGAAAAGATTGATGCTAAATGGGAACTCCTTGAAAGAATTCAACGCAACACTGAAGATTGGGAGATCGACAAAGGTAAAGAGTCAGGTATAATTTATGAGTATGATTGCATTAAGTCCTTTGTTGAAACTACAAGTTTTAATAAGTTTAGTGATAAGTTTGGGCTTGATTCTCAACTCCTTGTTGATTTCCTCAAATCTTTTGCTTCACATCTTAATTGCCTAAGGAGGATTGGATCAAGCATCATGAACCTTTTAAAGAGATTTGCAAAGAAAATGAAATTGTTCATGATGATTGCAACATGCATGATCCAGTTCCTAAAAATGAAGTTTTATATAAGCATGTTAATTTTTGTGGAGTGGATAGACCTTGTGAAAGGCCTATGATTGAAGAAGAGAAGTATTGTAAGCAACATAAGCATGAAAGAACAATCACTTGGGTCAAAGATTTAAATGAAATTGCTAGAGAATTGTGTGACCTTTATCCTTTTACTTGTGAACTTTGTTGTATAGAGGGTCACTTTAATTTTCAATGCATGCACTTTCAAAACATAACTGTTAACCAGTTGTGTGATAACATGATCACCCCTGATCTTTATGATGAGCTTATGTTATTTTTGATGTGTGAAGAGTTATCAGAAAAGACTTCTTGGCTAGATGTTAATGCCATAGGAATAAAAAACACTTTGCAAAATTGCCATCTCTATTGTGTTGTTAATTGCCATAAAAATGATTACATAAGTAAGATTAGAAAGGAGGGAACTTTACCAAAGTATAAAAATGTCTCTTATATTTCTGCTAATAAAAAGGAGAGTTTCTCCCAAGTTTCCCCTGTTGTTTCTAATGATAAACCAGGATATGTGGAGAAGCTTCATCTCCAACCACTCCCTCCTAAGGTGAAGAAGAAGGAAAATAAGAGGAGGAGGAAGAGGAGCAAGAAGGAAGAAGAATGGGTATCAACCTGTCCTGAGCATATTCCTCCCATCAACTTTTATCCTAACGGTTGTAAGTTTAAAGAAGAAGGTGAAGTTTATTGCCTTAATTATCATCTTGACGATACGTCCGTAGGTACTATTGAAGATGATTTTGATTATGATATGCATGTTACTTATTGTGATTGGGAAAATGATGATAATGCTACTTATGATCTTGAAAATCTTTTTGGTACCAACTCTGAAAGTGATGATATGGAAAGCTCTAAGCTTGGGGATGATAGGATTGCAAATCCTTTACCCACTAGTGATGTGATAATTGATAATTCTTTTGCTAGTAAGAATAAAGACAACATGTTTACAAATATAGTTGCTAGCAATGATAATGCTCTTCTCTACTATGATGATGTTATGACTCCAATCTATAGTGATTATAAAGGTACCTATGACATAAGGATAAATTATGCTTATGAAACTTGTCATAATCATGGAGGGAATTACTCCCTTGTTGAACACCATCTTCCTAATACACAATTAATCTATAGTGTTCAAGTTGTTTATGATAGTCCTACTCCCACTATTACCAATGAGAAATATTATGCTTATGTGGAGTGTAAGAGTACCTCTTTGCATGTGGATCATGGTAACAAGGCTTTATGTGATGCTTATATTGTTGAGTTTATTCGTGATCCCACTGAAAATTATTATGAGAAGGGAACATATGCTTATAGATATTTCAATAATATCAAGTTCCCTCTCTTTATGTTGAAGGTTTTGAAGCTGCACTTGTTTTGTCTTCCAATGCTTATTGCTTTGTGCTTCAATGAATTATTCTATTGCAATATTCCTATGCATAGGAAGCATGTTAGGCTTAAATGTGTTTGGTATTTGCTTCTTGATGCTCTCTTTTGTTCTTCAACTCTTATTCCTACGAGAGCATCATTAAAGTCTTAAGCCTATCTTTATGGCTATAAAGAAAGAGCTCTAGGGAGACAACCCTTGTTATCTTTGCTTTCAGTTTGTTCTTTCAGTTTTTAGTGGTCTTGATGTTTGTTACTACTGTAGCAACATCATTGTATCTTTATTTTTCAGCTTTGTGCCAAGTTTAGCCTCCGATTGCAAGAAAGTTCAAAAGTTGTGACGTGCTGTCCAGAAAACAGATTCTGCCCTTGGACAGAAAAATTCAAATAAAATCACCAGATCATCTTTTCGATCTGAATTGTTTTGACATCGTGCTCTATACAATTGGCTTTCGAGCGTCTGTTCTGAGTTTTTTGATTTGAGTTGCAGAAGTGCCCCGAAAAAATTATTTACTACCTGCTGGTCTGTTTTTCACAGATTCTGTCCTGTTTGGCCTTTTCTTCGTTTTGCAAACCTTGAGCTTGCTTTTTCTTTGCAAAAACCTTTTGGCAATCTTGAGAAACAGTAGCTCTTCAAGATTATCTTTATTTCCAGTAGGGAAAAAATATTTTATTGTGGGTACTAACCTCGCTAATCAGATTATGATGAGTTATGTATGAAGGGAGTTTTCAAGTGTGCGAGGGAAGATGATAAAATAAGATTCAGGAGTGTCAAACGTTCAAGCTTGGGGATGCCCCCATGCACCCCCAAGAAATATCCAAGGAGACTCAAGCATCTAAGCTTGGGGATGCCCCCGTGCATCCCCTTCTCCATCAACAATTATCAGTTCGTCTTTCGTTCCACTATTCTTATCACTTCATGTGTTATGTGCTATGCTTGGAGCGTCTTGCTCTTAGTTTCCTTTTTAGTTTTCTTTAGCTTTGCTTGCTGTTCATAACAAGTTAGAACCCAGCTTTCTTTGTGTGGGAGAGAAACACGCTCCACTTCAACATAGAACACAACATAGGATTTTCATGCTTATCTTTGCTGTGTGTGTTCTTTGTCTTTCCATAGCTGCTGTCATGTTTAGCTCTTAGTTTTCATGCTTTTCTTTTTAAAGAGCTTTTGTTTAGTTGGTTGCTGAACTCTCTTGATTTTTCATGTTTATCTTGTTAAGAGAGTTTGCCTGTTGCACTGAGTTGTGTGTCTTAACTTAAAATAGGTAATTGAGGTTGCTATTTAATTTTAGTAGTGACTTGCAATAGTTTTGAGGTATTGCCATGAGTAATGTCTGAACTTTTGGTGTCAAGAGCTTTAGCCTATTAGTGATAGATGTCGTATTTTGGGCAATCCGTGTTTATTTTCGAAAACCTACAAATAGTTGAGAACTTTAGCTACTAAATGGATCACTAATCTTTGGAGGGATCGAATATTAGAGTACACTCACGTACCATGAGCCGAGGATGCGCAAGGATAACCAAACCCCCATACACTCCTCCTTGGGGTACTTGTCTCTTTGTGAACCTCCTAATTAGATTGAGAGTTACCGATAATAAGTGCATGAGTTCTTCGGACTAATGTGAGTATTCGAAAGTTGACACTTCCACCTAGCCATATTTTTCTAGCCTCTTCGGTACCGTGCATTGCCCTTTCTCACCTCGAGAGTTGGCGCATACTTCGCCGGTGCTTCCAAATCCTTGGCATGATACGCTCTGTCATCATAAGCCTCATTATATCCTTCCTCAAAACAGCCACCATACCTACCTATCAAGGCATTTCCATAGCCTTTCCGAGATACATTGCCATGCAACATCCATCTTCTCATGACTTGATCTTCATGTCATACATGCTTTTTGCTTGATCGATGAGCCGCATGCTAGTTGGGCCTTGCCCTAATCATTGCTACATGACGCGCTAGTATCATTGCATATCCTGCTACACTGGCAGAGGCATACATTTGCATACATCATGATAGTTTCATTTTCTTTATGTTAAGTACTTTTGTAAAGTGTGAAAGATCTTCTATACTTCTTGTAATAAATAGAGTGTTGCCCCTAAAGTGAGGAAAAGATCCCAAAGAGGACAAAATCAAAAGATCCCAAAGAGGATAAATGAGAGTTAAATAGAAAGAGCCATTGAGGCCACAAAAAATAAAAAAATAGAAAAAAAAAGAGAAAAAGAAATAAAAAGAGAGAAGGGGGCACACTACTATTCCTTTTTAGAGATCCACACTCGTACTCCATCTTATACCTTGTACTCCATAGAGATTATCATTCATGCATATAGCTATGTGGGGACCTTCACACTATATAACTTGGCTTGTATATTCCATTGATGAGCCTCCTCAAAAGAGCTCTAGGTCTTCTTGAGCAAGCAAGTTGGATGCACCCCCACTAGTTCCATTGGAGAGCTTACCTTAGCTCATATGTGCATCCGTTGCATGGCAATCCCTACTCCTCACATCATATCTATCATTTGGCTTTATCTCGCCTATGATTGTCCTCATTGATGTGAGCCTTTCACACCTTTTTGGTCTTCCCCTTCATCATTTTTCTCTCTTTGCCATCCTAAGTGCCGACTTTCTTGCTTACACTCATCCATTGCATGAGTGCTCAAAATATCGAAAGGGAGTGGATCATTTTGACTTGTACCTGGCTGACGGTCTGGGGATGAGTCAAGGTAAGATTCCAAAGAAGACCAAGTGTGAAACTTTAGTAGATTAAGTTCTCAACAATACAAAAACTATGTTTTACTCTCTCATATATCCCTATCCCCTTTCTTGCACGCAAACACCATTTGGAGACATTCGAGTCACGGACAGCGAGAGCTCTTGCACCTTTATGTTCTTATGTTGCTTGTTACAATGCTAATATAGACTCTTGCTTGTTATGACTTGAATTGAATTACATGCCTTGATTGCTTTACTTAAAAAGTTCTTATATGGTTGATAGCATGTCACCACAGAAATTATGCTTGTTATCATTTACCTACTCGAGGACGAGCAGGAATTAAGCTTGGGGATGTTGATACGTCCAAAACGTATCTATAATTTCTGCTTGCTCCATGCCTCTTTTGTGTGATATTGCTATGATATTTATGCACTTCCATACACTTTTGATCATATTTGGACTAACCTATTAACTCAGTGCACCACAGTGCCAGTTCCTGTTTTCTGCTGTTTTTCTATTTCAGGTTTCCCCCATATTAAAAGTGCTCTAAAAATTCCGGGAAAAATACAGGAAAAATCAGCGTACCGGGAGCTTCGAGAAAAACCAAAGCAGGGCCAGAGGGGAGCCTGGGGTGGCCCAGGCGGCCAACCGGTGCGGCCCCACCCTGGCCGCGCCAGGGGGGCGCCTGGGGCCCCACCTCCGCCTCTGGTGACCCCCCTTCGCATATATATTCCTCACGTCGCGGAAACCCTGATTCCAGAGCCCTTTTCTCCAGAAGCAATTCCGATCTCCGCCACCATCGCCACCAAGTTTCGGGGGACCAGAATTCCTGTGCCGGCATCCTGCCGGGACGGGGAAGTGCCCCATGATTCATCTCCATCGACGTTGCTTCCTCCCTCTATGATGCGGGAGTAGTTCCTCCTCGGGGCTGACGTTTCTACCAGTAGCTATGTGGTCAATTCTCTCTCCCATGTTGTGATCTTTGTTGTGATCATAGGCTATGTTAATCTAGGGAGATCACATGATATTTCCCCTTCCTCTATATATTGAATTAATGTACTCAGTTGTCTTTATCTAGTATAATCCCCGAGACCAAGGTGACAGCGATCTATTGGACATGGATTAGAAGAATATTTTCATGAGTGATTTCCTCTTTTGTGTGTTGATTGAAGATTGAGAGTCTCTTGGTGCTTGTCTTTGACTATCCTAGAGATATGTTGTGGTGATTGTGGTACTCTCTTTGGAAGGCCGCGGTGACATTGGGAAATCCATAGATTGAGAACTACGAACTTTGAGGTGTGCTTTTGTAGCCCTACATAATTCTTGTCCTCTCTTGACCACAAAGGAATGACCTTGGAGTGCGTCTCCATTGCATGTTTTATGGGAAATATCATGTGATTAGATATGTTAATGTTGTTGGGAGTTGCCACTAGTGAAAGTATGAAGCCTAGGCCTTGTTTCCACCATTGCAATACCATTTGTGCTCACGTTTACCACTTGTTTGCTTGCTGCACTTTTTATTACAGATTTATATTACTTTGCTTTGCCACTCCTATCATACATATTTTACCATCTCTTCGCCGAACTAGTGCACCTATACAACTCCTAGTTGTATTAGGTGTGTTGGGGACACAAGAGACTTCTTGTATCTTAGTTGCAGGGTTGCTTGAGAGAGACCATCTTCAACCTCTACTTCCCTAAGTTCGATAAACCTTAGGTCATCCACTTGAGGGAAATTGCTGTTGTCCTACAAACTTCTGCGCTTGAAGGGCCAACATAGTCTACAAGAATAGAAGCGTGTGTAGACATCAGATGTTGATGTCTGCTGTTTGAAGAACATGTTACCCTTCTTCTGTGGTCTCCTTTTGCACATTGGTCTCCTCTGTTTGCGATGTAGGAAAGTAGTGAAATGTCAAATGTGTATTTTTCAACTATAAGATTGTGAAGAGGTATTACGTGCTTTCACCTCTGTATTTGTTGTTGTTACTGCTGATTGTTCTACATGTTCTTCGTTGAGTGGTGGTTTTGGGTCCTTCTCTTGCTGTTTACATTGTTGTTCATCGTCATTGTCCTTGTTTTTTTCTTGCAGCTATTCAAACATAGAGTTGGAAAATTGGTAGGTTGGAGTTTATTTGCAGGTTTCGTAACTTTACCTTTTCAATCGTTGACGCTGCTGTCGTGTTTGGTACTTGTTGTTCGGTGAGTGAATTTTTTGTGGTTTTGTCTTCAGTTGCATTGCTGTCTGCCGTGTGAAGAACATGTTCTGCTTGAACATGTTCCGTTTGATGGTCTTGATTGTTGGTGCTCTCTTGAGCTTCTTGTGCCTGTTCCAACACAAAAAATAATTAAGAAATGGGTGCATCTCTGACTGTTCAGTCGCAATTTTTTTAAGACCTCTTTCTCTGCAGTTGCAGGACTGTCTCCTGCTGGAAATACGGCTTCTCCTTGTTTGGTGTTGTCCTCTTGTTTTTCTTGTTGAATGTCTATGCCAGTGCTTTCACTTGCTTCCTCTTCCCGTTTAATAAAAAATGAGATTATAGATTGAACTTTGTTTGTGTCTAAGATTTGTAATGTCACCTCTTCAGATATTGTTGTCTGAAGTTCTGTGTGTTTTCGAGTTTCCTTTGGTTGTGGTGCTTCTTGATTTTCGAGATCAATGTACTCGTTTGTTTCCTACATTTGTTAAAATAATAGGGCGAGTCATCTCTTATAATGCTTGTATTGCAGTGGCAGGGTGTATTAGGTAGTTCAGACATCATAAATGTTTTGAAAAGGGGTTGTTGATGTTGAATTTTTACCTCTATGTTGCTTGCATCGTCTGTTTCTTTGTCGGTTATAACAGTCTTGAGTTTCACATCGGCTGGGGTGTCTTGGATTTTCTCCTCTGTATTCGTGATGGTGGTGTGCATTGTTGCGGCACTGGAAATCTCTTGTACACAAACTTCCCGTTCTGTGACGCCTTCGTCTGTTTGAGGTTCACCATGGGGTACAATTTCAACACGGGTCGTCTCTTGGTCTTGCAATGCTTGTGGTGCCTGGAGATCAAACAATATGAGTTTTCAGTTCACTTTGTTTCCTGCCATTATGAGTTTCCAGTGTGGGCTATAGTAGGCTGTGGAAGTTTACCTTCTCTTTGTTGTTTTCTTCTTCTTTCTCGTTTGTTATGCTGAAGGTTGATTGTGGGTCAGCTTCTTCCATTTGGTTGGTGGGACTGCTGACTTGATTGTTGTCCAGCCGAGCCTATATTTTGTTGGAGGTTTGTCAGTTAACTTGTAACTCTATCCAGTTTGGAAAGGAAAAATGGATGTTCATATTGACCTCTTCACTGGTTCTGACGTCGATCATATCTCGTGCTTGTGTTGGGGTAGTTGTTGTTGTAGCATTGTCTGTTGTGAGGTTGGCTTGTTTGTTTCGTTCATTATTGTTCTTGGGGTTGTTTACATCATCCTGCTGTTGGAGTTCATCCTGGCCTGGCGTGTTGTTGGTACGTTCCTGAAAGCATTGAGACAGTTCTTTTCAGTTGAGGTATGAAAACAGGGGTTTGCTTCAGGGGGCATTACTATGTATTAACCTGTTTTTGACGCTTTATCTTCTTGTTGTTAATGCCCCTGTCCCTTGATTTTGTTCTTCTCTTCCTCTCTTCGTCTTCTTCTTCTTTCTTTCTTTTTCTGCTTTCCCCTGCTTCTGTTGTGGCTACGATTTCATTTGTGCGGTTGCCATCGACTTGTCTACTTGTACCTGCTAGATCTTCTTGCTCTAGTGTCTGCATGGTTGCCTCGTCTGTCAGGTACCTTTTGCAAACTATGTCCTAAAATTCTCTGAGTTGTTCGACCACTTCGATCAGGTACATTGTTTGTTGCATGACTGAGTTCTCGTTTTTTATGCAATCTCTCCTCTTTTTTGCTACATTGGTGTTCAGCCCTGGTGGTTACTCCGGGTAACCGTTCTGCTTCATGGAGCACTTTTTCCAATAATTTCTTTATCCTTTGGAATCTTTCTTCTGGTCCTGTGCTGATGCTTGTGTTTGGTTCCCTGCTTCCACTGGTGCCGACACGTGGTTCGCGCCGGCGCCTGGGTGGAGGCGGTAGCAGTTTGGTTGTGTGCTGGTGTTGCTGTTGTTTACGATGTTCTCCTAGTATCTGCTGAATTGAAGACGAAGTTTATGCTGTGCTGACTTAGAAGATCCTCTTTGTTGTTCCTTTCCCTGTCTGCATTGTTTCGGTACAATGAAGTTGATTAGAATGGAAACCATTTAAAAAAAGAAGGACTGATTTATGTACAACGGAGCTATACCTATATCTTGCCAAATTCATAGTCGTCCGGTCCGGCTTTTCAATCCATTTTCATCTCTGCTCTAGCTATTTTTGCTAGGTCACTCTCTTTGAGGTGGTTTGCTCGTGGTAATGAGGTCTTGTCCATTGTTTTTGCAATCCTCTACATTTCTTTGGTGTCGGTTGGTAGCAGGAGGGAGTCGAGGTACATGATTACAGGTCCCTGTGCCAAACCATTGAGATGTTTTTTGTTCTTTTCTTCCTGAGGCAATGTCCTGTGCTCCTGCCATTTCTTGGCTCCTTCCCTAATCCTTTCGACGATTACCTCGCAGAAATCCATCCGTGCCATTTCTGGATAGTCCATGTCCTTGACCATTATAGCTTGTTGGTTGAATATAGTTGCGCTTGACCCGCAGACAACGTTGTGGAAAAAAAGAGGAAAAATATTTTAACTGATTTCTTGTTTGATTCTTGGTTATCTAGTTCCACCAATTCTACTAGCTTTTCAAACAGTTTTTTGGCAGGAAATCTGGATGTTTAAAGCCAAGGTCTGACATCAGTTGCTTCATTGAAGTTTGGCAAGTCTGTGGCCTTGGTGTTGACTTTTGCGTGCCGTTTGGGTATCCAAAGACCTTGTCGATAGCTTCCTTGGTAATCTTGATATTTTTTGTTTTCGGTAGCATCACCGAAGGTTATTGTCATGCTTTCTGGGTCCAGGTTGTCGTAGATGTGTGCTGCAAGCCGTCTGCAGATGGAGCCCATTATTTTGCAGAGTTCTATGCTGCCAAATCCTGCTGTCCTAATATCTTGCTTGTGACGTTCTTTAAGTATTTTCCATGCTTTCTTGACATGAGAGAATGCTGCCCCTGCCTTGATTTGGCATTTGTCCTTATTTGTTGTTTCCCCTTCTTCGTCAGTTGTTGTTGCTACCAATTTTTTCCGCTTCATTTTCTCTTCTTGCCGTCCTTCTGGCTTGATTTGGGCTGTTTCAGAAGAAAAAAAGTGTTTTGTTAGAAAGGAATGTTAGATCTTCAGTGTTGAATAGTGGTATTGAAAATTAGTAAATAAGTGAGTTTTTACATCGTCGTCCTGTTCTGCGTTACTATCGTGCTCTTCGGCATCATCGCCATCTGTTGGAATGAAATCAGCATCATGTTGTTTCTCATCGTCATCATCATCTGTATCTGAACATCTGCTGTTGGCATTGTTTTGTTCCTTTTCTACCCTTCGTTTTTTTTGTTGCTTTCATCTTGTTTCTTCGCGGCGGTTGGTGCTGTTGGAGGGAGTAGCATTAGAGGTAATGGCTGATACTGCAAGGTACTAGTGTTGACGATGTTTTGAGCATTGTCCTTTTGCTTTTGCTTTTTTGCTCCAGTGTTGGTATCTGATTTTCTTTTTTTTTTCCTTGTCGCTAGATGTTCACTCCTGTTGAGCCTGGTGTAAGTTACCATTTCTGCCGCAGGTGCTTTTTTCATCATGTTTTGTTGTTTGTCCTTTTCTGACGAATGATGAGACATGTTGTGTGTTCCTGCAATTTCAATATCACCGTCTTCATGTCTTGCATGGTGCCCAGGTAACAAATAAGGATATTGTTTTGTCCAAAATAATTGATACAAATTTAAAATATATATCTTCCAGGATTATGCATATGGAATGTTAAAGTCTCAAAGGGGATTTTTAGTTTCCTTTTTTGGATTAAGAAAGGTTATTACTACTGTTACGGATTGAGCTAATCAGGGGATGGAAAAAATATACTAATTATGGTTATAAGTGGTGTTGGGGAAGTGAAGTTAGGGTGAGGCATTTTCTGAGACAAAAACGCACTATGAGGAATATCATCAAGCAGAGTTGAAGATATATATGATAGTGTGTGAACATTTTTAATATTTTCTATAAAGATAGCAGTTAAGTTATTAATGTCTCTACATAGTTTTTGTTAGATCGGCAGTGAACACTTTGCACAAACCTTTGACAGGAGCTTGCTGGATTGAATGCTCTTCAGCAGGGTCTATGTCAGTAGTTTGCTGGGTGATAGGTTCTTCTTGAGGATTTCTCATTGCTGCATAAAAAATGGGCAGGTGTTAGAAGCAGAGTTGAGTGTCACAGAAAAAAAACTGTGCGGTGTGAAAACAAATTTGTATGTTTAGAGAGGCACGGGTTATTTTACCCTAGAAGCACAGGGTACACCTATTCTTTGTTCACGGTTTTTCACACCAGAGGCACTTAATTTGAAAAACGAATACATCAAACGGACAAGGGATGTCGAAAATATCGTGTGGTTATCAGGTTTCGCCTCTCAGGATGCTTGTGGGGTTTGGATCTATTGACTTATTCTTGTTAGTGGTGTTTCAGGTATAGTACCTTTGAGCACATATCGTATGGCGAAAATTCTACTAAATCTCATATGTATGCTAGTTCAATTTGTTAGACAAATTGATTCAGGCTATTGGAAAACTCCTTGGTAGCGGTGGCTAGGATTGCTATTCCTGGAAGTGGAAAAATCACTACGATCTACCCGGTGGAATGGAATGGAATGGAATAGATTGATAGTTACCTTCAATTACTTGTGCGGTGTTCTTTGCTTCCATGCGCTTATTGTGTTGTTGCTCTCTTTTTTCGCAATTTTCCGCCGCCTTTGAAGTCCTCGCCGTCGGTCTCCGCAGCCGGCAGAGTTATTGGTGTCGTCGCGCGCAGTGTTTGGCTATCTGTATGTCGGATTGGAGGGCGGTTGGCGAACGCGGTGGTGGTTGTCCGGTGACGCGAACTCAATTTTGAATTTGTGTTTGTGTGCCGAAGGAAGGAGGAGAGCGTGCGGGAGTGACGATGGTTTCGAGATTTACTTTACGAAAGGGGAAGCAATATAGTAGAAGAGGGAGGGAGAGATGGAAACCATCGAACCATCTCTAATCTTCAACCGTCCGTTTGATAGTATTTTTTTAGCGTTGAGACTGGTAGTTCTGAAGTGCGTCCTCTCTGCACGCATGTGGGTGCAGGTATAGGAGGCACGGAAGTGCAGGCTCCACAGGCACGTAGATGCAGTCACATGAGGCACGGAAGTGTAGCTTGTAATAGGCAGTTAGAGAACCACGGGACATGCAAGTGTCACGGAAATTAGGCGAACACAGGCGCGGACTTGCTGCTTCTCGAGGCACGGCTATCAGCCCTATGGATGCACACCCGTGACTTGAGAAAACACACGTACGTGCCTGTGATGGTTACACTTTCCTGCCTTCCATGCCTCGTGAAGGCAGGAAAGTGTAACCACCACAGGCACGTACATGTGTTTTCTCAAGTCACGGGTGTACATGCTCTGGATGCACAAAACCGTGTTGGCAGAGGCATGGGTCCGACTACTCGGTTAGAGAACCACGGTTCTGAAGTCACGTGGGTGTGGCACTGCGGGTCACGTAAGATTCACTTGAAGTGTCACTCTAGGCACGTTTATGTAGGCACACGAGGCACGTTGATGTAGGCACGTGGATGCAAAAGAGTGCAGTGGCAAACGCATGTGTCAGAATGCTCGGTTACAGAGGCACAGTTGTGAAGTCTCAGGAGCCATGCAGGCGTGGCATCGGGACTGTGTAAGAGCCACGGCGCATGTCACGTTAGGCACGTGGGTGCAAGGACGTAAAGCACAGAAGTGATGGCACCACAGGCACGTACGTGCATGCTCTGGATGCACAAAAGTGTGGCGGCAGAGGAATGGGTCCAACTACTCGGTTAGAGAACCATAGTTGTGAATTCATGGTTATGTAGGCACAGGAGGCACGTTGATGTAGGCACGTGAATGCAAAAAAGTGCAGTGGCGGACGCATGTGTCAGTATGCTCGATTATAGAGGCACAATTGTGAAGTCTTAGGAGCCTTGTGAGCGTGGCATCGGGACCGTGTAAGAGTCACGGCGCATGTCACGTTAGGCACATGGGTGCAGGCACGTAAAGCACATAAGTGATGGCACCACAGGCACGTACGTGCACGCTCTGGATGCAGGCACGGTCACGTAAGAGTCTATTGAAGTGTCATGCTAGGCACGTTTATGTAGGCACAAGAGGCATGTTGGTGTAGGCACGTGGATGCACAAGAGTGCAATGGCAGACGCATGTGTTAAAATGCTCGGTTACAGAGGTACGGTTGTGAAGTCTAAGGAGCCACACGGGCGTGGCATCGGGACCGCATAAGAGTCATGGCCATGTCACGTTAGGCATGTGGGTGCAGGCACGTAAAGCACAGAAGTGATGGCACCACATGCACGTACGTGCACTCTCTGGATTCACAAAAGTGTGGTGGCAGAGGCATGGGTCTGACTACTCGGTTAGAGAAGCACAGTTGTGAAGTCACAGTTGTGTAGGCACAAGAGGCACGTTGATGTAGGCATGTGGATGCAAAAAAGTGCAGTGCCAGACGCATGTGTCAGAATGCTCGGTTACAGAGGCACGGTTGTGAAGTCTCAGGAGCCAGGTGGGCGTGGCATCGGCACCGTGTAAGAGTAACGACGCATGACACGTTAGGCACGTGGGTGCAGGCACGTAAAGCACAGACGTGATGGAACCACAGGCACGTACGTGCACGCTCTGGATGCAGGCACAGTCACGTAAGTGTCACTTGAAGTGTCACGATAGGCACGTTTATGTAGGCACATGAGGCACGTTGATGTAGGCACGTGGATGCAAAAGAGTGCAGTGGCAGACGCATGTGTCAGAATGCTCGGTTACAGAGGCACGGTTGAGAAGTCTCAGGAGCCACGCGGGCGTGGCATTTGGACCGTGTAAGAGTCACAGTGCATGTCACATTAGGTGCATGGGTGCAGGGACGTAAAACACAGAAGTGATGGCACCACAGGCACGTACGTGCACGCTCTGGATGCAATAAAATTTTGGCGGCAGAGGCATGGGTCCGACTACTCAGTTAGAGAACCACGATTCTGAAGTCACGGTTGTGTAGGCACAGGAGGCACATTGATGTAGGCACATGGATGCAAAAAGTGCAGGGGCAGACACATATGTCAGAATGCGGGGTTACAGATGCACGGTTGGGAAGTCTCTTGAGCCACGTGGGCGTGGCATCGGGACCGTGTAAGAGTCACGGTACATGTCATGTTAGGCACGTGGGTGCAGGCACATAAAGCAAACAAGTGATGGCCCCACATGCACATACGTGCACGCTCTGGATGCAGGCACGGTCACGTAAGAGTCACTTGAAGTGTCATGCTAGGCACGTTTATGCAGGCACATGAGGCACGTTGGTGTAGGCACATGGATGCAAAAGAGTGAAGTCGCAGACGCATGTGTATGAATGCTCGGTTACAGAGGCACGGTTGTGAAGTCTCGGGAGCCACGTGGGTGTGGCATCAGGACCGTGTAAGAGTCACGGCGCATGTCACGTTAGGCACATGGGT